>VZRR01001401.1:0-138448 GCA_013398015.1 Oreocharis arfaki | reverse complement strand
ACGGGGGCACTCAGAGCACACGGGGCACTCAGTCCATGCCCTGTGACAGGAACAGCCCGTCAGGCAGCCCGGAGGATGGAGGGGATTAAACGCGCACGGCCTGTGACTTAGACAAGAAGATGTGGATGGGAAATCGCTGCCGGCACAAGGAGAAATGGGGGCCAAGGAGGGATGGCCGGGGAGCCCTTCCCCTGCAGGAGCTGTAACAGCATCAGAGCTTCGTGTCGGGGCTGGCGAGGAGCAACACGGCAGAGCTCCCCCGAGGAACCAAAGCCGGCTGCCACAGCCCTGCCCTCGGCTGCCTCTCGGCTCCCCTGGGACCCCTGGCTCCTGCCGAGCCAGCAGAGAGTGAAGAACATTCAGTGGGTCAGTTTTCTGCTGAGGCAGCTGAAATGGCTCAGCTTTGGCTCTGGCGAGTGCTGAGCCGTCAGCCAGGACGGGACGGGGATTCCTGACCGGGATGGCCACAGAGGCACTCAACCTTTAAATGAAAAATTGGAAAAGACTCCTGAGAACTGAGGTGTTCTCTGACGTGCTCACCACCAGCCCAGCGCTGCCCATCTCCACAGCAGCTGCCAGCTGAAGGGTCTAAGGAGGCTGAAGAAGGATCCCTGCAGGGAAAAGGGGCCAGGCCATGTCCTGTCCATCTCTGATCTTCAGAAAAGAAGAGAGTGGAGTTTGAACTTCTGCTTTCCCCATGTATCACAGAAGTTAATTTCCTTCCCAGCTGCTCTCCAGTGTCCAGAATTAGCAATATCAATATTCTCATTCATTGTCTTTCAATTCCTTCTGTAATTGCTTGGGGATATGAGTGCTGCCAATATTGGGGTCATTATTAACCCCAGGCAAAATGTGCATTGGAAGACCACAAACCTTGATTCTTGCCTTGTTCCCATAGTTACACCTGACCAAGAGGTGACACCTGAACTCTGCCTTCAGACTCTAAGGGAGTGATGAAGAACTAAAGAATCTCAGAAAATGAAATGACAGCATGTGAAGAAGAAAAGGTCAAGCACACTCATGGGAAAATCTTAAAAATTTTAAATCACGCTATTAATTTCTATAAACAACTTGTTATCCCCCTGCCTCCACAGATCTGATGAGATTATTCTTGCCAGCTCTTGATCATGATACTGTGCAATTGCATATTGAAAAGTTCTGCCTTTGATCACAGGGAGCACAGCCATTACAGATAATGCACACACTGCACGCCTACTAATCTTATTCTGCTTTTTCCTGGGAAATGAGCAGTTCTGAAACAGGCATCTCAGATCAGGAAACTTCCACTATCGCAGAATAAGCAGAAAACAGGCATGAATCGATTTTAAATCTGACAAAATGATTAACACCAATACTTACAGCCCTGATTTCTCCATGTGTCAGAATATCCCAGCAGATGCAGATGTGTAACTGCTGGGCCTGAGCACAGTTACGTGAGCACTTCAGAGAGCAGTGCAGTGCTAATGCACTGAGGGTGTTTCAATTCATGAGTCCAAACTTCTTCCTCTGCTGAGGTACGAGACTGATGAGTACAGCTTGACTTACAAACCCACGCGTCCTGAAGAAGACAAACAATGGTATTCTACATTTCCTTGATGTTCATTAAAATGACACTAAAGCCCAGGGGATGTGTTTTAGTGACAAAACACACGACATCTGTGTGGGGAATTTTTACAGCTGCTGGAGAAGGTGCTGAGGTTGGCGAAGGCTTTTTTCCCCTCTCTGTTCCACAGCTGAATTAAAGGAGTGTCAACTAAAGCAGTCAGAAACCAGGACTTAGATCAGTCTGAGCCCAGCCAGTGTCTGTCACTCAGTCTCCTCTCTCTTTTAGGTGTGACATATGTTACTTCACCGTTGTCACAGAGTGTTTCATGCTAGGCTAGACGTGAATTCTTGAAAAAGAAAAGGAACTTTGAAATCAGACACGTCGTTTCAGATTTATTCCCAGCATGGAGAAGATGACCAGCCTCTGAAAGAAAGGCAGGCCCAAAAAGTCATTATTCAGAAGATGGACACACCTGGCTTATTCTGTGCCTGAAGGACAGTTTGTTGTTGTTTGGGGGTTTGTTTTAATTAAAGCTAAACAAAACCAAATAATGCATCAGAAAAGCATGAGTCTTTTCACCTAATGTTACCCTTCCTTTTGATGTTCAGAATTTGCCTTCTTTCTTTCCTCCACACAAACCACGCTCCTGGGTGTCTGAGTGCATCTCAGCCTCTCGGTTTAGAACTTTAACATCCGAAGAGCTGAGCAGGAGGAACTTACTCCAGTCCCAGATAAATCAGCCCAGCAGCCACGTGAGCCCAGCAGTTTCAGAGGAGTTCTCCTCGAGCACTGGAGGATGTCAGATCTGCATCCTGCAAAGTTTGTACATCCTAAGAAGTTTGCATTCTGCACAGACCCACGTTCCATTATAAAGCAGATCTTCTACAACACATCTTGCGGGGCAAACGTGGCTGCCATGAATCTGAACAGCCAGCCTGTCAATCCAGAGCCAGTGTGTCCATTTTCCTCAATAGCTTTCAAGGACATTTACTATAAATCTGTGAAAGGAGAGCTACTTACAGGTCTGGGATTTATAGAAAGTGCTGCCTATTTGTGCTCTGTCTTCTGTCAATAGCATTAAGATTTGCAGTTTGCACTGAATTATCCAATGACCTAAATCCTAGCAAGCTATCAAAATCTGTTTCCTAGATAAAGTCATGCTCGAGTTTGATACATTTATCAGTGCCAGACACACAGCACTGCTTACAAGCACGGCAATTTCTCAAGTCTTCTTCAACAGCAGACAAAAGGGAGGTACAAATGAATTACAACCTATTCACTCCAATGGTTTAAAATAATTATCACCCACTGGAAACAAAAGAATACAATTCCTGCCTCCTGATTTCACACAAACTCCTGGGTATAATGAGGCACTGTTTATTTACGTAACGAAAAGCATCCAAATCTTATGCTGACAGCTCCAGAATGATTTATTGTTCTTCCATTATGCTAAATACTTGGGCTAGATCATGGCTCATTATACAAAATATAATCCACTGCCAGTCAGCTGAATAAGACTTGATCTGGGAGAGGCAGGGGGTTTGCTAAGTGTCAATACAGCTTTGTGGTGACAGGTACTTCCAGCATCAGGGCTCCAGTGTGTGACACGGGAAATTTCTCTGTCCTCACTTCTCCCCAACATCAGAGGAACCTTGCTGAAGCACCAGCAAGGCAAATGGGAGCTGGAAGCAGCACATGAATTTTTAAGTGTACACAGCTCCTTTCTAACCCAAAGTGTTCTGTAGACTGCAGTTCTGATCCCAGAGGACATTTCAGGGAAGATTCCACCAGTCAGGTATCGCTGGGCAGGCTGCCTTGCCACAGTAAGGACCAGAGTGTTATGAAGATGACAAATGGGTTGGCTGGACACAGAATTTTTCCACACCCTCCAGTTGTGATGTATCCTGGGGTAAACTTTGCTTTCACTCATTTCCTACACTGGCAGAGGAGTGTGAGGGTCACTGTAGTGACAAAGAGCTGCTGCCACCCTACAGAACGTCCTACACCAAAAACTACATCCATGGAGTCGAACACAGCACCCCCAGACTGCCATCACACACAGGCCAGCCCAGAACATTCACTGACCACTGCCAGGACACTGCCCAGCCGGGCGGAGGACTTGGCTCTCCTGTAATGATGGCAAGGGACAGTAAGGTCTCCTTCCCTGGACCTGCAGAGGGGAAGCTCCTTAAATTCAACAGGAGCTGAATCCCATCCCAGACAGTCAAATTTGCGCCAGCATCTCAGCCTCCCTCCTGCCCAGTGCAGTGTCTCTGCATTTCCAGCTGCTCTCCCAGAGTCTGCCCTCCCCTCTGAGCAGCAGAGACACCTCGGGGTCGAGGGGACAGATGATGGGTGTGGACAGCGAGCGAGGCACTGCTCGAAGCTGTGGAAGCAGAGAAACACCGATGGCTCCAGCACGTGTGAAAAGGGGGAAACCAGAACGACAAAGACACATCCCTGCCATGGTATCAAGAGGCTCCTCATGTATTTTTCTCCTTCTGGCCAAATGCAATCTGGATTATAAGAGGCTCCCACCATCTGAGGCCCTGGCAATGTCCATCTGGTGGCAATGCAGGCTCAGCCACCCCCTGACAGCACAACTTGAGCCTTCAGCAGGCACAGCCTGGGAAAGCCGAGCCAGAGAAACACTCCAAGGGTCTGAGACATTGCACTGAAGGCTGTGGGTACCCTGGGGTGGAACCTAGGGCTTTCAGACAGATCAAAGAGCAGAGCTTCAAGCCAAAACATCCCTCTCTCATCCACCTCAGGGAAAGACTGTCCACCAGGAAGAAAAGGAAGAGCTTTCACTGAAAAAATCCTGCACTGAGAATTTAAGTTTTTTAAGAGCCTGTGAGAGATTTTGAACAGCTTTTGGAGCTTTCTAAAGTCTGAAGTCTGCCTTAAGCTAGGTTTATGTTGCATAAACACTTGCTTTCAAATTTATTATTATTATGAAAGATACAACATGAGCATAATAAATGATTGTGGTATTAAAGCACATTTTATAGCATCATCTTGAGTGCTGTTTCCTTTAATGCTCTGCTTACATGACATGGAGGGATTTGCTCTGAAACCATTAGGATGGATGGATAGAATCCAACAGTACAGCCAAGAACATTTTTTTTCTCTTATCTCTGAACAATTCTTAATAGCCCCAACCCTGTGAAGAATACACCCTCAGTTCTGAAATACAGAGATGTCAGTTCTAGCTTGCTGCTCAGTGGAAAGGTGTTTTGAACTCAAGGGAATCTGGTAATAAAGCTCCTGGCTCTGCTTTCATTCCTGTGGCCTCTGGCTCGTGCTTGAAACAGTGCACGCACAGAGCCAGGGCAGAAGCAAGGGTGAAGAAGTGGGTAAAGAGGTTCTGAACAGAAGAAGGTGTCCATATAGTGGGAAAGAAATTAATAAATTGGAGCTTCGCCGTTGGATACCAGATTTCATCACCCCTCTGCTTTGTGCACTGAGAGCAGCAGGAGCTGGGGTGGCTGAATTCCCTGCTGGGGAGGAACTGCCCTTGCTGGGAGATCCCAGGGCTGCAGCTGCTGGGAGGTGATGCTGAGGGATGAACTGCCCTTGCTGGGAGATCCCAGGGCTGCAGCTGCTGGGAGGTGATGCTGGGGAGGAACTGCCCTTGCTGGGTGATCCCAGGGCTGCAGCTGCTGGGAGGTGATGCTGGGGAGGAACTGCCCTTGCTGGGAGATCCCAGGGCTGCAGCTGCTGGGAGGTGATGCTGGGGAGGAACTGCCCTTGCTGGGAGATCCCAGGGCTGCAGCTGCTGGGAGGTGCTGAATCCATCAGGTCCCTGGGGCTGTGAGCCCTGATGCAGCAGAGCCAGCGCAGGGCTCACCGTGCCCTGTTTGTTCAGCAGTGCTGCCAGAAACCACAAGCAGCAGAACCCCGAGTGCTCCTGGGGTGCAGAAAGCATTTTGTGATTTCCCCCATCAGTACTGGTCACATCTGCCCTTGACTCAAGAGAAAACCTTTTTTAATGGGATCACAGTCAGAGAGAGAAACCTCCCAGCTCACGTGGCAGCACACTTAAAACTGTGCTGACTTGGATCCCTCCTGGCTCTGGCTGCCAGGTAATGCAGGAATGATGTTTTGTATTCAAGCAGCAGATTAAATGAGCTGTCTAAAACCACTGTGACCCTGCATGTTTACTGGAAAAAAAAAATTAAACTTCAGCTTGAAGGACTGGTTCAAAATAATTAATCTTCTCGAAAGTACTAGGTGGAGTTTTGGTGTCCAAAGGTAATACATTTCTTTCAATTCTTATTGTCTCCTGGTTTTTTTTTTTCCTAATGGGAAAATAAAATGCAGTTTTCTACGAACACCATTATGAAATGATGCAAGATACCCATAGTGTACACTAGTAATTCACACCATCAGACAACAGAAAGACTGAGGCTGTATAGCTTTTGTAACAAATGAGATTTGGCTCCTAGTTAGTGAATGCTGCTACAAACTCCCTGTTTCCCTCGGCTCCTCCCCATAGTTCATCTACCTCTGATTGCTGTAATGCTCCCTATAGACAGACAAATTGTTTGGGTTAACTTACAGCATTTACATTATTTTTTCATTTGTGACTGTTTCAATTAGCAATGTCATCTATTTCTGAAAGCTTTTTACTTTTAAATAATTAGGGTTTACCCAAGGGGTTAGCACAAAAAAAGTATTTGAAATGCTAATCCACCACCTCAGACAAAACTGTTCCAGCAAATTTAAAATCCTGTTGCTTCTTAAATATATTGTAAAATACAGCAGTGTCCACAGCATACTGATAACCTCTGTGCAACACAAAGGGAGAGGCCAACGTAGTACATGAGATGGGTATGAAATGGAAATGCTGACAGAGCCTGCAATAAGCTGAGATTGGGCACAGGGATTTAATGAGCACAATAATGGGCAGGTGGGCTGAGCATTCCTGCTGAGATCAGGTCCTGGGCAGGGAAATGTGCCTTTGAAACTGCTTCTGAACATAATCTGTGCACGGGACCGGGCTGGGAATTAGAGACAAAAAGTGGCTTTTTGTGTTCCGTTTGTCAGCCAGGCCTTTTACAGCCTTGTTACCAACACACACACACACATAAATATATTTAATGCCAGAGCAATTGGATTTCTTTTGGAACATATTTCTAACGACATTCAAATCCAGAAAAGAGGAAGAAATCTGTTGCTTTGGTGCAAACCGTGCCTCATCTCTGGATTTAATGCTTTTGCTCTATTTCTTCATATATTTGATGCACTTGGACCTAAACCATTAACACACATGCTCAGCCTAAGGAGCTGGGAACACTGAAAATGTGCTGTGTAAAAGCTTCATTCCGTGCCACACACCTAGTGGCTCCTAGTGTGCCTTTTGCCAAAATGTAATGAAGAAGTTTCACTTTCTGGCTCACGGACTGGGATGGCAGCAAGTCTGTGGGTCACTCCTCTACAGCTCCCAAAAGGCCCCACAACGGGCAGGTGCCACTTGGAAAGGCTGGAGTGGGAACCACATGGAGACACAGCAGTGCCTGGGAAGTTTCCCTGCTCCTGAACCTATGGAAGGTTTTCCTTCCACACAGTGGAAGCAGCCAGGGAGATTGCATCTCCTCCACTGCACTGTCCTCGCACAGCACAGGGTTTGCTACCCACCCTGCATCTGAGAACGGACTTGAAAAGAGGTAGAGAAGGAGAAGTTCATCAATAATAGCTATTTTTTGCCTTCAGGGTATATTTGTGATTGTTACTGGTTTTCTCATCCTAGAGACAGGTGATGCACGGAGAACTGCTCCTAAATTCAAAGACATGATGGAAGTTCACCCTGAATACTGCTGTCATCCATTTCTGCAGAATCTAGTTGCAAACTCTGCTCTTGGGTACCTAAAAAATGGCAAAGCCCCAAACTGCCTTTTTTTTATGGGGCAAGAGTAACTCCTTTAGAGGGGGTGCTCTGTGCAGACCCAGATCAGGGGAGGGTGACCATTCAGGAATTCAGGACACTGCCTTGCCTCCTCTGAGGTAGAACTGCTGAGCTTTTCACTGTGGGAACGTCCAGTCCCTCCTAAAGGCACGTTTTGCTGGAAGAACCAGGATATTCTGCTGCCATAATACAGAGCTATTTGAGTTCCTCTCCCTCTGCACACCTGGCACGCCTTCATCACATCCCACTTATTTTTACAGCGTTACACACAGAGGTTACCACTGTAAAAAGGTGTTCCCAATAGAGAGCAGAGCAGAACTATAACCACAGCACAGTCTCTCTCCATCACTGGCGTTATTATTGTTGCAATTTTGCAGGGGCTGAACGCCTGTCCACGGGGGATGCGTGAGAACTGAACACCAGGAGCAAAACACTTGACACGTTTAAGAGTCAGGCTGCTACTTGTGCAACCAGAACAAAAACAGGCATCAAGGAGCCACTTTGGAGAAGAGGGAGATTTCAGAGGTCTGCTCTACTCTGGCATGGGAGCGGGCTCTCGGGGTGGGTTCACTGAGGGTAAAGAGAGGTTCATGATCTCCTTGTAGCACCACTGATGGTGAACAGGTCCAAGAGCTGGCTCAGGCTGTGCTGAGCCACTGGCAGCAGCACTCAGAGCAACTGCTGGAAAGAATCTGTGAC
The DNA here is from genome assembly GCA_013398015.1 of Oreocharis arfaki. Taxonomy (NCBI): domain Eukaryota; kingdom Metazoa; phylum Chordata; class Aves; order Passeriformes; family Paramythiidae; genus Oreocharis; species Oreocharis arfaki. The sequence continues at coordinate 130,295 of VZRR01001401.1, read as the reverse complement.
AGTGGTTCGGAGATGTGAACTCTGCATTTACATTACAGCATCTCCCAGAGCAGGGAATCAGTCTTAGCCAAACAAAAGGGAGGAGAAGAGGTGGTGTCGAGGCGCCCGGAGAGGACTCTAAGCAGGAGCTTTAGGATTAAAGTGGGCAAAGAAAAATCCAAACTGAATGTGGAGAAATGTTTCCTGACAAACACCTGACTGTAACACCCCAGTGAAAGCACAAACCTCCCAAGCTGCCTCACTCATGTCAGCACGGACCGGGTATTTAAAAACACACAGAAGAGAAAAAATCACTTAGGGCTCTGCCCCACTGCCTGTATTTCTGAAGTGGTTTTCCTTACAGGCTTCTGAGACACTAAAATATGCCCCAAAATGTCTTGATAACATTCTGCAGTTGTGCTACAGGGATGCAACAGGTATTGGCAGTGTTTCTCAGGCCTGAAAACTTGACCACAAGTGCACAGCTTGAGCCCTTGAAGATAAGCTGATGGGAAGGAAGTCCCCCTAACCAAGGTTTTCTGGCCCTTCACGTGTGGAAGGATGCAAAGCCAGGCGAGTTCAGGAGCAGCAGCTGGCTGGGAACTGCTTCTTCCACCGTGTCCTTTTCCAAAGTGCACACACGCAAACAGGAGCCCATTTATCGAGCAGCCCCACCAAACTGCATGACTTCATAAAGGACACGTTAGAGCTCTCTTCTGTCCTCAGATCATTCCATTGTATTTGAAGTTAAGTACGTTAATGTATCTTGAATTAATTTTCTTGGTGTTAAAGTGCAAACTGGGCTAATAAAAGTGACACATTGACTTTTTCCAGAGAATGATGTTCAGCTTACGCAGAACGGCAGCATAAATGAAAATCAGCCTCAAGACAATGTTAATTACATTTTATCCATTAGTAGGAGGGTAATTGAACCACTCATTTTCACTGCAAAGAAAACCCTTCTGGCTTCATAAAGGGAAACTATGTGTTTAATGTGCAAATTAAAGTCTAACAATGGAAAAATTTGCAATAGAAAGAAAACCAGAATGCAGGTAATACATATCTATATTATATTGCAATGACCATCCTGGACATAATCCGTGTTATTGCCCTCTTGCTGAGCTGAGAGAGGCTTCAAAATGCGTGACAGAGCCCAGCTATCTGAAGAAGCAGCTGGGAATTGCTGACATGAACATGGAACATCCTGAAAGACTTGATTTAACCAAGAAAACACTATGCATGCTGCTGACAGTGCTGCTAGAACTCATACCACCAACACTCATAAACAGCAGTTGCAGAAAATGGTCCTTGCCGATTTCAAAATCTTCCCACTCGTTTCTGTGAGATCTGTGCATGGCTGAAAAAATGGCATTTGCTTATTCTGGGACAGAAAACCCCCCTGACGACTGGAGGGATCCGGGTGGGTCTGAGCCCCCACGGGAAGTGAGCAGGGAGCACGTTCTTTTTCAGGACCTGTATCACGTGCTCTGGTATCTGTTAGCAGTTGCTTTAATAATCTGAGTTTTGAGAAACACAGGATGCATTAATAAAAGTGTGTTTTGTTCTCTGGACTGCTGGGAATACCTCGCTGTTTCTCTGTATTCCGTGATATCCCACTGCCTTTGGACCTTCCACGGCCAAACAGTGAGATTTTCAGTTCTGAATATTAAACTGTTATAGAAAATTCTTACTCCTCTTATCTGCAGGCTCTAACTTCTTTTCTGCAGTGCATATTATCCACCCTGGGCCTCGCTCCACTGAGATACTGGAACATTTCTGTCTGGGATTTTCTTAGAGAAGAACTTTGAAGCTGCTGGGAGTTAGGAAAGATGCAGTAAGATTGGAGTAACGTGTCTCGAGGAGAGCTGGCAGATAAAGTTATCAAAAGCTCGTGCTAACAGGTGAAGGTCCTGCAGTTTATCAGGCTGTAATCACTGCCTCCCAGGGGATCACAGAACACACAAGATACACAGTTTTAGTGCCAGGCAAATACAGCACACAGACTGATATTCTCTGATCCACAGCAGCAGCAACTGGACATCCTTAGAGCAGTCTGGGCCAGCATCTGTGAGATGCTGAGGGGAAATATGTGCTAAACCAGTTGTTCCAGGAGCTCATAATCAGCTTGTCATCTCCTCTCCTGTCACTAAAGTCAATAAATTGGGTAAGTGCACCCCGACCTGGGCTGCTGAAAGCTGCTTGTGCACAAATACCACAAGGAAATCCCACAAGTGCCACACCATTGGTTTTGTCAGCCAAGTAAAGTGTAGGTGGAACAAGATTTAGTTGCAGATAATATTATGGATTATCTGCCCACTGGGCTCAATAGAATCCAGATTGAACCCTTGAACTTTCTGACCCCAGGAGCAGCATCTGGACAGAGTTACAGTGAAGTCAGAATTCCTGCTTCTACAAAAGCCAAAAATACATTCCCTTATTCAAAAATAATAATTTTAAAATCAACCTTTATCATAATATTACCACGAGCATTGAAAAGGATTATCTTATTACAAAAATGAAATGACTTAAATTTACCCTCATTATTGTTTCCCAGAGAAAAAAAAAGGCTTTTTTTATTTCATTGTGGATGAAGCTGCTATTTGCATTTAAATGAAGACATCTGAAGAAGAGGAGCTAGAAAGTTAGGGGTTTTTTTCTTTTGAGAATGAGATTTCATTTCAGTGCTCTATAATGCAAACCCAACTCCACTTTCTGCTTCATTAAATAGTCTGTCACAAGCTGCTTTCCAAAAAAATTGTCATGGAGAGTGAGATACTCTGATTATTCCCATCATTATTTGTAATGATGGCAACAATACAGAGTTGGTATCCCCTGAATACCTGACTTCAGCAAATAAATGAGGTATTTCCACACTTGCTGTACAGCATGGATTTTTTGGGGATTGCCTTATCATACTTGACACACTTAAACAATCTTAATGCTCTGACAGAAACAGGCTCGTGTCAAAGAAACTTGGCTGGCTTACAAGCCATTCCAGCAGGAACACTCTGACAAGCAGGTGGACACATAAATATTAATTCCATGCCAAAGATATTAAGAAGGAGAACAGGTAGAACACCCAACACTGCACCACTGACATCTGTAGGAAATTCCCATTTTCCTAAATGGGAAGGGAGATGCCATGGGATGGGACCTCCCTCCTGCACTAAATCCCACACCAAGTGACATTTGGGTTCTAAGTTGGCTTCAGATGTGGGGGAAAAGCAGACCCCAGATCTGCCACCTGCCCCAGGCTACAGGAAAAAATTCCTGTTCCCCACTGACAGGTACTGGAAAAGGCAGGGACTGGGCAATGCCACCTGAATTTCCATCACTGCCTAAGCTGAGAGCAGAGGGCAGCTGTAGCAAGGAAAGACACAGAGAGAAGCAGTGAAAGCTGAGGTTAAAAGAGAAGTTTACCAGTGAGCAGAAAAGAAGAAGGCAAAGCAAAGGCTGTTTTTATGAGTCAGCCTGGATGGGCAAAGACAGAAGTTCAACAGAAGTATTAAAATATGAGCCAAAAATGGGATGGAAAACATCTTTCTTCCTCTCCTCACATTAAAATGAGAGCCAGGACTGATGACAGAATGTTCCTTGTATTGAAGGTCCTCTGATTTTCTGAGTTTAAATGCTGCCCCTTAGAGATTGGTGATTAGAAATTACCATCTTTGCAGTGAGCTTGGTGCATCTCACCCAGGAACACCAACATTGGTGCAAAGCACCTCCTTCACAAGCGAATCTGTCCCAGGGAATGCCCTGAGGAGAGCAGAGGAACGGGCCAGCTCGCTCACCTGGCCACCCTGCAGAGCAAGAAGTGCCCTGGGGTGGGCACAGGGACTGGCAGCAGGAGGGCAGCAGCTCCTGACTGAAATGCTCAGCACACTGCAGCAGCCTGGCAAGCTCTCACGCCTTGCTGGACGTGGGGTAGCCTCGAGTCACAACAGAGGGAGTCAGTGGCTTTGGGAAAAAAAAAATCAATCTCTTTTAGTCTCCCCAGGCTCCAGCTGATTGGTTTTGCTCAAATACCAGGCTGCTTCTCATTCCTGATTGGTATTTAATTTACAGATCCTCTGCTCAACAAAGACGAAAGGTCGATGCCCAAATTAACACATGGAACTCCTACTTATTGTTAAAGATTTCAGGCAGATGATCTGTGCTCCGTGTCTGTGCTCTGCAAAGTTCCCTTCAGTTGTACCCACTCATGGCACAGTTTCTAAAGCCATTGTATCAGCTACCTGCCAAATACACCGTGAATAAAGTAAGAAGGGGGTTTTTTTTATTACAGTAGACATCTCATTTAATTTATTTTCAAGAACAATAATTTTAAACTAAGCAGTAAATGGTCTCAAGAAAATTCCTTTTAATGCAGCAACACAGGAATGCTTTGATTAGTTAAACCAAGAGAAAACAAAAGCCTGCAGGAAGCTGCAGGAAAAAAAGGAAAGTCTAAGGATGAAATTCTTCTCTCCAATGTATTCATGCACAGCCTACCAACGACAATGGAAATTCAGTGTGCATGCTCAAGGACAGAATTTGGTCCAAAGGGATAAATTTTCAAAGGATGCTGTTTTTTTCCTTGCACCCAGCATTTGCATAGGCTCATTAGTATTTGTGCAGGGGGTGCCTGTGTCCTCAGCCAGGCATTGCAGAGGGGAATTTCCTATTCTGCCTGCACAAGTGGAGGGTCTGGGTGGTGCAGTCCTTCACTCTGGTGCACTGGGGAGCACTGACACAGAACTGGGTATTTGTTGATATACTCTGGAAACGGATTGCACATTCTCTGACTGCTCCAATTTATTCTCCAGCAGTGCTCAAGAGAAACATTGCCCACGTTCACTCCTGCTTTATAAAATAAAGATGCACAGAGGTCTATATTTAAGCAATCAGGATGTTTTCAGGTCACAGTTCATGCCCTCTGGAGCCTTCAGCGTGTGCACTTCCCTTTGTCTGTGCCAAACAGCCCCGACTGCCTGGCTGAGCCCTGCACTGCCCCGCTCATCAAACCCTCTGCAGCCAAACTGCAGCCCTCCAGAGACATCCCACAGGGAATGTCAGAGCAAGCTCACCCCAGTGATGATCCCAGATCATCTGCAAGTACCTGACAACGTAACTAAGGCTGGTTACAGAAATCACACACGCAGCAGGATTTGCTTTGTAACTGAAAACACGCTTGGCAATCCACTTTTTTAAGAAAATGAGAAGAAATAGTCTACAAATCAACGATAATACCCACAAGCTGAGATATTTAGCAGGCAAGAGCAGTAAAACTCAATCTCATCCAAGGCTGTATCAAACCCTGCTCTGGTGAACAGAGTATCTGCATTTAACTAACAATGCACCAGCAGCAGCCCTGCCTCTGCTGAGCACTTACAGACAGAGCTACCAAGAGATAACTCATATATAGAGAGATGGGTGAGTTTCATTTTATTCCCTTTTCTCTAGCACTCTCTAAATAAACCTGGATTAAACTAATAGGTGACAAATGCCTTTCTTTCCTTGGCCCGCCCTTTCCCCTTTAGATGAGACTCAGAATGAAATCTTTCACAAGCCAAGGTTGCATTAAAGGTTTTGTGCTTTGCAGACATTCAGGAAAATATTAAATCCTACTGGCTGTGCCCTAGAAACAGTAAATAAAACACAGCAAATACCCAGACACCTTCGAAGCTCAGTTCATGTTTTCCTGTGGAAGGCCTCTAGCAAGAAACAACAGAAATGACACTCCCACCTGAAGGAAATAACCAACTTCAATCCTTTAAAATCATTTTGAAGATCACCTGATGATCTTTTCATACACTTCTACACCAGGGCAGAAGTAGGGCATCAATCTCTTCACAGGAATACTTCTGAAATAGGAATGATTCTGTCTCGAGTGGTTCCAGAAGCAAGCTGATGATCTGCCTGTGAGTGTGCTCAGGAAGAACAAGTCAATAGGCCTGTGACTCACAGCTCTTGGACTGATACCTTTATAAATAAGCTTATTTTCATTTCTTTCCAGTGAATTCTGAAAATCAATCCTTTTGTCCAACGCCTTGTGAACAGCTCACACGAGGGCAGCTGCAAGGGATTTCTGCACTCATAAAGAACTGTAGTCACACAGGGCTGTGTTCCTCTTCTGACATGAATCATTCCATTTGCTCGGTGGTGAGGACTTCTCCAACAAATATGAACCATTTATGCAAGCAAGGTGTGACAGGTTCACTTTGCCTTTCTCTCTCGAGTTTCAACCAAGAGGCAGAGAATGGATGTGGAAAGAGAATCAGACAGACATCTTGTTGAGAAACAACAAAACAAAAGCTGCTCTTTGGCCACAGAGAGATCAGTCTTTCTTTAAATAAAACCAATCAGAGCCCATTAAGAGCGTTTTCTTTCACTGCCTTCAGGGACACAGTGACAGGTAAAGTGCTCACTTTAGGTTCAGCTGGACTAACACTTGTTTTCCACAGGGCTTTTTCTTAGGTTGACATTTGAAGTTATTTGTCAAATGCCCAAAGTGAAACATCAAACTGCAGCCACACCAAAGCTGCGGCTCCAACACCTTGTGTGGGTTTGGGAGTCATCAGCCTGTTGTACCCAGGGCCCAGGTGTCCCCCAGGAATCACAGGAAGCTGCTTCCACCGACATCCAGCAACAAAGCAGGCACGGATTTCAGACGTGACTTTTGGTGTTGATAGGAAAGAGGAGTGGGGCCCTCACTGCAGCCCCTCCACGGTGGGGGGGGATTTGGAGGGCAGGGGGTGACCAGTCCCAGGCTGGGGCTCTATTCTGTAGTTAGGAAGGAAATTCAACATCAGACTGTAGGTACCTCTAAGCACTTATGCAATTGTTCTTCAGTGCTTCTGAGCATTAAGACTTTTAAAACCGGGCAGTAAGTTAAATGCTTTCTTCAAGCTGTTTGTTCATGAAGCAACTCTTGACTGAATCCATTTAAGATAAAAACAACAAAAAAAGGAGAGGAGATAAGAGTCCAGTGGCAGGAATTTCTAAATGTCACTGCTAACAGAACACACCTCAGCTGCTGTTGTGTTCCCTCCCTTCCTTTTCCTTGCTACCACCCTGCATCCTTTCTGTGCAGCAATTACCATTACTGAAGGAATTTTGCAAATATCCATTTTCTAGTGGAAGTAGTGATTTTTGAAAGGGCACAACTGGGCATCCTTTCCTCTGTCAGGGATGCTGCAAACCAGATAAAAGTTACCACGAAGATGTTCCCAGGTGCAGGGCAAACACTGAGGTGTGATGAGATTCCAGCCACGGGAAGGCTGGATAAGCTTCCCAGCAGAGGGCAGTGGGAAGACAGGTATGAAGTTTAGACAATTAATGTGTTCAGTTTATCAGAGCATCCAAATTCTTCTCCCATTTTTGGCCTTGGTGAAATTCCTACTGGAGGGATTCAGACTATTTGACAAATGTTACTTGAGTAAAACCTGTGCTGCTTCAGAAGGGAGGAACCAGCCCCCCATGGTGTCCTGACACCAGTGAGGGAGGGGATGTACAGAAAGGTCAGCTGGGTTTAGAAATCACTTTGCTGTGTCAAGATTCCTCAGGCACATGTACAAGGCCAGTGTCAGAGGAGGAATTACAAGTCCCTTCTCCTGACTCTGTACTTAATGCTCCCAAGATGTGTTTCCAAATCAGTGCTTTTCTCTGCCATGGTTTAAGTTCTGTAATTGGTCTTGTCCAGAACCTGGGACACCCAAAGTGTCAGGTGGTTTCTGAGAGATAGCAAACTGCTTGTTTTACACCATTAAATCCCCACTTGAAATTTGGGTTTTAAATGTCATTCCATTGTTGTGACTACATATAAATACCCGGGGTATTTTAAGAATAAATTTGTTGTTACTTTCTCTAAGACTGTCCCGAGCTGGGATCGGGATGCAGGGACCTGCACGACACCCTTCAGCCAGACAGGCTGCTCAGCAGTGGGAAAAGTAACAAACAGGTCCCAGAGCAGTTCTACAGCAGAGCTCTGTCTGTGACTGCACAGCCAAACTGCTTTTTTGGGACCGAGCTGCCTCCTCCCCTGGGGGAACAGCACAAGGAGCTTTACCTGGTTAATGCATGAGCACCTACAGACACAAACAGCCCCAGACATCAACCACAAAGTGCTACAGCTTTACTGACAGCTTGGCTCCTTGCTGAGCCTTTTTTGCCCCCAAGATTCATGCTTGCTAACTGCTCTCAGGCAGCAGCAGCAACAGTTCTTCCAATTCAGATCTGCTCAACAAAGTTCTTTCAGGAAGGAGAACCAAAACATTATTAAGAAGTCATTGAAGTTTGAAGTGCCTCCACGCTGGCCACTCCAGAAAGCACCACGGAATTCTCTAAATCTGGAAAGGACATAAATAGAAACCAAACACATGCCCAGAGCACCACCACCTGCTCTGCCCTGGAGATGGCCAAGTGGCTGATCTGGTTCTGCAGGGCACTGGCTCCCAGCCAGCTCACCAAGGACAAGGCAGGTCGCCCATCAGCCACATGTGGCAGCTGCCCAGCTGTTCGGGAGGTCGCTCAGGACCCCTGGGTGCAGCAAACACCCAGAGGGGGCTGCTGGCAGTGCAGAGGCAGAGCCAGCCTGGCTACCAGGCTGTGCAATGCCCAGAGGGAATTCACTCCAGTGAGGAAATGAGGTCAGCTCTCAAGGTCTCTGAGAGTGCTGGCTTCTGTTTCATCCAGCCTCTGCTCGTGACAGGGCAGGGAAAGGTGACAGAGCTCCAGAGAGGAACCTCGGTGCCCCTGATAAATGGCAAATGCAAGAAAACCACCTGCAGTTCTTCCTCTACTCGAGAATTTCCCGAGTTTCTCCACAGACTGTGTTCTTCATCCCTGGGCGATATTATCAGGAGAAGCAGAAAAGCATTTCGTCTTACCTCAATTTTTGTAGTCTTCTGGACTATAAGAAACCATTAGAGACATGGAAAAGGCAGTAAAATCTGCCTCCTCAATCTCCTAAGAGATCCCTGATGATGCTTCCTCCAAGACTGTTAATCTGGATTACTGGGATGTATGGAAATTGAAGGAAAATACTTTGTGCAGGAATTTCCCAATCGTTTCCTGTCATTAGCTCAGTTCTTCACAACTTCCAGTCCCAAATAAGAACAAAACTTCACTTTCCCTAAGACTGAACCTCCTTCTCAGCTGCTGGGATGCCTGAAATGGGCACTTTGATCTGCACTGCAGAACCACTGCCTTCCTCTGCCTTGGGTCATCGGGCTGAGTCTATGCTGGAAGAAGAATCACTTCTTCCACCCGGAAACCCTTTCTCTTTCCATACTGACTTTTAAATAAAATGCCAGGACAAGAGGCTACCTTGGCAGATCTTCCTCCTGGAATGAAGAAGGTGAGATTCCTGCCCCTGACTGGCCCTGTTATGTTTTCCTCTCAGAGCAAGGGCAGCAGCAGAGAGCACAGAGCAGCCGTGGTGTGCCAGCATCGGGGCCATGGGCATCCTCTGAGCACAGGGAGTTTTTAAAAGCAAAACACAAAAAACCTGCCAGGCTGGACATCACCACATTTCCACGTCACACAGTAAACAGTCACACTATTGTGAAATACTCAGGGTTTTGGCATTTTTTTCCCCCACAGAATCCTCTTCAGCCGGTCTCATAATTGCAGTGTCCTGAATTGCTTCTTCGAGCCCCCTTGCAAGCCTGAGCAGGCAGCCAATCTCCACTCCTCGAGCCTGCTCATCTGTAATTCTGAGCTTTATACTGCAGCCCAGCACATGCAGCTGACACCAGAGCCGTGCTGCTGTGGACACTGTACACCAATTATAGATGTAAAGCAGCCTCTCCTCAGAACGGGTATCATTTAATCAGGCTGTGGAGACAGATGGAAAGGAAAACTGAAGCAAGGAAAGGCTTCAAGCTCACAGAACAGTGAGTTCATGGTCTGCCTAAATACCAACACCACACTTTCTCATTCTTGATATTCCTCCCACTTTAATATGGGAAAGGGAAATTAAAGATGAACAGAACTGGAACTGGACTTTTTCTTCCTCCTTAAGACTTTCCACCCGTGCTGTAGAAGCTGAGGGACAGAGTCAAAGCTGAGAACCGCTTCAGAAAGCCAAGTCTAAAAAATTTCAGTTTTTTACATAAGAAATGAATAAATCATTTGACAGACCACAGAACAAAACCCACATCCATAAACTATAAACTTTGACACTGGCTTTTACTGCATCTGCTCAACCAAGTTCCCAAAGAAGGAGAGCTTTGGTTTCTTGGATGCCAGCTGCAGTACAGATCTGTTCTTTCCTGCTCCTGTTTATGACAAAATTAGATGTATACTTTTACATATTTTTACATATGTTCAGCTTTTTTCCTCTCTGTTTTAAATGTTGAAATGCTTTGTTTTCCCCCTCATGTCTGAGCTTTTCACTTTTTTTAGTGGTTCCTGTTATCACATTATCAGCAAAGAGCTCTATACATGCATTAGATTGTACCCACTTCTGACAAGGAGACTTAACTCCACTTTCTGACATCTTTTTAAGATCAAAGAGAAAATACACATGTGAAAACAACACACCTTCATTCCACTGGAACAGGGAGAATTATTTTTAAAATCAAAGCTGGTTTGCCTCACAAATATTACAACCAGAATTGGGATTTTTAACCATGAATTACAATGAAAAGTCTCATCACTATAATGTATTGTCTTTCTTCATGAAACTGCACTACTTTTCTATGTAAGTTAACAATTATTGGGTTTTACTACCAGGTGGAACACCTGAAAGTCCAGCAAGTTATTTTCAAATTGTCAGGAGTGATTTTCAGGCAAGGTGTAGGGTGATTTAAATATTGACATTCCCTCTGTTTGGAGCTGGTGGGTTTAAGAAATAGAAGTTTAGCATTGCAGAAAGGAGTCCCTTTGAACTGTAACTGCTCTATCTCCAGGGGAGCAATTCTGCAGAATCCCACTCCAGGGTAGTGACTCTGTTATTTTATGACAGAACTACCAGTAAGTGGTATGAAAAAGAACCAGACATTTTTTATTTCACATTTACATTTCTTATATGCCTGTAATTTAGTCTCTTTAAATGTCAAGCTTTTTTAAATGAACACTTTCCACATTTTGATGTTGTTGGGTTTTTTGTACTCTCCTCACAATCAGAAATGACATCAGCGATTATAAAACACCATTAGGTATTCCAAAATCTCAGCTGTACAGATTTCCTGCTTCACTTTTTCCTCATCCCTTCTCTGAAGGTCACAATAAAAGTGAAACAAATGTGCTGTTACGAAATCTATTTTCTCTGCATTCAGGAAACATTAAATTCTGAGATCTTTATTCTGGATGATTTGGGTCCATGTCATGTCCCTCTAGGCAGGTCCCTGCTGCCCTTCTGCCAAGGTGAGCAGGACCACGCTCTGGAGGCCCTGTGTTTGTGCTGCTGCTCCTGACCACACCTGGTAGCACCTAAAAACACATCTCTGCACAGCCCACAGACTGAACTCCTCCCCAGGCACAGAGGAAGGTGCTGATACCAGAGGAGCCTCGGGAGGTCCGAGCACAACTCAGACATCCACGTGAATCCCAGCTGGCTGCTCTGCCTCATCCCTGCCCGTCCAAACCCCACCATGCCCCCGAGCCCTCCCCTGCTCTTTGCTACCCCACACAAAGCCAGCCTGGGAGAGAGGAGAGAGGGGAGGCACAAGATCAGAGATCTCCTTGTACCTCTGCTTTCAGCTTCTGGCACATCCTGCACGTAAATCCAGATTGTCAAACCCACTGACCCCATCCCAAGGCAGCACAGACCCTCCGAGGTGACCCCTGCACTGTGCCCAGGCCCTGCTCCCGGGGCACTGGCCAGAGCGGGTGCTTCCCACATTCCCAGCCTGCTTTCCACCCTGTCCCTGCCCTGTCCGTGCACTTTGAGCTCCCTACAGACCTTTTAGGCTACTGCCAGTACTTGTCCCCAGAGCTGTCACTGCCAGAGCCAGGTGGCTTCTGCCTCCACGCCTTTAACCCCTTCTGTGACGGTGCCACTGCTCCTTGTGCATGGGCAGGTGATGAAGTGAACCAGGGAAGCGAGCCGGGTTCAGAATGGCCCAACAAAACAGGAATTATTATTGTAATTGCTGTTTTCAGCCCAGCTCTGCAGCAGCTCCATGGCGTTCGTACCAACCCCGCTGGGAGCGGGCTGGGGAGGAATAACTGTGCTTGACTCAGCAATGCTGCTGGGAAACATCACCCCCTCTGAGCAGGAGCCCGGCCCCGCGCGGCTGCTCACCCTCCAGGAGCCAGCAGCTCCCAGCTCCAGGGATAACCAGCCCCTCCAAGGTGAGTGAGCCAGAGCTGCACACAACACCTGCCTTTTCTTCTCAGTGCTGCCCACTGTTCAATCCACCGCCCCTCGTCCTGGCATCCTGCCTCTGAGGACATCTCACACGGGAAAAGGAATTCTTAATACCACTGGCTGCAAGAAGGATGGAAAAGTCAGAGAATAATTCTCTTAATTGACTACTCTTCTTACTACTTGTAATCTAGAGGAAATCTAATTAATTCTACATGAAGAACGACTATTCTGTGGTGAAGTGTAATTCCTGATCTCTGGGGCTTCAGCTTACCAGTTGTCAAATTATCCAGTTACACACTTGTTAAAATCCATTTTGGGGAGATTTTCATGGCTCGTAAATAAATAATTTCAAAATCTTAAATCCCCAGAAGAAATAAAAAAAGACAGAAAAAACCACGAAGCCCCTAGCCCCCAAATGGTACCTCAAAATTACAAAACACATCTAAAAATAATGTCAAGAAGCTGCAAGAGAGATGCCAGCCTGCTCTGCTCCAGCAGCACCACAGTGGTGATGATCCCTTTTCAGCAATGTTTTATTCAAATCACTAATCTGAAGGGAGCCAATTAAGGCAGCATCCCCTTCATTTGCCAAAAGGGAAGAATCTTTCCATAAGCACGCCAGTTAAGAGGTGGGAAGCCAAGGGAGGCCAAGGATAACGATGCTCTGGAGCGAGGCCAGGGCAGGGCCACCGAGCTGAGCTGGCCCAGGCTGGAGCAGCCACTGCACAGAGGGAGCCAAGGGAGCTGGGGCTGCCCAGCCTGCAGGAGGGCTGCAGATGGGAGCCCCTCGTGCTTCCCACAGCCTGCTCACGGCACACACAGGACAGGGAGCCAGCCTGGGCCAGGCTGGTTTGGCAGCAGGATGGGAGGCACGGGTTAGAACGTGGGGAATTCCACTGGCCACACAGGGAAAACATTGCCACGGAGATGCTCAAACACCGGGAGCTCCCCACACGTGGCTCCCCGTCCCTGGAGGTGCCCGGGGCACAGGGCAGGGCACCGGAGCAGCTGCAGCTCCCTCTGCCCTCGGCTGCGCCGTGGCTCTCACAGCTCCTCAGGGGCACTGGGTGCAGGGACACCTCAGGGAGTATCTGTGGGAAGGAATGCTCTTAAATCAACGTGAATTCTGCATCCTCATGTGCCAAATCTGAGCCAAGAAGAAAACCTTCTGTGACCTTCTGTATTTCAGTGAAAACAATGCAGCAGTCAGCTTTACAGAGCATTTTGCAGTATTTGCTGCTGCACTGTATGGCCGTGCTGTGTTAGGAAATCCTGAGAGTGAAACCAGACATGAAACAAAAGAAGAACAGAAGGGAGAAATCTGCTTTCTATAAACCCAATCTGACTGTATTTCAATAAAAGTAAGTAAACACCATCCCTGGCTTGGCTTTTTTTCAACAACACCAAAAAAGCCCCTTCTGAAATTTCTTTAATACTGAGTTTGATTAACATAAAGATATAAAGATGTTGGAAGAACAATCCAAATTAGGTGGCACAATATTTTCAGTGAATACTGGTCACTCTGGGCACTAAGTGTGAGACGTCTTAAGACATTCTGACTTGAACATAATTTGGAGTACTTGTCTACTGAAAATGAGTCCCTTTCAGCTGGCTGAAATTGGCTCCACAAAAATTATCAAATTATAAAATAATTGTGAGATTATTTGTGAGACCCTATTTCTGAAAACTTGATTCATCACCAAATTATTTCTCTTTTAAACTCAGAACATTTGTAATACCAATGGTTTTACAGCAGTGTAGAAACAGGCCAGGACTTCCAAATCTTGTGTCCATTGACTTAAAGGAGGGACAAGTTCTGGTGAAACCTGCTCAAAATTCAGATCTGCTGCGTTTTCCTGGGCCTTCTACATTCTGTAGCTTCAGAGCAACACAAAGATTGTCAGGCTGAAGGATTGGGCTTGTTTCAAACCCAGTTCAACTGCACGTGTCTAATCAAAGAAAACACATGTAACTCACACTTAAGAAAGAACAGCAGCTCTTATGCAGAGCCATTTTTCTTAGGCTTTAATTCGCAAGAAAAATACCCTTGTGCTTGTTCCTGCTCCTCCGGGGAACCCAATTTTCAGTGTTCCACATCAAATTGTGTGGCTGTCAGCAGCTGTGCCGGCAGCCAGCCCCAGCCCTCATCACCCATTGCCCCTCTCACACGGAGCCGGGGTGGCTGCTGCTTTCTGCTGTTCCAGGTGATTACAGCATTAGTCAGCCCCAACTGCAGCTCCAGAGACAAACCCGACATTTCCAACCTCCTGTCTTCAGCAACACCACCACCACGATCTCCTTGCATCAGCCTGTGGTAAGGGTGGCAGCAGAGGGATTGGATTGAACAGTGAGATCTGCCTGATGGTCTCACTCCGTGGCAATTTAAGTAGCCAAACGTGTGTGTGATGTTGCAATGAACACAGTTCCTCCTCCACTGCAGGCTCCACACATCAACAAAATGTCTAATTGTGCAGGGAAAGAGCCATTGCCTGGTACATCAAATGTGAAGGACCCCAGGGTCGTCATTAATTCTGGAAGGGAAAATCCAGAGAATATGGCATTTGTTGGATTCTGCAGACAGGGCGTGCTCGATTGCCAAGTGCTGGCACTGTTCTCTGGTCTCCCTCGCTGCACACAGCCCCAGGGGCCACTGCCGGTGTCACACAGCTGCCACCATGGCACAGCAGGAGCCAGGCACAGCCCAGGAGCAGGAACAGGAAGATGAAGACCAAACCAAGCCGTATTTCCAGACAATTCCACTTGGGAATGAGCCCTGAAGATCAGCCCCACTGCAGCTGAGGATGCTCACTGCTTGAACACGGACTTGTGGGGACACCAGGGCTGTCACAGCCCAGGGCACTCCCGAGTGCCTGGTCCATTATCTGGGTACAGAGAGGTGCCAACGCCACAAACCCTGAAAAAGCCTGAATAATTAACATCTACATATGGGAAAAATGTCCTGTAGCTTCAGATACCTGGGATTCGATCAATTCCTGAAGCACCACAGATTCTTACACGTTAATGAAAGACTTTCTTCTGTTAGCTGTACAGGCTGAGTGCAGCTCTCAGGATGTGAAACAGAATCTAATCTGACTCCCACACTGCACAAAGATTGATTAACAAGCTCTGGAATACGAAGTCCTTCCAGTGCAAGTTGCCTGAGCACAGAGAACCAATGCATGAGGCAGGTTTCTGGATGCAGGCAAAGCTGGGAGCCCCACAGTGAGAGAACCTGTTCCTCTGGGCTGATACAAGATCCCAGGAATCACCTAGGGAAAATCTGTTTTTATTCTGTCAATAATGACCCTGGAACAGACTGCTACTAATATTTGCTAACGATAGCAGTTGGGAAGGCATTGCCAATACAGAAGTTTGAACTCTTAAACAGAAGCAACAGATAAACCCAAGGATTCAGAGAAAAGAACAGAATGAAATGCAGTCACACAGGGAGAGGTTTAATCATGGAGACTGACGGTCAGAATTCCAGCCACCAGGTAAGAGGTGTTCAGTCTGAAAGAACAGAGCAGCAGAGAGATCTGGGTATAATATTAAGTCACAGGACAAATATTTGCCATTGTACAGAACAAGCCCTGACCAACTAAACAAAAACCCCCAGAAGCAGAACCAGACCTTGCATGCATCTTTCGAGACGGAGAACAAAACATTTCCAGGGCATAAACACTTGGACAATGATGGCAAGAGACATTATCTGGTATTCTGACATCATCTGGGATGTCTGTTTTCAAGAAAGGTGACTCAAAATCAGGACTGGTGGGTGCTGAGACGTATTACTATGAGAATGGCAGTGGGAAATGGTGTGAAATTGCAAGTCCTTGACCTGTCTAATTTCAGGAAGCAATAGGATATATTTTTGAAAAGAAAATGGTTGCTGGAAATATCACAATGATCCAAAGGTTTCTCCCTTTCTTAGGAGTAGATTTCATCTGTGATTCACTAATCATTTTGATTTAAAACGGCTTCTTTTCAGAACTGGGTAACATTTTAATTAAATATTTGAAAACTTGCCGAATACTGTAATTGCAATTTAAAAGCTATGAATTAGGAAGGTAAAAGCTTTTATCTACTCTCTAGACATCCTTTTCTTTTTCATAAAGCTGTCAGGGGAAGTCTTCAGAAATATTCCCTCATCAGAGTAGGACAGAGGGCTCTGGCTGATGTGATCTGCACCTCTCAGCTGCCAGGCAGAACCCAGCCCAGCCCCAGACAAAAGCAGATTCCCCCTGAAATCGATTTGTTCCTCCTCAGTCACAAGGGGGGAGGTTCACCTTTCAGGAAAGCACTGGTTTCATCCAAAAGCACCCTGATTATCAGCTTGGATGGTGGACGGGGAGAGGAGGATGGAATAGCCCCCAGTATCCCATTCCAGCAGCCCACTGGGAGTTCTGGAAGCTAAGCCTGAGCTGCACACCCAGTCTCTACCAGAACCTGAACAGCACTATTTAACAGTGAAATGTTTCAAATACTGTATTTATAAGGGCATTAATACCCTAGGCATTTATAAAATCCATCCGTGACTGCCACTGCCATGCCAGATGATCCCTGTAATTATTAAAAATAATTTTAATACCAAAACAGTTTCCTTTATAATAAATAGCCTCTTTACTGCCACAAGTGATTTTATTTATTTATCTGATCTATTTATACAGCTTCTTATGCAGCTGGTAAGGACAACAGTTTACTTCCTGTCAACATATTCGTTAAAGTTTTAAAAAGAACATCAGGAGCAGGTTGAAACAATGAATTATCTAAAAGGAATAATGTTAAATTGGTGATGAGGTTTTGGATACAATTTATTTAATATGACTGCTAGAAATAGGACTTCTCACAAGCCAAAATGTGTCTAATGGGTCTGAGGACAGGAGCACCTTCCTTGGCAAGAGGAGGATGGGTTTAGGGTCAGCCTTGCTTTGATAACTGCTAGCACGTACCAAACCAGAGCTTTTAACCAAATATCACCTTAAACATGGAGTTTGTTACATGCTGTGCATCATAACAGATTTCTATTCAACAAATAAAGACCTTTACTCTTTACAGCTGGCTTATGAGCCTGGCCTCACAAAACAAATGTTCCCCTGTGTCTCACACGGTCTCAGCCGGGGTGACACTGCAAAAATGCCTGCCCTGGTGTAAAAGGTTATTGTGCTCCACCACCATCCTTCCCTGGAGGCTGCTGAAGGATGAGGGGATCCTTCCTCCTAACAGCTCCCCCAGCTTTGTTTAAAGCCCCTCCACTGGCAGGTTACAAGCAGTTCAGCCTGCCCCGTGTCCAGCCTCGGTGCAGGACAGAGGCAGCAGGGACAGCCGCCCACGCCGGGGCTCTGGGGACACCCAGAGCAGGGGGGACAGCCCTGTGCCCCCACTGAAACCTGTGTGCTGCTACTGGGGGGCTCGGTGTTGGTCACTGACCTGTTAAAGCCTCTCACAAAGCAGGAGTCTCTTCTCAGAGGGTTTTTCTACATTTGATTTAAATCTCTCTCTCACCCCTCACTTGAGTGTCTTGGAGGCCGATGTCGCAGTGCTTGGGGACAATAAATAATGTGCCAAAACCAGAGACAACGGGAGCTCAGCAGCTGAAACAAGCTGTAATTCACTGTTCACCACGCACCTGTGCCTGCTGAAATACGGCTGGGAGGGATGGAAGGTTGTCTTTGGAGTTCTTGCCTCTGCCAAGCAGACTGCAACCTCACCACATTAACTAAGTCTCAAATCCCGTCTAGTATATATAATATAATATAATATTCTCTAGTATTAACTTGCTGATTTGGAAGTCTAAAAGATGCATGTGGACAACAGTTTATCAAAAACTGAAGGTCGTGAACCTTCAACCTTTTCAAGAAATTTCTGAAGGGACACTGAGCATCCTGCACACACCCTTTCCTGTGTTACAGGAGAAAGTAAAGCCAGCTCACTACTCTAATGAATTTATCAACCCTGGCACCAGCATCTCATCCCGTGTTGCCATCCCTGCAGGGGCATACACTGTGCAATGCTGGCATGCCATAGGAATAATACAAAAGCATTGGAGAAAAGCAAGGTGAGTGCAGCAGTGTCGCAGTAACTGCAGCAGCAGGTGGGCATTGTCCCTGTGTCCCCATGCCAGTGTGCACATTTAAATATTTTCATTGCAGCATTTTGTAACTCAAGAAATCAGGAACATCTAAACTGGCCAATCTTCTGCTTTACAATTTACAAATCCATGAGAGCGAGCAGGAAAGACTATGGGATGCAAAGGTGCTGCACAGGTGGCATGTGCGAGTCTTTCAAAAAACCAAAGCTCTGCCTAACGGGGAGGCAGTAAAATTGTTCTTTGGAAAGATTAACCTGTAACTGAAACATTCAAGAGCATTTCTGTTCGGTGCTTCTATACACGAAATTACATTTCTGCTAAGAAGACCAGTAAAGAACTAACCTAAATTATCCCACCTCCAAAACCAGAGAGATAACAATATATTGTTTTCATTGTGCCTCTTTCTAAATGGAAGAGGAGAATTATTTTTAAATTTTATTTTAAATTTGCAAATTACAAGCCAGCTTTGCAAAGACCACAGGGAAAACTGAAGTATCAAACTAATCAAAGTTAGACTCCTTGAAAGGGCTGCACCTGAATCATCATTTCCTCAGCACAAAGTGAAGCGTGACAAAGATCTGGAGGTTTGCAATACCCTGGAGTTTCTTCCCTGACACTCCAGGTAATGCAGAGAAGGTTAAAACCATTCCCAGTCTGTCAGTGATCCAGGGACTGCTGCCATTCATCTCTGCCTTCTCCCCTCCCCGTTATCCCCACACCTGTTGCCTTGCCAAATGCCATCTCCTGATGGCTGTACAGACGGCATGTGACCTTTGAGCACACCACTCTGTGCTGCTGGAAAATGGGCTTTTCTTCATCTCTAATGGAAATTAGGAGAGTGAGCTGATTTGTAGCAACTGCCAGCAGGACCTATTTTTGTTCTTAGGAGCTGTATTTTGCCACTGTGTCACTTGATAATAAAGCAATCACGGATCGCGGGCACACACGAGGAGAACCGTGGTTCTCTGCCACCGCTGGAACCACTGGGGAAGAAACCTTTTCTCTTTTCAATTATGCATGGAGAGAATAGAAACCCCAACACCTCAGATTACGTAAATCAGCTCGTTCTGCAGCCTTAACCCTCAACAGCCCAGAACTCGTGTGGCTGCACTCCAGGGCCCAGCTGAGGGAAGAGTTGGACTCGATGCCCCTTGTGGGTCCCCCCCAGCCCAGAATATTCTGTGATTCTGTGAAAGCCTCTCCTCTTCCCTTACAAGAGACCTCCTTCTGCTCAGCAGGAGGAACAGCCATGAAAAGGGGTGACACAACTCTCATTTGTGAGACAGCCACAATTTCAGCTTGGACATACCGTGGCAACGAAGGCAGGAGCCAGCACGAGAGAAAAACACGGTTTGGGTAAAATAAAGAACCACAACAGCTGAGTAGTTCTGGAGCTGGTGAATGTAAGTAACCAGAATAGCCAGTCCTGTGAGTCTGGAGGGGCAGAAAACACCTTGGGTCATCAGTAATGGCATAATTACCTTGCTGTCACCAGGCAAACATCCAGGTTACATTTTTTTAAATGCTCTGAGATTGATTTTTGTTTTTCTTTCAGCACTAAATAACAATGTGTCAATGTTTCCTAACAGGTTGCCTAAGAACAGAAATGAGGCACAGCCAGACCTTACACAGGTATGCTTCATCTCCCAACAAAGAAGAAATGTGACGGGGAGAGAGAAGAAAATGCACAAATTTCTGTTTGTACTCGAAATTTGGGTATCTAACAGGTTTTTTCTAGGTAAGAACAAGACTAAAGGATCAGGCAATTTTCAAGCCCTGTAGCCTCCACTGCCACTGTGGGGCAACCTGTTTGAATGCATTTCTATGGAATACACTGCATTTTGTGCTCCCCAGGTAATGAAAAATGACTCAGAATTCATGTCATTCCTTTTACTTCTTTCCTTTTTCTGGCTCTCAAATGGATATGGAGTCAGAATTCAAAATCTGGACCAACTGTCCTTCAGGAAGTCTAGACCAATGTAAGAGCACTCTTGATTCAGGTCAGGCATGTACCACAATGAACTGAGTGTCCAGGCACAGCTCTTGCTGCATCCAGAGGGAGTTCTGAGCTGTGGAAATGCTGTGAACTCAGCTCCTGCCCCCCAAAAATCAGTGTATCAGTGAAAGAGCAGGACTCGACCTCCCATGGGAAGCTGTGCTCTCCCCTCACAAGTCAGGATCTGATTCTCAAGGTGTTTCTTCCCATCCCTCCCTCCCCTTTCAGCTGATCCTTTGCACCTGTCAGACACTGGAGCTGTAAAGCAGAACTAAAAGCCTGCAGAATGCCAAACAATTCCTTACCATAGCCAAAGGGAGAACTCCTACCAGCTCCTTCTGGCTTACGTAGATCTTGGAGATTCCCAGGTCAGAGGTGGTGTCTCCGGGATATTCCACCTGCCAGGTGATGAGCTGGGTCTCAGGGAGGTCAGGCAGGTCTTCAATTTCAAAATCAATCTGCATGATTTCAGAGGAAGGACCATCCGCACTGCAGCAAAGAAGGAAAAGGAATGTTCATTCACATGGCAGATAAGCCAGGAATATAATTGCTTTTACATTAATAAAACCTCGGATTAAGGCTCCTTCAAAGACAGGATTTGGTGGAATGATGGATTCAATAATGAATTAATCATTTGCACTTGTCTTAAGATTTGAGGGTATTTCCCACCAATTCAAGTGGCTTAGCAGCACTCCGTGGCGTGGATCACTGTGCACTGCTCCATTTCGGGGCTGGAGGAGCACAACCAGATCAAAGGCAAAGCAGAGGCTGAACCCACAGCCCAAAGTGACTCCCAGAGTCTCCCTTAACAAGCACACTGCATTTCCTCCCTGGTGGAGCAGCACATGAACGAGTCTAAAGGGAATCACTCCTTGAAACGGGAAAGCACTGCATCAAAAGTATTTTCTGTTTTTTAAAAAGAGAGGCATGGAAGAAAGGTCAAAGCTCGGGATGGGGTCCATGAACAAGGGCAGCAGGGAGCAGAGGACTGGAAAACCTGGAATTATTTTTTGGCTATACTGCTGCCTTGCTGTGAATGTCAGTGTGAAGCTCCTTTTGTCCTTTGCTAAACTAGGAATTACAGATAATCGAGCTTGTTGTGAGAGTTACAAAACTGGGTTGTTTAATGTCAGCCAGTCCTGCCAGGATCCCTGAGATCACCAGAGAAGGGCAAAGCCTCACTGGATGTGGCACTGTGGCAGCACTGGGGGTACTGGGGGCACCTTCCCAAAGCCACGCTGGCTTTATGAGCTGTCCCTCCTCGGGTTCCATGGCTCGTGCCAGAGGATACCCCACAGCACAAATGTAAGGAGGGAACACTGGAAAGGGAATCGATGCAATTCCTGCAAAGTTTGTTATAAAAGCAGCTACTGCATGGAAAGGTGGTGAGGATTCCATTGTGTGTCCTGGCAAGGTGAGCTCCTCAGGCCAGTGGCATCGGGAGACACAAGGAAACACTCGATTTACTGTAAAGCTGTAGAGGAATGTGGAACTTCTCAGCAGTGCACAGATCCAGAGGACACCAAGAATGACAGCTACTCCTGAGGCACTGAATGCTGAACCACCTCCAGTGTTTGTGGGGAGGGGAAGGGAAAGAGCACAATTTCTGTCTGTGGGATAATCCTCAAGGAGAGGAAGACTGGCACAGCACTGAAGTGTCACAAGCCATTTCTGCTTGTGTGCAACTAGAAAAAGAGGGAACATTTCAGCAACTGACTGGAGAATCCCAAAATGCACCCAAACCCCAGCAGGTTTCCCAGCTGATGTGGAAAAAGAGCTAAAACTAAGGATACATTTTTATGAAGACTAGTTATGACAACAGCCCCAGTTTCAGACTCTTCCCAAGACACTCAAGAGATTTCCACTGTGCTGACTAAATCCAGAGCTTTATCCAATGCTACTTCTTGAAGAGGTTGATCTGATCATCCTTAAGGTTTGTATTTTAGTGGATGCACTGTGTTCTTTCTCTCCTGGATGGAATTTAAAGCGAGCCTCCCTGTTTCCAAAATGGAGCACATTGTGTTCCATTTCTCATTTCTTCTCATCATGAAAAAAAGGAGCTCAATTTCTAAACCAGCCCTGAATGCAGTCTTATTTCATGCTGACCTAGGTAGGTTCAGAAGCTGCTTTATGCAGCTGTGACCATTGAATCTCAGTTACCTTAATTGTGTGAGCAGGAACGGGCAGTGCATTGCCTATAAATCCCTGGCAGTGAGCCTGCTCTGTACAGTGTGTTCTAGCCCAGTTCCTGTGTTTAAAGAGCTAATTGAATCTTCCTACAATGAACCTTGGGGCTGGGATTCTGTTCAGGGTGCCTCTCTGCATTATTGCCTTGGTGTGTGATGCTCCCTGTGCCCGGCTCTGCAGGATTGCTGCTGGCACAGGATGTGTCCTGGAACAGCAGCGGGGGGCAGGGGGCACCGAGGGCGCAGTGCCAGGCTTTGGAACCACCAAAACACTGCGAAAAAAGGCAAATGCCTTAATCTTTTCCAGGTATGCTGGAGATCAGGGGAAAAGAAGTGATTAGGACAGAATAAAACAAAGGAGGGAGTGAAAGGCAGTGGAAAAGATGGGGAGGGAGAAGGGGAGCACATTCATGAACTACAGCTCCCACTGGCACAGCTACAGGAACCCAAAGGCACAGAAATACTTATTTTAAGTTCTCCTTCGAAGCAGGTATTTTAATGAAGCACTTCTTGTAGCAAAACCCCACACCTTGCTACCACCTACAAAATGTGATTTTGATAGAAATTATTTGATCTAGCTGCTCTTAAAAACGCTAAACACCTCCAAAAGAGATTACAAAGCACCACAAAAATCAGTAAGAATCTCATCACTACTACTAAAGATGTATTTAAAATGTGAAAGTATTGCATGACCTATGATCAGACCCTGGCTGCCAGCACCAGGTCAGGACCTTTGTTCAATTACTTTGCTCATCACTAACTATGTCAGTGCTCCCATGTGCAAGCCCCATGGATCTGTTTCCCAATCTCCACCTTCCTAAGCCGCGTTCAGCAACTGAGATTTTTCAAAACAGAAATAAGGCAAAAAGCTACCTTTCAGAAAATACAGTTAAAAAACATAAATGCAGAAAGGTGGACAAGTAATGTTCATCCGTGGAGTTCAGTCACATTAAAATATTTGTGCCTTTTCTGTTAAAGCCAAGGCTGCTTGTTACCACGAGGATGTTTCTGCTGGGTATTCAGGCACTGCTCCTTGGAAAGATGCAGTGCCCAATCCTCCTCAAGGTGGACATGCACTTTATGGTCACCACAAAGCAGCAGCTTGTTGGCAGCTGGTCTCTGCTAACACTAAAGCCATTAGTGCTGCCCAGGGTGCAGCAACACCGTCAGGGGCAACAGGGGAGGCTGCATGGTTAGGAAGTTTAGGATGGACAAACCCAAAGGTTCACGACAGCAATTCAGGCTGAGTTGAAGAGTGGTCGAAGTAAAATGGTTCTCCCTGAGATTTTAAAGTCAAATCCCTCACCTGGATGTTGCTGTTTATAGCTGAGAGCTAAACTGCAATGGAGTTCACTGTGGTGCCAATAAACTCTCCTCGTGAGCAGGGCCCTGCTGAGCTCCGTGCCATGCAGACACATCTTTAAAGGGTCTCAGCCCAAACTGAAGACAAAGATGATTAAAAAAAACCCCAAACTTCATTGGAATGGAGTAGTCAGGTCTTTTCTTCTGCCAGCCAGGACAGCAGAGACAGGTTTGCTCGGTATTTCTCAATGTGCCTTTTATTTCCTAACAAGAGATCAAGCAGCTCTTACAAATTCAGAACAAAGGGAAACCCTGTCCTGTCTCTAGGAGAGTATTTCCTACCCCTGCAGGGCCATCCTGCACCTGCTGCTTCTGACACAGCCCTGACACGGGCAAAATATTTTATATAAAAATCTCTTGTGCCCCTTCAGCCCCGAGTGCCTCTGAGTGAGAGCGGCTGTGCCCAGGGCCCTTGGCCAAGCGCTGACACCTCTGCTGGGACATCGCATCTCTTCAGGGACAGAACCAGCCACTCCTCCCCAGGGATGTCACACCCTGCAAGCCACAGCCTTCAAGGAGACGCCTTGTAAATCCAGGAACAGCTCCTGGATGCTGGCAGCGCTGCTCACATCAAGGATCCCACTCCTGACCTCCCCAGCTGTGCTATCAGCTTTGATCTCTGTAATGCCCCCAACACGAGACTCGTTCTGAACCTCCCCGAATGACCCCCCTGGAATGTTCTCAGAATAAAATGGATAAAGTTCCATCACTGTCTGCAGAAGGCTGAAATGGACACGAGCAGCCTAAAGCCAAGAATATGCAAAATAAGATATATCATAGGAAAGTTAATGAAAGAGCCTTCGGGAGGGAGAGAAAAGGTAATTTTATTCTCCTCTACCTCCACAAACGTGCCCAGCACATCTCCTGCAGGGTGTCACAGGAGTCTGTGGCCTGAAATGCTGCACGGGCCAGGGCAAGAGGTGGAACAGCAGAGCTCAGAAAAGGAAGGAATGGTGCCAGGGATAAGTGGGAAAACTTTCCAGCACGAGAGAAGGGTGGCAGCAGCACAGCTGGCCCCAGGAGGCCTGAAGGAGTCTGTGAAAACCATTACTCCCGTCTCACAGGAGAGAAAATTAAACTGAAAATCGCTTTCCCATAAAAAGAGGGGATGAGATGCTTTATGCACCACAAAGTGGAATAAGGTGGCATTTCAGAAAGAAGGTAATTTTTTGGGTGAAAGTAAGGCCCCGTGCTGTGTTTTACACAGACACACGAGGTGAGCTCCCAGCTGTGCTGCAGGAGGGCTCGGAGCCCTGCTGGCACTGCCCTGCCCTGCACTGGGCCAGCACTGGCACCGAGTGCTCAGCAGCCCTTCCCTGGGCAGGAGGAAACAGCAGAGCCCGAGAGGAGATGCAGGATGAATGCACAGAAACCCAAGGCACTGCCATGTTGTAGCAAAGCTCTGTATTTTTTTAAACATTTCACTTCTCATACAGATTCTGTTTAAAATGAAAAAAGACGTCTTTTCCTGTGGTATTTTCTCTGGAATGTGAACAATTTCACTAACAAGATTTTACAAACCTTCTCTGCTCCTCCCTTCTGGAACTGTGAGCCATTACTCCTGGTATTATCACTAAGCAGTACTTGTTTCCTAAGCAAAAATGAGGAGGTGGAAAGGAAATCAAAGGATCACTGGAGAACCAGCCCTCCCCTCAGAATATTTGCTGTTTGGTACCTCCTTCCCTTCTCTCCCCAGTCCTCAAGCTCCCCTACAGCACATGGGCATTACACTCACACTCCCCTAGAGCAGCAGATCCCCAGCAATGGCAGAAATCTTTACATAAAGTGGATTTTATGCATTTTTTGCAGTGCTCCTGGGAACATGCAGCCCAGTAACAAACTGTCTTCACACCTAAACAGATTTTGGGTGGGGAAAAAAAGAAGGAGGAAACTAGAAGATATTAAGAGAAAAGAAATTACTGAGTGAAAAATCTCCTGTACCAGAAGGAATATATTTATATATATATATCCATCTATATTTAAAGTAGTCAGGAGAGAATCCTGATAATCTTTCAGTTTATCTTCACCAAGAAAAGATTGTCTGTCTAGTCTTTGCTGAATTCTTAAAAAATATCCACAAGTCGGGTCTCAGGAGAGAGAATACTTTTATTCGTGAGGGGTTTTTGTTTGCTTTAAGAAGCCCTTACATCCGAGTCAAACTGTAGTGGCAGGAGGGACATTTGCATTCCTCTCCACATTTGCCGGGGAGGCAGAGATCACATCTCTGCTGAATAAACAGCTCCTTGCAATGCAATAAACTCCTTCTGCTCGGCACGTCTGGCAGCACCCCCGCAATTACGTGTATGGGGTGTGCAAGTGCAGGGTGTGGGACCCTGCAAGGAGCTCACGGTGCTGGAGCCGAGGCAGGGACGGCACAGACCGAGCGAGGAGCGCTCTGTGCCACTTGGGCTCTTCCCTGGTGCTCATCACCTCCCGGCCAGCCAGGGCTTGGCTGAAACCTCCCCCGGCTGGACAGGGGGGGTTAAAAACCCCTGTGAGAGGTGATTTAAAACCCCCTGCGAGAGGTGATTTAACCCCCTATGAGAGGTGATTTAAACCCCCTATGAGAGGTGATTTAACCCCTTGTGAGAGGTGATTTAACCCCTTGTGAGAGGTGATTTAAACCCCTATGAGAGGTGATTTAAAACCCCCTGCGAGAGGTGATTTAAACCCCCTATGAGAAGTGATTTAACCCCTTGTGAGAGGTGATTTAACCCCTTGTGAGAGGTGATTTAAACCCCTTGTGAGAGGTGATTTAAACCCCTATGAGAGGTGATTTAACCCCTTGTGAGAGCTGATTTATCCCCTTGTGAGAGGTGATTTAACCCCCTTCGAGAGCTGATTTACCCCCTGTGAGAGGTGCGATGCTGCACATGTCCCCTGCACGTTCCAGCCCTTTCTCAGTGGTTCCATGTGCGATTGCCGTGTGGCTGCAGCCACCGAAGGCGCTGCCCCGGCTGTCCTGCGGGGCTGCCCTGGAACACAGCACACGAACCCCCCGTGCCCCGGGGAAAGGGCCGGGGTGCTCGCTACAGCCCGGGGCTGGGGAGAGGATCCCACTGCGCACGGGCGCTCTTTGGAAGCTTCTCTGGGTCACATCCTTCTACCACTCCCACGTGCCACAAGCTAAAAGCCCTCACAATATTCTCACAGGCAGAGACATTTTTTATTTTAATGGTTCCAATTGACTTTTCCTTCTGGTTTCCGAGCTAGAGTGCGATCCGTGAATATTTTTCAGCTTTGTTTTTGCAGGAAGATTTTACACTGGATAACAATTGCGGATTTTCCGTGGACTGTTTTATTCTCACAACTGGTACTTAAGGTAAAAGAATCAAATATTGCAAGAACTGACATTAAACACGAGTTTAAACAAGCAGAACAGCGTGACAGTGCCAGCAGCAGCCGAGGGCTGGCTCAGCTCCAGAGTGTGAGCTCACCACATCCAGGTCTGTTCTCCCAGACCCAGGCAGTGGGTGGGAATCCGGCTGGCACGGCGAGCAGGATTCCCAGCCCCCCCGGCAGTTAAAAATAATGTGTCTGCGTTAACCCCAAAAGCTGGAATTTAATGAAACCAAACCCAACAATGCGATGCAATGCCTGCCCCGTGTGCTGTCAGCACACGGACAGATCATCCTCTACACATCACCCGACCCACACAAATAACAAAAACCAAAATATTTTAGACCAGAAAGTGAGACTGGGGGCTCAGACTGTCCCAAGGTCAGAGAGGGCATTCCAAAAGCCAATATCTGTAGGATCTGGAGCACTGTGCTACAGCAAAGATCATTATTCACCATTGATGTATCAAGAGAAGGTGATACATACAGCACTGCATTAAAATTTCATTTTATTCATTGTCATCTTACTATTAAAAATTCAGGATAGGTAGGCTGAAAAGTAATTTTTCTTTAGGAATCACTGTATGAAGTGAACCAACTAGCAAGAAAAATCACCAAGAAATGAGTCTGCTAATCATGTAACAAAGTTATTTTAAAAAATTGATCCATCTCTCTGGAGCTTGACATCAGTAGTGCTGGTTGAGAAATATTTGCTGAATTATTTATTTGACTTTTTTTTTTGCTATTGTCAAATAAATTATTAACTATATGATTTTCCAGCTGTTGATAGCACTTTTCCCAAATAACTCAATTCAAAAGCGAGCAAAAATTAGCAAACCTCTTAATACAATATAAATTTAAAACATAATTACCCACCGAGTCAGCACTTCAGTTCAGAAGCAGGATTCTGAGCATCTCTTGACGTGGTAAACCCAGGGATCATTTACCACCTTGTGCCAAGGGAAGGGTAAATCAACGCTGACTTTATTCCATGCATTCCAATAATCATTCAGTAAATTACTGCCCACAGCAGTCAGCAAACATCAGCAAACATCAGGTGCCTCTGGAGCAGCCACGAGGCACGAGCAGAGCAGCCCCAGTTCCTGTGCAGGGGGCAGAGTTAAAGGGCTGCAAAAATGGCTTTACTGGCAGTCCAAAGTGTAACAGAACCCTGCAAACACCCTGTCAATCCGGCCTTCCCTGCCTGCTCTTTTTACTGTCCGCAGCACAAAAATACCCATAAATGTAGGGTAACTCTCTTATCAGTGTGATACAAGTGCAGAAGAGGAGAGCAGGCACACAGCCACCAGAGCTCATTATTGATTGGTGAAGTTTCCACAGGACCCAGCCGAGGCTCAGACCACATCGTGCAAGACAATGCAGGGATGGTTGTCTTAACAAGGGGAAAAACAGGAAAAATATAACACAATTGTCCTTTTATGGGCAGGAAAACCAGGAACAAAGGCTTCAATCCAGTAACAGCTCAGCACACGTGGAGGTGAGGGGTCTGCCCAGCACTGGCAGTGCTGTGGGGATTGACACCATAACCCCCAGCCCTGAGCCTTTGGATCGATAACACTCTTGAGCATTCCTAAAAAAAGCCTTAGATATTTCATTCACATTACAATTTGGCAGGCTGCTAGCACTGTCACAGTCTCCTGGAAGTGAAAGGAACCTCTTTCTGAATGGCAGGAGTTGCACAAACACAGCACTGATCTGAGGGAACGAGACCCAGGATTTTCATGCTAAGAAACTCCAGAGCCAGCGCTGCAAATATTTACTGTTGAGTAATCCCAGCACACGAAACCGTGAGCTCAAGCACTGTGCTCAGCACACAACCCTGCAGCGAAATTCATTCCCCATCCTACAAATATTTATCCACCTAAAAACCCCTCTTCTACATGACCAGCGGATTTACACTCGTGCACAAATGTGTGTGGGGTTAGACTCGATGAACTCAGGCTGATGCCCATCTTGGGCATTTAACTTTGGAATTCAGAATGATTTTGAAATTATATCCCTTACTCATTTGTTAAAAATTTGATTGTGGTATTAAATCCAGAGCGGAAGATCTGATATCTCAGCATTCAGTTCCAGCCTCGCCTCTATAGCACTTTTTATTTATGCCTTGCTTATTAGTGTCCACACTGGTTCAACAAATGCAATTATATATAAAAGCAGCATTACATTCCACACGACTCAAGCTCTCAATATATTTCAAAACCAGTGACTTATTTGGAGTTACCTGCCAAGCCACATCCAATATATGGGATTAGTACCCTCAGCTACAGGAATTTCCTCTCCTGTGAACTATTCAGCAAGTATTTCTGCTGAACTCATGCATCTTGCAAAACTGAAAAGTTCTTTTCAGTTGAAATAAAAATTAAAAAAAGTTTTCTTTACACAATTGTTCAGTGTTTGCCAAGTCTAGAATTAAAAAAGGAAACACGTTCCAGCTTTCTTAATATTGAAACAGAAGAAGCTTCCAGAATCCCATTTGTTTCTTATTTTTAAGCAATAATATGAAAAATAAACTGAAGAGAGAAGATACACCTTGCCTCCCTCCAAACCCAGCTTTCTGAAAGCTCTTTAGGCTGAAATACATTTTAAATCACAGAATTACAGGGCAATCTTGGTTAGCAGAGACCTTTGAAAGCCATCTGGTTTAACACCTTCCTCAAGGTAAATTATTTCCCAGTAAATTGTTCTGTCTGCAACAACCAGGATAAGATCCCTGCCCTGCTCCAGCTGTGGTACAGTTTTATTGGAGCAGATGTTTCCCCTCCATACACCTTGGGATAATCTGATAGGCACGAGGAAATCATCCAGACAGGATGATGGTACAGGTCTGCAGCTGAGTCCTGGGCCCTGTCAAATCAAATCACAGTTTTTGATGTACTCATGACATCAGAAATTGTGTGAGTTCAAGAGCTCACAGGACTCATGTTCTTATTAGCATGAACTGCTGGAGTCAATCATTTTGGGTTCCACTGCCCCCACTGTTGGTGCACCCGACTTTCCCCCTTGGGGGCTGTGCAGCACCTGAGCTCAGGGCTGGTCAGGTGTAAAGGGATACCTAAATTCTGGCAATCCTTGGATACTCTCTCAGGAGGGAGGAAAATAATAACAATAATAATATTGCTGCCAGTTGCAGCCACCACAGCACATTGCCTCTGCATGAACCTCCCAAGCTCCATGGTAAAGGCACTTAGGGATTTTAAATGCCTAATATTCCCTGAAAGACTCCTCCAGAAGCTGATTATTCTAATGGCTGAAGCAGCCAGAGGAGCCACCCTGGCTGGAGCTGAAGTGTTCGAGGAGCCACTGCTCAGAGCGACCAGAGCCCATCGCACCCCAGACACGGCCAGGGACCATGGCCAAGGGCAGCTCCTCCTCCTGCAAGGGCTCCCAGTAAAGCATTAACCAAGTGCAGACCTTCTGGAAACATGCAATGGCTGAGAACAGCTCCCTCATCCACAATTACTCCTTCCAAGTCTCTGTGTCCTCAAATCACCTCCAGCCAAACAGCTTCTTCCCTATCCCAGTCCAGCTGTAAACAAAACCATTACTGCAGATAAACTTAAATGGACTTTAAATATTCACTGATGAAATGGTGGGTTCTCACTACCTTATCTCAGTACGCTGTCACAACGTGGCTGCAGTTGTTTGCCATGTCCAAAAGGAAATTACTCCTTCAGTAAAAATAATAACATGATCAGACTAATAACCAGGAAAGTGGTGGAGAGAGAAAAACAGACATGGCACAAAATGCTTCATGAAATACTCAGGAAATGTGCCACCACTGTGAATAGGAAATATCACCTAACCAGAGTGAGGAGCTCGTGCTGTCAGCCTGGGGGAGGGACAGAACACATCACACAACCTTCCTTAGGTGGCAGACTTCCATCTGATGTAATCTGGGCTTTAAAGCTGCTTTTAGAGCTTGGTTTGCAGGTACTAATCTTGGACCTCAAGAGTAGATTCTGTGGGAAACAACCACCACTTCTGGGGCCTGAGCTTCAGCACAGCATTGGCCCCACCTGGAGGAGTATCAGGACTGAACTCAGAAATCTTTGCAGTTGACAGTGGAAAGATGCACATCCAGCCCTTGGAAAAGACACATTGATTTTATTGAGCTGGAGGCAGGGAAAGAGACACCCTAATTGTTATAATTAGGAATTCAGTAATGTCAGTAATCATTAATAATTTCAACAGGTTCATAAATCATTCACATAAGGGGGAGAATAGTAAGTGAAGATCAATTTCTACTCCAGTAACATTTCATAGCACACCCCTAAACACTGGATTGCTTGAACTACTCACTCTTATTTGGTTTCTACTCTCCCTGCTACTGCCCCAGAGTTTCACAGTCCAATTATGAGTCTTTAATGACTTAATTGAATGTAAACTCTCTTTCTTTGCAAGGCTAACATGGAACCTTTGCAAATACAGACACTGCTCTTCTTTGACTGCAGTGAAAATCCTCGAGGGTGCATTAGCTGGGACCCAAAATCACCAAAAATGTGGCTTAAAATATCTCCTCCAAGCAAGCAAAGTGGAAAATCTGGTTGGGGAACTTACTCCAAACCTCCTGACTAGCCTGGTTCTTGGAATTTGTGTGGAGAAATCCAACGGGCAGCTGTTATGGGTATTAAAAGCAACCAAATGAAGCAAAGAATTAAAACAGCACTGCCAAAATTATCACTACAGTCTGTGAATATAAACAGGTTTTTAGGCATGGTTTTCCATTTGCTTTGCTCAAGCTGCTTGACTTTAGTTATGCTGTCATTGCACAGCAGGATAAGGTACAAACAACAGCCACAACCACTGCAGGAAATGGACAGGGTTTTTAGAAAAACGGGAGAAGAAACAATCTGCCAGATTTCCAGAGGGCCTGAATGTGCAATACTTGAAGGAACATCAAGTAGAGCAGAAGGTAGGTTGGTGATTTTCTGAAAAAAAGCAGTAGGTGAGGCTTAAGATGAAGAAGAACCAGAAAGTGCTAACTTTCCTCAAGTATTTCAAGGATTTAAGTGTCAAGGAGAGAAAATTGCCAGAGCAGGTAGGCAGGAGAGTATAATTAGAAACAACAGGAAATACAGAGCAAATCCAAAGCAAAAGGACAGTGGAAGAGTCTCAGAAAGAAATGGCAAACACAGTATCTGGGAAGTTTAAAATTAGGATAAAATGCTTAAAAGGAATCATTCTGCAGTGGCATACATGGCTGTAACAAACTGGTTGGGGGCTTGTTTTTCTTTTTTCCAAGCTCCTTAATAAAGGAAGGATTATGCAATCAGTACATCTGAGTCTCTGTCATTCCCTCCAGTACATTAGACCAATTTCAACACAATTAGAGAGAAGGGTAGAGGTTAAGAATTATTAAACTTCTGGAAGCAGAAGGGAACGAGTGAGCGATGCCTGTGTGAGAACAGATGCAGAGCACTCCCTGAGAGCCCACGAGTGCGCTCATTCCTCAGCAGCAAGGGCAGAGGAACCAGGCTGCTGACTGAACACTCCTTACATTTTATGGCTTCCTAATTTTCCTTCGAGTTCCAGTTCCACAGCTGACCCCTGCTCAGCAACCACTGAAGCAAGCTCTGCCAGCCTCCTGGGACTCCATCTCCTCAGTTACGCAACGTGTAAGTACTCTGCTAAACAGGAATGAACCTCAGCAGTCTGCTGAGCTGGGCTCTCGTTTATCAGCAAGATCTGCAGTTCAACTCAGTAAATTCACCAAATTACACGTGGAGAGAATTATTGCTGACCCTTGCTCAGTGCTGCGTGGAAATGACCCCTGCAGGGACACAGAACCTGGAATCAGCTCTCCCACATAATTAAGAGCATGACCTAACTCTTGCTCCCAGACATCCTGACGGCGTGAGGAAGGCAGCAAAGCGAAGTTCACGATGTTATCCTGGACAAATGAGGCTTTCTCTCACTGTTCAGCTTCTCAGCACGGAGCACATTTGGTATCTACTGGGCTGCTATGACTGTTAGCACAGCTAATGGAAATTTAAAATGCAATATGATTATTTTCTGTATCACAGCATCCTAGGACACGCAGTGAAGAGCAGCAACTCCAGGTAAAGGAATCAATGCTTTTTTCATGGTAAAAACATGCAATAACATGAATGAATCAAACTTTTCTGTGACAGTTCCAAAAGAAAAGCGCTACAAAATATGTCTCTATCTCTTATTTCTGTGGTTAATAATTCAGAACTCTCACTCTTTGTTCATAAAAGAAACATTGTGTTCTGCAGAGTTTGTGGAGATGCAAAACAAGAAGCAACACAATCATGTCTGAATTACTGGCGCAGACTTTTCCAATGCTAAGGAGCAAAATAATCTAAAATATGGAACAGTCAAGGACTGGTGCCAAAGTTTTTACATAAATGTGAGAAGTGGGCAGATGAATTGTGTGGAGAAAAGACAAAGTAGAAACAACTTGGAAGCCATTTGTGTAAGAAAGAGAAGTGAGGAGGACTGGAGCAGGGGGTGGCTCCAGAGCAGGTATTTCTCTCATAGGTACAAAAGAACGTCTCCATCAGTACTGATGAGTGCAAATTAAAGCGTGCTCCCACTTCCACTAAGTCCCATGTTGAAATCATCACGATCCCTTGTTCTTCTCATCTGCCTCATAAAATACAATCACAGGTGACAGGAAGAGAAACTTCCACTAATCCTACACCAGTGCTGAGGTTCCAGGTGAAATTCAGTACCAGAACTGGGCTGAATTCAGTGATACCACAGCACCGGGTCCATTTTCAAGCAGGAATACAACAGGAGCAGCCACACAGCCATGAAAAATTGCTGTTGACATGAAACACTGAGCTGGGAGCACAGGAGACGTCTGGCTCTGTCACTGCTCTGGTGAGTGACCCTGTGCAAGCCACTTCCCCACTCATCACTGCACATTCCTGACATCCTGAATATGATTCAGGGCTCTCAGATTTGTCAGTGAAGGCCAAAAGGAAGAGTTCAGGGCTAAATTAAGACTTGCAAAGGAACAAATCCTCATCGAGATCCTACAGAAGCAGAACCTGATCCTTTCACACGGAATACCCTGAAGAATGGTCAGGTTTCTGTATCACACCTTCCTGATCTCCACGAGCTGCAAAGCTCATGGCAGTCCGTAATAGAAGAGCTAGATTTCAGGAGCTGAGTTCTTTTCTAGCTAGATTATTCCACTCCACTGCATTTAAATCTGTACTGGGCCACCGCAACATTTGCCTTCCTGACAGCCTTTGAAATAAAGATATTAAGTCCTCCATCAGTTTGTTTTGAAGCCCATCAAATCTGGGGACTCTTTGGGTGGTGATTCTGGTCTGCACCAGGGCACTGGCATTCCACGAGGTTCAGAGGGAAAGAGGAATGAAGAAAAATAAAATCAGTAGCTGATAATGCAGGTTTTTGTATGACCAGAGATCCAAGTTCTGTTTAAAGAAGAAAGCTCAGTGGTGCATCATATTGCAACTAGATTAGGTTAGAAGCACGAGCTCAGAGCATCAGCTACACCAGCTCCCCCTAAACTACAACAGAGTGAATTTTTAGCTGTGCTTTGCACTCCTAGACAACACAGAGCCCCCAGTGCTGCAAATGCTGCTGGTTTTATGAAAAACACACACACACACACACACACACACACACATACACACACACACACACACACACACATATATATATATTTATAATTTTGATCTGACTGGAGCAACCCCAGCGAGGAGTCTGTGCCAATCTGATGTCCTTGCCCTCGTTCAGCAAACATCCATCACTCAGGGAGGCTGCTGGTAATGCACAGTGACAGTCCCAGAGCAGCAGAAAGCTTTCAGAGCATCGCAGTTCTTCTCCACGAGGCACGAACACAGGACACTGGATTCAGTCACAGCACAGCTTTCAGTGTCTGACAATACAACCCACTCTTTCCAACTGAAATATTTATTCAGGCACAATTACCATAGAAGATTAATATTTAAATAAAGGGTAATTTGTTTTTGTTATTACTCTTATTTCTTTTTAAACAACAGTTAGGATTATAAACTGAATTAGATTATTTATTCCTGAAGTGGCTCTTTGACATTCTGCATTTATTAATAGCAGACTGAAATGCTCAGCCATTGATCAAACTCTTTTCCAGAGGGATGGCTTGGGAGGGGAAAAAAAAGCCCAGCCCCTGAGCTCTGGATTTTACAGCCATTACTGTCAATTATACACCCTGCTGTGGAGCAGAGGAGATCTGCACACATGCCAGCTGCAGCCTCATCCCCGAATCCTGCAGAGGCAATTCTTATTTCAAACACTGAAAGGAGGAGAGAGGAAGAGGGAAAAAACCAAGCTAGCCATAGAGCAGCCAACTGAGATGCTACCCATTCGTCTGGAGACCTTGGCACAGAAAAGTTAGTGAAAACACACAAGATAATCTTGATTTTAAATGAACATAAATAAATTACACTAGGTAAATAAACGTTGCTTTGATATGTTGACAAAGTGGATTATTAAAAGAAGGAAAAAGAAACATGGAGATGAGGGAAAGCCCATAAAGCAGCAGGAAGTGTTTGTAGTTGGTGACAGATTTTAGCCAAAGACGACACCAGCTCCAGCCTGGTTCAACTGCTGCTCTATTCAGCACCAGGAACACATAAAAGGAGGTTAAGATCCAGAACCTGAGCTGAGTGCCTGCCTGACCTGCAGAGGGAAATTTCACAACCTTTCACACTTCCAGTTTTAAAGAGCAACTTGCTTCAATTTGAGTCTAGTGCAGTGAGAGATGAAATTGTTAAACAAGTGTCAGGCAGCTACCGCTTATCTATATGTGATAAAAGGAAATGAAATAGCATTAGGGGATCCAGACATTCAGAACAAGATATTGTTTTTAAATGTTTGGATGAAATATTGTAAGGGCAGCACAATTATTACAGTATTTTCAATTTGCATCACTGTTTTATAATTTTGAGCATGAACCCCGGCCGTGTTTTCAGCCCCTCTTTCAGCCTGTTCACCAGGGGCAGCTCCTGCCCCAAGCCTTCCAGCTGCTGGGCCCTTCCTCAGAGCTAATCTAGAGTAGGAGTGCTGAGTTTTCTGTTCCTTGTTCCTTTTACATAAAGTAGCAAATCATTGCTCAAAACCCTAAAAATACCCTGCATTCTTCTGGAATGGTAGAGTGTTAGCCCTAGCCTGAGATGTCAAAAGCAACAACACATTCCCAGGTGCAGATGGAAAAGAAATTCATCTAAAAAGAAGGATAAAGTATCTTATCAGAACTGTGACAGTGCTCATGTCCGAGGAGTGAAGTGACTTCAGCTGTCCTGTCTCCTGTAGGACCCAGGGCCACAATTCTTGCTCCAGGGAGTCAGAGACATTCCAGGGCTGGCCAGGAAATCGTTCCTGCCAGGACCAGGGCACTCAGGGCATCCTGGCCCCTGGGGCTGGGTGTGCAGCAGCACGGAGCGTGTTCATGATGGAAAAGCTGCTGAGGGACAGCACGGAATTTTAGTGGCACTGAGAGCAAGGAGACGTGGATATATTTGGGATCCAGCTTTATTCAATCTTCTTGTCCCCTGCCCACCTCAAATATTTATCTTGACAAAACAAAAACCATCTCTGAGTCATTTCTGCTGCAGGGCCTGGTGTAGCTAAAGCACAAAGCAAGCTCATCCCAGAGCTCTCATCTGCACTGACCTTCCCTGTCTTCAGCAAAACCTTCTTCAGAGATGTTCTCCCACGTGAAACAGTATGTATAAATATTGCTGTAGAAATAAACTCTGCACCAATCTTGTCCTTTCCCGCTGAACCCTGTTCAGTTGTCTCTGGTTTTCAATCTGTGACATTCTCATGGAATATTTTTAAATTACCTAAGACATTACAGGTACCTTGAGAAGTAAATCACAATGATATCTGGAATTCCTTGTAAATTATGACCTTAAGGTGAAACGTCATCATCTCATTACCCAGCTCCTGCAAGCACCGGTGGCACGCTGAAGTTTAAATAAATTCTGGCTTACAACTATCCATACACAAACACACACACATCTTTGACTTCACTCTTTGATATAATTCAGTGCTAAGGAACACTGTGGAATTTATTAACATTCTTCCCTTTGCTTTTCTGTTTTTGTCTTGTAAATGACAGCAATTCTAAACCCATTCAGGTACAAGAAATGTTATTTGTTTTGGGTGATTTTTGTGTGCTCTTAGCTTCTCAGGAGCTATTGCAAAACTCTTGGAGGCTTTTTAATCTCCTTCTGAGCTGCT
Organism: Oreocharis arfaki; assembly: GCA_013398015.1. NCBI lineage: Eukaryota > Metazoa > Chordata > Aves > Passeriformes > Paramythiidae > Oreocharis > Oreocharis arfaki. The sequence goes on along the minus strand of VZRR01001401.1, from coordinate 92,803 downwards.
GGTACAGCTGAGAGTTAAACTGAATGCCTTGAAAACACTGCTTGAGGGTTCACAGAAGGAATTCTGCTGCAGGCCTTGGAGCCACACACCTGCTACGTGTTTGTGTGTTCTCTCCCCGTACCCCATACTTGGCTGTTGACTCACAAAAAATTGGAGAAGGAAAAAGAAAAGCCTTATAATTTACAGGAAAGGTATATCCTACGTGTTGCTAGGAGGAAATGTCAAGAGAGAAAAAGAAATGCTTTCTGACAATTGCTGGTCATTTTGTGCCAGCAGCTGAACAATCAGAGGGCTCTGCCTTCCCTCCCTGAGCACCCTGGAGATGAATCCCGGCACGGAAGCAGCACCGTGGCTCCGGCACGCCGGGGAACCTGCTCGGGCTCTGCAGCTCTCGCAGCAGCTTCTGCTGAAGGAGCACACACTGCACTCGTTAAGCAAGAAATCAGTAAATGACACAGCCCTGGAAATCACATTCTCGTTTTTGTGCCCAAAATGTGATTACACGTTAATACCTATGACCAGGTGGAATATTAAGACAGGTAACTGCAACCCAAGATTCCTTCTCTCTCAAGAGCTACAAATCCGGTTAACGGCCGCCAGCCACAAGCCTTGAAGTTGCAGAGGTATTTTTAATTTATATTCCTTTCCTCGATGAAGTACACTGGGGTTTGGGGTTTGTTATGGAGGTTTTTTGGTTGGCTTTTTGTTTTCCTGTACACAGGAACAACTGCCAAGAAATGCCAAACCTACAAGAGAAACCACTCTTTTCTCAGCACAGCAATGTGATGCTGAGAAAAGACTTCATTTTTATGGCATTCATACCAGTGAACTCTTTACATGAGCACAATTAAGCTTTCCAAAAAATGTTTTTTTCCAATACAGTGGCTTCACTGTGGGAACAGTTTTAAGCCATGTGGGACAAAGCTGTCTGCCTAACCTCCATCCACCTCACCACACAAACCCTGCAATGCAAAGCAGGCCTCCGGTGCTCATGTCCAGGAGCAGTTCGGGTCAGGAACTGAAGGGATAAGACCAAAAAAAGAAAGCATCAAATGGAGGAGATTTTGCTGCCCCCCAGCAAGACTTCACCACGTCTCTGAGCAAAGTGATGCCCAAGAAAGGGATGCCCAAGAGCCTCCAAGGCAATTGCTGCTGTTGCTGTAGAAGAAGAGCTTCATTATGAACACTCTCTGGAAGAAGGTCGGGTGCTCACTGTTCAGACTGGTTTGTGTGCCAGTGAGGGAGAAGCACAAGTGCTCTGCAGTGACGAGGTGCCAGGTTTGCTTTTGCCTCCACAAGAAGGGGAAATCCTGTCCAGGCAGAGGAATGTGAGTCAGCAGGAACAGGTCCTGCTCCAGGCCCTGCCATGGACCTCCTGTGGCACCTCCAACACATCCCCTGGTGCCAAATTCCCTCCCACATGCCGTACAGAGAAGCCCCAAGACAGAGAAGATTTTAAGCAAGCAATCGAGCCATGTAAATAGCTTCAACTGAAGATGGTGTTAATGTACAAAGCAGTTTAAAATTACAATGCTACACCTGTCTCCAGCTGGGGAAGCACAGCCTTTAAAGCACCTTTACTCAGAGCCGTGTGTAAGAAGCCTGAGAGTGCCCTGAGGTTAGGCTGAGCCTGCTGAAGGCAAACCAGACTCACACGGTTAGAGACAGGAATTGCTGGGCTGTCTGCACCCCAGGGTCTCTGTGCAAACAGAAATGGGGTCTGAGGCTCTCCCACAACACCAGAGGAGGCACTGCTTATGGTTGTGTTGTGGGCTGGCAAAACCCAAACGCAATTCCCCAAGCCACACGATGCTGGGGCTGCCTTGCAGCTCAGAGCACTGAAATTATCACCACCAGTGCCCCCTTCCCTCAGAGTTCCTGCCATTCTTCACAGCTGTGCCAGCCATACTGAGAGGGCCACCCCTGCAGGCTGGCAACAAACACTGGTGAGAGGGAAAACACTAATAACTCCTAGCAGTGCTCTCAGCTAGATGAGATTTGTACTTGGTTGCTAGAAGCCAAGTTATATCTTTTTTCATTCATTAAATCTTTTAAACTAATACAGAAAAAAACTCATAGATAACTGCAATTATTTAAAATAAAGAGTTTGTTTTTCTTGAACTGGTTGAAAACATATTCTTAAAACAATCTGCATAAATACTTCAGCACAGCAGATAGAAATGAACATGCCTGCAGGATGCCATGGAGTAAAAATACACAGATGAGGCTGCAAAAATAGCAAATAACCATGAAATGCATGAATCGGTGATGACTTTGTGAAATTCCACTGTCTGAGGTGAATATTTTGCTCTGCAGAACAGGATTGCAAACTGCTGCAAAAAGTCTTCAAAACCACTGCAATATATATGTCAAAAAATAAATTACTCTGAAGTTTGCTGCCCTGCCCTCTTTTAAAGAATTACATAAATCAGCAAATTCCTCACTTCCACTGAAATACTAATTAAATAAAGGAAGGAGAACATTATCATTTTCCGTGGAAAACCTGCCCTGGCCTCAGAGAGTTGCAATATTTCAGAGAGCGCCGTGGCAATGCATAGTGCAATTCAGCAAGGCAATAAAATCAGGTGTGAGAGCCGTTCTTAAACAGGAAGGTTCCCCAGCCCTCAGCACTCTCCTCACCAGAGAGCTCTCTGTGCACTGGGTAGAGCTTGCTTTCACCACTGAAGAGACTCTGACTTCTCCCACATTTCAGAGTCAATCTCCCAAGGCAGTTCTCGTGGAGCATCGCTGTCGGATCATCCCTTGCAGCTCCCCTCGCAGGAATTCCTGCCCAGCCCAGCGGGCACAGACAGACACCGAGCTGTGTGTGAGGGGCATCCCAGCCAGCTGGGGAAGCACAGCCTTTAAAGGAGCCAGGACACCAGCTCCCCACATGGAAGGTCTGTTCCATTGGCACTGCTGGGCTGGGAGCTGTTCTCCATTGAGCATATTCCAGGTTTGATCCAAACTCTGGGTTTGAGGAAAGACACCAGAGGACTTTGCTTAGGGTTGTGAAGGTTAATGAGCCATAGAGAAAGGGATGGAAATGCCCTGTGATTCCTTTGTAGGATTGAAACCTTTCCCTGTTTTATCTGGCAGAGAAGTCCCTTATGTCACTGCCAGAATGCTCCCATCACCTTTTCCTTTCCTGACCTGCTTTGCATTCCTCCCTGGCTCATCTTTGACTCTCACAATGAAGTTTATTCCTGTCTATCACCACATTCATTTGCAAAAATCTGCAAAATGTCAGAAGTCAAAGAAATGTAAAAACATGAACTCAAAGGAGAGGGAGGAAATCGATGCTCCTGTGTCAAAAGTCAACTTGCCTGTTTCAAAAAGCACTCTGCTGGATTTCATACCTCGAAAGAAGCCACGGCTCTTGCTCAGACAGGTACTCAGATCTCCTGATATCTGCACTGCTGAAACAGCCCAAAATCGCTGGTGTGGAACATTCAGCCACAGCACTTCTGCTGCGGGGCTCAGGAACCTGCTGGGACCACGGCAGAGACTCCCAGCCTGCAGAGCTCTCGGTATGTGACACAGACAAGCTGCTCCTCTGAAATGCCTCTTTAAAGCAAGGCTGAGTGCTAAACATGAAAGGGTAGGAAGAAATCAGCCCAGACATCCATCCATCTATCTATCTATCTATCTATCTATCTATCTATCTATCTATCTATCTATCTATCTATATCTCTCTCTATATATATATATTTTCAAAGCTCTATTTCCACAGAATCCTTGCAGCCACAGCAGCTCCATGGGCTGTGTTGCTCACACAGCACCCACTGGGTGACCAAAGGGGTATTTAATATTTCTCATACAAGTAACAGTGTGCAAATCACAGGTGTGCTGCAGCATCTGCCATGTAGTTTAACTCCCAGCAAGAAGATGGTTGATCAAACATAAAGGCGATGTATAAAGCCTAAATTCAGTTTGAAGATATGCCTTAACAACTGTTGGAAAAGCAGAATCAGGTATTGTGGCAAACTAGGAATACACAACTGCTCAACACCATTAACTCAACACCATGGGCATTTCTAAGGAGATTGAGCCCCAGCTGGCTAAAAAGCAGAAGAAGCAGTTTTGCTTCTACCAAGACTTCTTTTATTTGTGCTGCACCCACTTAACGAAGCATGAATTTTAATTTAGTCTGACACTTGGATATATTTTTAGATTTGATTTTTGCTCTTCTGTACACACTCACTTTCCAAGCTAGGAACGTGTCAGAGGGTGCTGAACCATGCACATTAACAATGCCTTTGCCATGTAAACTGTCACAGCACATGTGCAAAAGTTCCTCTGAAGGAAGATGACATTAGCACAGAAAATGGTCTCCCTGCAGATAAAAGATAATTTAAATAAAAGATCTGCCAGTTCTTTAAGCTTTACTGATACAGGTATTAACCAAAAGGTACATATTTGAATGGTGAGATTTTCAGGTGACTCCTGTCTGCTGCACACACGTGAGGCAGATAAATCTGTGTGCAGCACGGAGTATTTGGACAATACAGGGGTATTATGAAGTTACCTAGAAATGATTGAAGTACTCTTTGATCATAAATATACAGCAGCAGAGGCAGCCAAGGGCTTGCCTGGCAAGTAATGAGTATCGTGTGGGAGACAGACGTTTGGAGAATTCATAGCTGCTGTCCACATCTCCTTGGTTCCTCCAGAGGAAAGGGAAGGTGGGCACACGGGATGGAAAATATCGCTATCGTTTACAAGCCTCCTTTGTCCTTTTTTCCCATGTTGTTTATTTTAAGGTGAGTAATGCCTGGCAAGTGATGGATAAATATGATAAAGTGACAGAGACAGATGATAAAACCACAGCTAAATTTAACAGCAAACACTGTCATTCACTACAGAAAGATGAGAAGCAGTGCAAAGCATCTGATAAACACAGCTCATAGCATTTTCCTCATCAACACATGTTCCCAGAAGAATGCCCAAGTGGCAGAGTTAACTCAGTTCCACATAATCCATTATTCATTTTCTCAGCAGAGGTCATGCAGAACATGATACAGGCACCTGAAGGCAGCAGGTGTAGGGGCAAACCCAGCACAGCAGACGGCTCCTGACCCCGGAGTTTGCAGTGTGGTTACAAACCCCCGAGCAGGACTTCACACAGATGTTCTGGGAAGCACAGGGATGGCACAGAGCAGGGAAACACAGCTCTGGACATATCCACGAGTTACACAAGCTGTTGGTGAGCTTGGAGAGTTTAAAATGAGGCTTTAAGGATGATAAAGGTATGACTTTGTGATATTCCCTGGAATTTGTTTAAAATCTGAAGAATAATCTAAGAGAAAACCAAAATAAACAGCTCCTAAATATTTAAATGGTCACACTGAGATGGCCTTATCAGCCAAATAAACACAGCAATGGTTATCCCAAAGTGCATGGGGTAAGCACAGGTGTGGGAATATCTTCTAAAACTCTCACTTAGCTCTTACCATTATTACCCCATTAATATTGTTGTGTAATTAATAATCCAGTTTGCACTGTAATATGATAAGGATGAACTAAGCGATCCCCAGTGTCTAATTTGCCTGAAGGCATGGACATAAAGTACCCTTTAATTTGTGGGCTGTACAAATCGGCTCCAGTATTCACATCTTGCCTTTCCATTTCACCTTGGTGGCCTCTGGGTGTTGCCAGCTGCAGCCAGCGGGGAGGGCAGGGACGGATTTTGTGGAGGCAGCGTGGGTTAGGCTGTGCACAGTCACACTGAGGAGGGTTTGCAGAGGAAGGAACACACCAAGGACCCGGATCATGAAGCTCTCCCTGGGAAATCTGCAGCCTGAATAGAAGTGGCAGATAGAGCCAAGCCAATGAGCTCATCAGCAGCTCTGGAACAAATGTGCCACAGGATTATTTGATTGTGACCATGGCATGGCCTCTCCACAGCCTCCCCATGCTCTTCTTACCCCACTGGGCCTCAGCCCCTGCACACTCCTAATTCCCAGGCACTCAGGAGATGATGAGTAATGAATATATTACAGTATTACTGTTTTATAGGTTCTAGTGGTGGCAAAAGCTGAGCACTTGTGATTAAATGGAGGAAGTTAAAAGGTGCTGTCAACAGCGTCTTTCTCTCGAAGGGTTTTATTTCTTCACCATTCTTGCTCTTGTTGCTTTAAGTAGAGAAAAATGCTGTGGTAGTGATTTCTTTATTAGAAATGTCAATAGGGTCTGCCAAACTTTAATCAGCTCACTCTGCTGTTAGACCAGACTGGCATAAACTTTCTTTATGAAATAAATGCCTACTCTATTGAGCTTACTATTAAAATACTGCAGATAGCTCCAAAGTGTTGAATACAGCATTATCCAGCTATCAGTTTGAATGGAAAGTATGTTAATCCCCAGAGATGGAGAACCACAGCTGTCAGAGACTTCAGCCAGTGCTGGTGACCTTCACCATTCAAACTCTCTTCTTGCCCGAGTTTTAAATAATTGTGGGCAAGGTTTCTTTTTCCCCCGTCTATGTTGGCACATTCAAAGCTCCCGTGTCCCCTAATCCGAGCCCAGCTGTGGGTAACCTGCCAAGCTGCCACCTCTGAGCACAGCTGAGGGAGCTGTCACTTCACAACTTTGAAGCTGACTGATCCTCTTTCGTTCTCTGATCCCAGAGGTGTTAATTCCTCAGTGAGAAAGTCTGCCACAATAGCCTGGCCTAAGACTTGGCAGGTTTCTCTCCTATTGGTCACTCTGGAACCAGACAAGAAACAGTGAGAACTTTCTTCTCTTTGTTCTGTGTCACCAGTGCAGGGCAGCAGGGAAACGAGAAACTGAAGAAAGCATGGAAACAAGGAGAAATATTTCAGTTCCACTTGGTCAGGATTGTTAATGAAACCAATAATGTACCTGCCTGACTGGGGACACGGGACTGAGCTTTGCACTCCCCCCCTCGCCACCAGCCCGACAGTATCCGAGCACTTCTGACAATCAGATCTCAGTTCAGCTTTTAATTTGAAAAATTCAAATTCGATGCATCCAAAATCTGCTACTCACCCTAGAATATCTTTGTCACGTTTGCTGTAAGAGCCCACATTATTCCAAGGCTCCAAGGCTGCCCATCCAATGAATTCATTTTCAATAAATGCTTCAAGAAAATATCCTTGCTGAATTTCAAGCAAGTGTCCAAATCCTACTGATGCCAGTAAGATTTCAGGTTAAACTGAAATCCTTGAGGGACTCAGGAGCTAGGGCAGGGATAGAACTCGTGCTCTAGGGCAGCCTTACAGAGGTGGGTTGCCAAGATGAGAACCTCGCAGGATAGTCATTATGCAAAACCCACACTTCTAAAACTCACGTGTGAGTTGTCTCATAATGAGGTCTCTCTCCTTGGTTAACCACATCACTCTGGGATGCTCTGTGAAGATCAATCACTCCTCTTTTTTTAGCTCTACCACAGTTTTATCTCTTGCCAAAAGATGGATTTTGGTTCCACTGCCTGATCCCCCTCCTCCGGTGTGGCAGCAAGAGCAATCAAGAGCAGACTAAGTATGTGCATGCTAATGAAGTGCAATGAAACAAATGGTGCCAGTGCTAACTGAAGGGATACATTTTTCCAGCCAAAGATCCATAAAACATTTCACAAAAAAAAAGAACAGAAACCTCAGAAAGCTTGTGAGGCTTTCAATTTCTTCAAAACAAAACAACAGGGGCAGAGAGAACTGGAGAATTTCATGTAAACTCCGTTGTTTGAGGCTGGGTTCCTTGAGGTCGAGCTAAAAGAAGGAAATGCCATCTTTCAGCCTCGGTATATTCTTCCCAGCTACTCATTTCCTGCAAGACACTAAGGAGGAATCATGACAGACGATTCCTCTGCACTATCCGTTTACCCCAGTTTTACAGCAGAGATCAGAAAATTTATTGGATTTTGCCTGAAAAAGAGACAGCATGTAATAACCCTTGTCTAGGAAGGATAAATAACATGCTGAGTGGAGGCAGGAAAGCACCTTATCTGTTAATTGTAAGGAAAACTGTAAAATCAATAGGAATATAACAAACCAGTCAAAGCAAGTTTCAAATGTCCCTTCAGGTGTGAGCGCCGAGCGAGCGCCCATTTCCAAGAAAGAGGTCACTGCTGTCATTTGCCACGCTGCCAGCGCACTGCTGGCTACTCCTGCCTCACCTTTTCACTGTGGCTGTTTAATTTGTGTAATGACAGCTTTCCCTGGTGTCAGCTAAAGCATCTCCCAGCCCCCAGCGCGTGGATCCCTGCGTGCCACGCGTGTGCCGGAGCACTGGGTCCGTGTTCGCTCTCAGGCTTTCCCCAGAACCTCTCCTGCTTTTGGGCAGCAGGGCACAGTGTGGGCAGAGGGATAAAAAAGCAGCATCTCAACTCTTATAAAATCTTATTACTCTTTGTTCAGAGCAACCAACGCAGTGACAAGTCCACTGCTCCCCCTTTCCACTCTGTCCCCAAGGAACCCCCAATCCCAGTGCACCTGGATAAATGCGTCACCAGCCCCTCTGAGTGAAGACACTGCTTGGCTGTGCTGCCTGGGATGCATTTTAGCTATTTCCCACGGCAGAGCAGCAGTTTAGTGCCTTCCACGGAGCTCTGTCAGCCCTGGGGCAAGGAGCTGCCGTTGGTGGCCTCCAGGAGAGGGCTGGGCTGAGCTCACTGCCCCAGGGACGGGAGCACCACACTCAGGCACAACATGCTTTCCATGGCCTCTTACAAAATGGCATTTTCCTTGGGCTCCTTCGGTGCAGAGCTCTCCAAACCAGATAGTGAGGAGGAAAATGTGAAGAATTTACCATCAGAGCCCCTGAGGAACTTCCAGCACACAGAGAGATGTGCCCACTCAAGTGCCCACTTCAGCAGCACATTTCCATTAAGACCTTGCAAAAGCTCCTGAAATTTTAGACAGGCAGGAAAAGAGCACAAAGCTCCCACTGAGAACATGTACACGGGATTAATTAATGAAATGTTGTTTCTCTGACCAAAAAACGTTCAAATGTTTTCATCTAATGCATCTAATATAGTTAATGACCTGACGAGGAATTCAGATACTGCCCCAAGAGAAGAGGAAATAGAATGGTCTAAATAAAACATGACTTTAAATGGGGTGGAAATCACAACTTTCTTTACACATAAAAGATGTTTCCTTCACTAGGATTTATCTAAGGGAAGTGGGAAATTGTATAAATTCTAAATTAAGCACCAGAGGCTATTCACACTATCCTTTAAATAAAATTAAACACCCACTCAGAGCCTTGGCAAACGAATAAATGTTACAAGTGAACAGAGTGAAGTATTTTTTAAGAGTTTTGTGTCTGAACTACACAGACAAAAGGGGTTTAGTTGGATTTTGGGAGGAGAGGGACAACACTTTCCTATTCTGAAATCAGAACTTTAAAAAAAAGAATCGAACTAGCAGAGGTTTTCAGCTGTTCCATTTGAATGCGCCCCACATGCACCAAGAGTTAACATTTAAATTAAGTTGGTAAGAACTGGCTGTAGGATGAAAGCCACCCCAGGAGCTGGGCACACACATTTTCCAGGTGCACGCCAGGAGCAGTTTCCATTTCCAAGTTAGGCTAAGCACAAAAATCAAAGTGACTGCGCTAGCACTGATGCAGGGACTTTCTGTGTGCCGTGCCAGAACTGAACGGCAGAGAAAACATTTAAACTCTTCTGTTCCCCAAGTCATTCCGGACTGTAAAGCTGACCAAAGATAAACCCAGTTAATTTAACAATACTGCTAATTATTCTCTTTGAAATGGAAAATTTCTGCACACACAAGAGTCTTCAGAATGAAACATCTTAATTCCTATTAACTGAGATGTGGCATGAAATAATTCTTTTGACCCAGGTGCTATTATGAAATTAATTATGTGTCTAATTTCTATTAATGGGACTTAGGGAAGAATAAACATTCAATATAAATATGCTAACAAATCAAAAGCTGTTAAAAAATAAGTGCAATTTTTCAGCCTCTGAGAAATAAAGAATTGCTGCCCAAAGTGCTGCTTGCAGAACGTGGTGCCTAAATTTAAGCCGTAATTTGATGTCAGTCTATTACAGGGCCAAAACAATACAGAATGGGATCCATGACTGACAAAAATTCTCGTTACTAAATCGTTCCTGCAAATGAAGAAATGCAGGGAATCACTCGCTGGTTTGGCTCCAGGGAACAGAAGCACCAAGCAGGGCAGAGCAGGGCGTTGGTGGAGCTTCCCACACGGAGCACTACGAGAACAACGCTGCTCTGGCTGCTGAGACACATTCACAGCTACCAAAACCGTTTGTATTTTCGGTGGTGCCAGCACTTAGAGCATAAAATGCCCTCTCATTTCAGGGTTACCACATTTCCTAAAACAAAACTCAACAGCCGTAATTTGTTAAAATTCGTATTTCCTTACGTTGCAAGCCAACCTCGCGTTTATTTCCCTAAATTAAGATTGCCTTCACTTAAACACGCTCTCCAGGTAACAAGCACCAACCATTTTTGTTAGGCAAGGTTTTTCCTTTGTTTCAGACCTTTTCCATCTGTTCAGTTGTTTATTGACAGAGGAAACCAATTTCGAGGCAGACAATGGTACTGAATATATTTTTGCATTTCATGTGTGATGATGTTTTCCTTTGTCTTCCCCAAATGATGTATTTGTTCAGCTGTGATCTAAAGGGAGAAAGAGGGCAGTGCCATTTAAAAAAAAAAATTCTTTTAATAATGCTCAGAAAGTACTTTAATAAAGAAATCTTGTTATGGTTATACCACTGGCAAAACTCCATTCCAAAATAATAAGATTCAAGCTCATAATCCCTGTTCAAGCAAATTCACATTCAGCCCCAGAAAGCACAAGGCAAGAGACCTTCAGCCTTTGGATCCAACTGCCCCTGTGTTTGCTCAGTAAATGAGGACTCCAAAGGCAGGAAGGGACACCAATAACAGGAGGAACTGGATGCACAAACCTCTCATCCACCTTCCTCTCTCTGTTCTGCTGCTCTTTTTCCCCTCCCTCTTAGTCTGTTAATCTATAGACATCCTTGGCTTTTAGCAACAGATCCATACATGTAAAATATTAAAATAAACAAGTATTGCCCACTGTCAGCCACTGAGGACTCAATAAACTCTCCCCAGCAAAAGCAACGAGAACAGCCAGATTTGCACTCTGTGCAAACAGCCAGAATTGCCAGTTCTGCTTTTTTAAATCTGTCTTCCCCACGGAAATCATCTTCCAGAGGCAAACTGTCTCCACTTACCTGTCAGTCCCACCCTGAACACCATTATTTAAGACGGAAACCATCAAATTAGCGATTTTTCAATCACAGAACTCACAAACCTGGGTTTTGGATGTCAGCAATGCTGTTTCTCCAGTTACCTGGGAATAGAAAGTCACAAAATGCCTCCTTTCCTGCTGGCCATGTTGCATTTAACCAGTAAGGTGATTTTCCCCCAGTAACACTTCTCAGCAATGCTGTCCTGTTCTCCACATGACCAAAGAACAGCACTGAACCAAAGGTCCCAGCTACCAACGAACACAAGCTTGTTAGCTCATTTTGCTGAATACATTTTGTGTCATTTTCTTACTCTTTCCTCCCCAAAGCAAGCTCGGGAAAGCTTTTTTTATTGGCTTCTTTGACAGCCAGACATCTTAATCACATGGAATGTCTCAATTTCTGCTGGGTCTTCTTTCATTCAGTTTTTATGATCCTCTAAAATAACTTGAATGCTAACTTGTAAACCAAGGATTCCTTGTTGCCAGGATGGGTATTACACTTCCTGGCTCATGCACTCTGGTAGGAATTTGACAGAGGCACAGACAATACACATCCAGATCTATTCCAGAAACCCACCAAAAAATACTACAAGAAACCTGCTTTAAATCTCATTTACAAAACATTTTGCAAAGCATTTGTGCAAAATGCCTTAACATTCAACTGGGCATGTTGACACCCACCAGCATTTTAACCAGAACAACTTTTGATCTCTGCCTTTCAACCTAAAATTGAAAATATTTTATACTCCCACCTCTTTCAGCATGCTCAGTCTCCATGGAGACTACAGGACCATCACTTTTTTTTTTTTTAATTAACACCACGACCATATGTCACTTGAGTGCAAATGCAGTGGAATTTTCATGGGCTTTCCAGTCCATTTCAGGGGGATTACAGGGCACTGAACCTGGGGCAGGGAGAGCTAAATACAGGGCCTCCTGATAAGACTACAAAAGCAAACTTACACACCTAAGGGAAAGATGCAGTGGAACCCAGCACTTCAGTAAGTGCAGGACTATCAGACTTGCCACAGGACGATGCCCACTGCATCTCTGGATTTGTTTTTAAAAGCCTTCTAGCCAAGATTTTCAAAAGCTCCTATGGACACTAAGCATGCAATGCTTAACATGATCCCTCAGCCTCAGGACCCAGACGTTGTTACTGCCCCCACTCTTTATGTGAAAACCCAAACCACGCACGTGCCATCCCCTGGCTGAGGGCACACCGATGTGCTGCTGCTGCTGGCCCCACGGATTCACTGTGAGCCCTGGGCCCTCTCCTCCTCCTGCAGCTGCCTCCCTGCTCTGGCACTCGCCTGGGATTGTCACTGAGCCGTTCTGGGGACCCAACACAATACTCTGGCAGTGTTGTCTCCTGGCACTTGGAAGCCTAAACCAGCTCCCTGCCAGACAAAGCAGAAGCAGGAGGGGAAGGAAGGTGCTCCCCTCTCAGCAGGCACAGCTGTTAATTCAGCTGAGGGCACACATGGAATAGGGAGAGCCCCATGGCTGCTTACAAATCTGCAGCTGAGGGATGCAATTCCTGACGTACTTGGGGTCTAACTGAGGTGCAGCTCGTGGACACTGCACAGCCTGCACCACGCACCCGTGTTAAGTCACCTGTGCTACAAATACAGCAACACTTGTTTTGGTAAGTGAATACAGACAATGAAAATACCTCAGCCAATACCCCCTTTTTTCCACTGGAAATAATTATATTCAGCAAACTCTGACACCAGCACAGAAGACTCCATTTCCCTCTGGAGCAGTGTGTGACACTGCAGTCCCTCAGTGCCCCTCCAGATTCAGCAGCTGCTGAGGCCAGCAGCCCGTGGTGCTCATCCTGCACTCTTCCCTGCCTCCATTTGAAAAACAGTAACAGGAAACACGAAAGAGTAAAAGCAAACAGTCGTGGCTCAGCACCTTTTGCAAAATGAACCAGGAGAAGTTTGGAATTAAAATCCCATTTTCTTATGAGGGAAAGACCCCCCAACAGCAAAACACGTTCCTCCTCTCTGCCCTTTCTAAGGTATTAACTGGGGTTGTACTTCCAAGTGCTTGCAGAGGAGCACAGAGGAAAAGCTATTGACTATGTGATTGTGAAGAGGGATGAGGGGATGGTGCTGTGCTTTGTACACTGTATGTGAATCAGCACAGATCTATACAGAAGCAGCAACAGGGCTGATCAATCTTTATTCCTACACAATCAAGCAAAGCTGCATCTTCAAGTCCCTTTCCTGACAGCTCATAAAACGATGGTATTGATCACAATGCCCAAATTTGTAGTTTTGACAATAAAAGCGATTTGTTTGGGGAGGGAAATAGCCGTATGAGGTAAATGCACGTGGTTTATTAACTCTAAAAAATAATTCTTCTGAGCAATAATATGAAAGGTTAGACAGAACTTTTTAACCTTGAAGATTTTGACTTCCATTTTCCCTGCTAAGACCCTTCCCTCTTGAGAGAGCTGGTACTTTAGCTTTGGGAGCCAAGCAGAGGTAGCAGGGCGTGCCTCCCTGCCACACACGATGGCTGTGTGCTGTTCAAGGTGAGCGCCGCTCGGTTCATCTCAGTTCAGGTGGAACTGCAGGGTTCACACAAAATTCACCTCTGCAGGGCTCCTGCTGCCTCACCAAGTCCTTTCTGCTGCTGTAAGGCAGAACCCAGCCCAGCTGTCAAACCAAGCAGCATTTACCCAGCATTTACCCACCCCCAGGGCCAGCCGTACTGTCCAGGCTCCTGGGAAATGGATGGAAGAGAAAAGAGTTCCTGGTTGGAGGGGTGAGCAGGGAAGTTCCTCAGCTCAGAGGGAGAGGCTGGCAATTACCACTGCTTGTCCTAACCCTGCCCAACTCCTCTGCCTGAACCTCTTCACCCAGGGGTCTCTGGAGGGGCTTGGCCCACTCGCACTCAGCCCGGTGTGAGTGGAAGGGGCCTTGGCTGGGCCGTGCCACTGCTCAGCACCATTGACCTGGAGCGAGTTCTGCCAGCTCCAGGGTGCTACCAGGAGATAAATCCAGGGCTACATCAGTCCAGTCCACGGAGAGGAGAGGAGAGCATACAAAGGGCAGCTGCACAGAGCAGTCAGATGTTCCTCAGTTCAGGGTGCAGCTGCAGCTCCTGGTTGAGCACAGGGAGACCGAGCCCTTGGGAGTGGCAGCATCAGACTGGTGTTCTGTACTGGTGTTCTGCACTGGTGTTCTGCACTGGTGTTCTGCACTGGCGCTCTCCTCAGGGGACACAGCCCTCCAAGCACACCTGTACTGCCACTGAGCAGGAGGGGAGAGCACTGCAGGTGCCTCTCTGCATCCCAGTGGAAGGGAACTTTTACACCTGGCTTCCAGAGCACGGCTTTCGGCCTCTTCCCAGCTCCACACGCTGATAATCACCCACCAAAGCCAGGTCTGCACTGCCTGAGCCAAGATTTTCTGGCAATTACTTAAGCATGGAAAAGAAGCAGCTCCATGAGGATGGAGCAAGAAAAAGCCACTTTCCTACAGAACTCTGTCTCATGCTTGATTGGCTCTTGTGTCCAAGAAACTACAAGCTCTTATTTAAGATTTTTCCATAATTGCCTATTGATAGGAATTCAGCTGCCTGGAGACTCTCTATTATGTTTTTCCTCTACTCTGTGTATTTTCATGACACATTTAAGAAATAACCATCTCTGAGTCAGCCGTGCTGCTGTCAAATCCAAGGCACACATGCACAGGCAGCACGAGACTCATTTTCCCACAAAACCTGGCTAAAATCCCCTTTTTTCTCCAAAGAAAAAACCCAACGAAATTAATGAAAAATTGACCTAGCTACAGTTACTTGCTTTGTTTCCTTCATTAAAAATGACGAATGCATTCTTGAGCTAGCACATGAGTAGTACTGCAGGCTGTATTTATGACAGAAATAAGCGTAAGTTCCTTCCTTTGAAATAAACCATCCTACACCTATTATTAGCGAGAGATCTGCACAACACACCACAGCACTTGAATATATCCACTTGCCTGTTGACACCTCTCTGAAATAGGGGGAATATTATAATGTTAAAAATAGAAAGCATGAATATTGTTGATGTAAAAACAAAAAAGAAAGCAATATCCACAGAGCGCAGAAACAATATGTAAATTAAGACCTAATGTGGCTATAGGAAAAAAAAAAATCTCATATTTTAGGAGAAAAAATCTTGAGAAATTGACTTGACATCTTTATGCACATTCTTTGAGATGTGGCTCGCACAGCACACATTTTGGGTGGATTTAATCTACAATATATTGAAACTGCAATCACCTAATAACCCATTCACGTATGTAACTTAATTTGAATTATTAGTCATGGAAATCATTCCTAAGGCCGGAAATGCTGCTGCACTAATTTCTTTCATATTTCTACCCAGGCCTTCGGAGGGGGAAAAGCAGCAAAAGCTGTGTGCATTTCTTTGCAACTACATCACATTTTTTTTCCTTGAAAGCCTCTGGAGTTTTCCAGATCCTTGAGGCTCTCTAGGCTCAGGTTCTGTAGAAGACTGTGGAGATTCAAGCTGCTTACGGTCAGTGCCTTCCCATCTGCTTAACACCTCTCGGAGCACCCTTGGCAATGACACTCACTTCACTGTAACAAGGAGATACAGATCCTTGCATACCTGCAATAAGGTTAAATCCTTTCCAAGAACTACCCATAGAAAATCAAATGCATTAAAATCGTTGCCTTATTTCCCTTTTTTTCTAGGTTTATACTACATGAAAGACCTCCCTCTGCACTTCTCCAGTAACACCTTTCTCTAAAGTAACAGCACCTTTTAACAGAGCACATGACTCTGTTAACTTTAATGTCTTCCTTTTGTGACAATTAAGGAAGAGCTATTCAGCAGAATAAATTGACACACCAGACTGTTTGAAGTGTCCTTTAATCTTCTGGATGATTTTAAAAGTTCAGCTGGTTATTTCATTTAGAGATCAGACTAAAGCAACTCTCCGCTCCCCCTCCTCCTTTTCTTGTAAAATAACTGTGACAGCATGGAGAAATACTGTCTGTCTTGGTTGCAGCCACTGCCCTGAAGGTGTAAAGCTATAGATGATTCAATACAGCTTGTTTCATTGCTAATTTCAGAGGGCATGTAGAGCTTCTTCTTCCCCTGGCTTAACAGACAAATTGACTTTCTAATTTTAGAACAGGAGACTTCTGCACAGGCACAGACCAAAAGTGCTCCTTTTCTGATGGATCTAAATACAGATTTATGCTCTGAAAAACCATAGCCCCTGAGGGACTTCGAGCTTGCCATGAAAAATGGTATTTAGGAACGTCGCCCCACAGCCAGATGTTTAAACAACAATGCTGATACTGCTTGTTCCTGGGGAGGTGCCAGTTTAAAACAGCCCTGGGTAAAACTGGGCTGAGACCTGCCCTGATTTCGAAGAGGCAGCGGGCAGGTCCTGCCAGCCTTTGTGGCTTCAGAGGGGGAGCAGAGCCCACAGATGGCCAGGAGCCCTGCCCATGGTGGCCCTGGCCCTGCCCATGGTGGCCCTGGCCCTGCCCCTGGTAGCCCTGGCCCTGGCCCTGGTGGCCCTGCCCCTGCCCCCTGCCCCAGCATCACCAGCTCCCCGCTGTGCCATGGGGAGCAGAACTCCCCAGCTCCCCTCCTCCCGGGCAGTGCCTGGCAGCCCCTGGCACACCCCACCCAAACGTGGCCCCACAAAGCTCAGACAGCCCCGGACAGCTCTGCCCCACGGGAGGGGACGGGCACCGCCCTGGCCCACCCTGGAACTGAGCTCGGCCAAAAGGGAGCCTGGGGAGAGGGAAAGGCAATCCCTGAACAGCCCCAGTGCCACACACCCGGCCCCTGAGCAAGCAGCACAGCCCTAACAACCAGCACTAAAGGGTGTCTCAGCTTCACCCCCAGCACTGCCAGCAGCATGAACAGATAACCTAACGAATGCATTTATTAAAACAACACTAAAACAAGGTTGGGGGTACAAATGAAGAGCTGCAATTTACTCCTTCCTGCGTTTGCATTGTAAAGATCTTAATAAATATACATCCTGCTTTTCCTTGTAGACTTCATCCAAATATTTGCTTTCTCTGCTCTGCCCCTGGCACAACTCTTCCTTTTCCACGTTAAAAACTTCCATGTATTGCCTTTTTTTTGTTTTTTGTTATGGAAAATCAAATATTCAGTCTCTCAGGTGAGAGGGGGATGAGAGCATCATCGTCACCCCAGCTGCCAGCACAGCTATACCCACAGGACTGTGCTTGACAGCAATTCTCCTCCCTAAGAGCTGTTTTCACCTGTCTGATAATTGTGCATTTCCATACAATTAAACTCTGCAGTTTGTGTTCTAAAGGAAGCACCTGGATCATCATTAGCAGTTCATTAGGACTTCTGGGTGTGTTTACAAGTCATGATGACAACTGAGGGGTAAAATCTTTATTTGTGGTTTATCCAAGAAGCAGAAGCAGCATTTCTTTTCATAAACAAGATTAATCCCTTAAACCACTGAACAAGAGATATTTTCCTGGAGAATTACATAAGAATGATGAGAGTGCCAAAACCAGAAACCTACAGTAAAGAGCCAAAATACAGCTTTTACAAAACAACTGCTGATTCCCACCATCTCACAGATTTGATCGTAAGGCTGCATTTCTGAAACTGTCATTTATCCCAAAACTCTGGAGACAGCTAAATTCCTGATCATTTGCTGCTGAGAACCGCTGCAAACAAGATTTATTTTCATGTCGCTTATGAGAACAAAGTCTTGATTTTTGAACAAATAGTAATTTTTCATCAAGACATTGTAATTCCCTTTGAGACTCTTAAGGACTTAGTCAGAGGTTTATCTTACTAAAATATAGAAAACAAATGTAGAATACAGCCACAATCTCCCTCTCTTCCTCAGCGTTCTTGGTATTGAATGTGCATAAAATCAAACCTGGTTCATTCTATCAGAACTTGAAAAGAATTGCAGTATAGACAACAGATATGCACTGAATGTGTAAATCCATCTCTAACATAAAACAGAGATATTGGTGAGAGCATGGGACTGTAATGTGGGTTTGAAAGCTACAAAAATAATTAAGACCATTCCAAATTATTTGTTGCACCATCGTCCATTCAGCAGATGACAACTTGGCAAAAAAAATGAAGCTATAAAATAAAGATATAAATTTTCATGTCAGAGGTGTATCTGGCTTTTGGGAAAACCAAGATAAATTGCAGCCATTTTGCCATGTGCAGTAGAATTTGGGAGAACAGCATCGTCTGTTTATATTAAAAGATGTTTAGAATTGGAAATCAACGTTCAAAAATAGAAGAACATTATGAAGTTTCTTACGCTTCCAAGCAAGGACTCAAAGACTGGCAAGGGACACAGTTTGGATAAATTTTGGATTTTGCACCCAAAATGCGGAACAGAACTCTGTTTTCCCTATAAAAATCTACCCAAATTTTTCAAAAGTGTGCATCTCAGGACAGGAGGGAGACGTTATTTTGAAACACACATCACATCCAGACTTGTCAGAGCTTGCCTGCCAAACTCCTCGGTGCCCATGTCCTGTGCAGGAAGTGCCACGTGTTCGTGTAAGGCTGCTCCTAATGAATATGCATCAAAGATTCATCCCAGCACGTCCTGATTTCTGCAACTTCGGAAAGCTTCTCTGCTAGGGATGCTGACAGGTGCATAATGTATGGACAACACAGATAATGCACTGTACATACATTATATTCATTAATTCTGTGTTAATTTATAGTCATCCTTGGTTCTCTTCCAGGCCTTTTGTTTTCCTTGCCTCCACCACCTCACACAAAGACCTGCATGTGTCTGTAAGAAAATTAATTGCTTCAACAATTAACAGGAAAGTGCATCTCAGAGGAAACACTTCATAATCGATCTGTTTCCAGGTACAATATTTGCCACTCAGGAATAGATTAATTGGATTGAAAATTATTCAAGGTAATTATTTTCTCTCTAATATGAGCTTAAATGGAAGAGTCTAATAGACTGAAAATGAAGAAGTTCCACTCAGCACTTCAGGAGCTCACAGTGAAAGGCCCTGTACCACACAGTCCTGATTTCAAGGATTCTGCTCATCCTGTGACCAAGGACTTGCTGAAGGGGCGTGTGGCTCTGTGGCACAGCTAAGGTGGCACCGCTCTGTGCCACGCGGGTTGTTCCTGGTGCAACAGCCTTCGGTAAGGGGTAAGAGCACACCTGGCCACTGCTGCTACAAACCAAACTATGGAGGTGCTGGTGCACTAAGGTAGAGCTGAAACAGGAGATACAGAAGTATCAGAAACAGGTGCCTTGGGACTGATTTTGCAGTTGGTTTAGAAAAGCCATGTAAGGAATAGATGGAAGCAGCACAGTCATTGCACAGCTATCCTGTTCCACAGACTCCATGCTGAAGCTCACAAAACTGGGATTTAAGAAAGCTTCCAGTAAACAAAGACTTCTAGAAAAGACAGTACCTTGTCAACATTGAAGGTATTTTCAAATATTTCAGCTAAAGCCGAGAAAAAGGCAGGCAGGCATTCCTGCAGTGTGCCAGGGAAAATTTATCTCAAGCGTGGCTGGAGACAGTAGCCATCCATTCAGCTAATTGCACATTTGAATATTAGCTTCAGGTAATCCCTGGAACTAAGAATAACATTAGCACATTTGCATAAGTGCAGGTGATCCCTCACTCCCACCCTGACAGTGAATTCCAGCCAGAGACACCACAGCCACGGGGTCTGGTTTGGATCGTCCTGGATACGGAGCCAGCGGTGGATACGCCCCGTGCCAGGGTCCGTGTTCCCATGGATTGTGACCTCACATCCTGCCCAGCCCAGGCCAGCCTCACATCACAGGCACGACGGCAGAGCTGGCAGGTACTCAGATTTCCAGGTATACCTAATACAAACCCATATTTATACTTCTGACACGAAGAACTCTGGGGGTTCCCGAGTACCGAAAGGGAACGCGCGCTGTAATGGCTCCTGTGCTTTTCCAGACAATCATCCAACAAGCCACTCTTCCCTTCCTGGCTCTGTCTATCCACAGACGATGCAGCCTGGCTCCCCACTCCTACACACTCTGAAATGTACTTCTGTCCATGTTCTTACGTAACATCTTTTCTGTGCATTCCTCTGCTCAGGTTTGGTGTCGCACTCCCGTACACAGCACACACGATTCATAATTTACACAATGAGGATGGATTTCAAACCGAGAGCTCCAAACTCTAACAGAGATGCAAATGCAAAGTGTGCTGCACATTACATCAGCTCCAGATAACACTACAGATTTATACTCCAGACGACACCTCGGGCTGGAAAGCATTTGCCGAGCTGGAGCGTTGGTAGAGGTGGAGGCACTGCTTGGTGCTGCAGACTCCCCTCAGGGGGAGGAATGAATCACATTACACACTCCTTTCACGGAACCCAAAATATCCAGGGAATACACAGACAGCTCTGCATGGAATCCTACGGCTCACATCTCTGTCCTGTTCCCAGTTTTCACATACAGACGTGTCTGTGTCAGCATCAATGACACCCACAAAGTTAAGGCATCCTGTTATCCCAACACCCAAATCTTTTATTGGCACAGAAGCCAACAGAAACTTCAAAGAGAGCTCTAAGACATCCTAGCAATTCCAGAAAACTGTGCCACTGGTGTATCCATACAATAAGAGTTGGAGCCATAAAATAATGCAAATGCCCAGTGAATTTCAGCCTTGTACTTGCAGCTGGAATTTATTTAGGATTGGTTTTACGATTTACACGGATGCCAGACTGTGTTACATAATTCCATTAACCTTCTGGCTCACACTTTGTTGTGTGTTGATTTAGATGCGACAGATTTAATGATTTTTTCATCCAAAACATGGGAATTCCCATGTCTCAATGGCAACAGGCATATTTTTAGCCTCAGCTCATATTTTAAGTCATCCACTCAACTTTCCAACTCTCTCAGTAATTAGTATTACTTCTTACAAGACCTCTTCCAAGGGGAAAAAAAAATCAACAGCACCATTAGAGATATTTTCACAAGACACACTTTTGCATTTAATATTAGATTTTTAATAGACAAGAGATTACTCACTTGCCGTCTCTTTTGTAATAGAAATCAAACTGGTTTTGTCCCACTGGAATTGTTATTTTGAGCCTCTGGGCTAGTAAAGGTTTAAGATCTATAGTGCTAAGCACCACAAACACAGAGCAAGCATAACGATGATGAATCCTGAAGGTTCTTAAGGGAAATCATTCCTTCTCAAGTCTAAAATTATATTTATTACTCTGGGTAACACCAGGGTAAAAATACAGACACTAAATATGAATGAGGCTATCCAGACTATTGGAAATATCTTTTAGCTACTTCAACACCAGACAGAAAGAAGGGCCTCTGCTCTACAAGGGAGGTGACAGAAATACCCACAGAACACCTGCACATCACCCAAGGAGACAGGACAAAATTCCCAGCACATCCAGGAATTATCTGCCTTTTCTGTCAGTGACTTTTGTCAGCAGACCACTTCACCTCAGATTGTTTCCCTCAAATTATCTGATTCCCAGTTCTTCATGCCAAGAACTCTCAATGAAAGGGGATTAAGCCCTAGCATTGTTTATTGCTTGCAGATCAATTAAATGAAGAGCTGCAGGACCTTCAGGAGACTCCCCTGCCAAGCCCTTTTAGCCAAGTCATGCTGAGCACTGCGCTACAGACCCTCGGTGTACCCACAGCACTGTGTGCATGGCTCAGAACAAGCCTCGTTACCAGCACATCAGAGGCAGCTTTGTGTCCTGAGAACCTCTTGAAAAGCCAAAAATGAAACTCTGACTACTCCCATGTGAGCATTAGAAAATGGTCTCTCGTTATGTGAGCACAGGAATCATCAGAATTCCTCCCTGGACTTCTCAGGTTCATCCACAGCTCCACCTCTGAGCTATCACAGTAACTGCTGGTGAAGCCAGCAAAGCTTTCCTTGAATTCCTAGCTGAGCTCCTGAACAAGGCAATATTGAGTCCCTGCTACATGTTCAATTTTTTATATCATTTGGGAACCCCCCAGATGAAGTACCCATGGATTCCTGCTTTCCATGACTATTTTCATATGTAAAATAAAAGCCAGGACGATTTAATCCAAAAACACAAAGGGCATAAAATGCTCTCAGATGAACTAGGCCAGGAAATGAAATCCATCCCTCCTTCCAAGCACACTTCCTGCAGCCAGAACTCCTCCTGTTCAAAGCTGTGCCCCGAGGCCACAGCTGGCTGGCTGGGAGAGGTTGCCCTCATGCTGCCATATGGGAACATGGAACTGGTCCAACTCACATTAAGAAACGTTTTTCCAGGTTGTCTTCAGCGGTGGCATTGCACAGAATACAGAATTTCCTCCCAGGGTTTCTGCATATACAGAGGAGGACTCCAGAGCTGTGCTGGAGGTGGTGGACAGCCGGGGAATGGCCACTGGCCGGAGACCAGTTAGGCCCTGAGGACCCAGTCACCACTGCCTGCCATTATTCCCTGTTGTCCACCCGGGACAGGCTGTCCCAAAAGCAGAGCCAAGCATTATAATGACCAAGGTAAACGAGACCTACTGCAAACCCCTCTGAAATGGACAGGACATCTTTATCAGTTTATTGCGTTTCCTCATAAATGATATCGTTACTGCCACAGGCAATGAGAGATGACAGGGGGGTGTGGTGAGCCAGCACAACTCCCACAGCGATCCCAACCCTGCTCCAAGAATTCCAGACCTAGGAAATCTGCAGACTTTGGGGCACCACTGAAGCGATACATTCGTACTTCAAAAGGATAATCCCCGAATGAGGGAATTTATTTTTTTTAACTGCTTCAAAAGACAGTGCTAATTGCCACCTTGCCCACTTCCAGCAGCATCTTGCTGAAAACCAAAGGAACAGGAACAGCCTTGCTCTCTGAGGAGAGCCCCAAATTCAGCTGAGATTAAAGGGAATCATCTTTGCAATGACAGCTGAAATTCCCTGTGTTGTCTCCTTCACATGAATGTCGGAGAGACAGGAGGAGGCCCCTCTAAGATGCCAAAGGCCACCTCCATGCCTTTTGAAGTGCTTCCTGCAATTTTTGTTTTTAAATGAATGAGCCTTAAACAAAAAGGTGGAAAAGTTGGCTAATAATGCCTTTATCTAATAATTGGCTATCATTTCATCTCTTTCCTTTTGATTTGATTCAAGATGATAACCATAAACATTTTTTCAGCACTCAGTAGAATGATTTCAAGAAAAGTTCTGCATTTCCTGATAAATAAAATAGTTTTCTTTTTAAAATAATGGAAAAAGTGGGTCAGTGTGTAAAATAATGCACTGAGGCTTGGTTCATACAAATTTATTTTGCCTCAACATCTCAAGGGGTTCTCTCTCTGAGGGCACGTTTAAGCTTTAAAATGAGAAATAGAAGTTTGTGACTAATTGCCTTCAAACAGAGGAATGTAAACATGGCTTCTGAGACGTTCAGTACTTTCACATCATCACAACATACAAACTCTTGGAAGCCTGGAGCTTTCAAATAACACAGGAAGGAAACAGAAAAACCCAAACTGTACACAGCATGAAACTCTGAAAGTACCCAGGGTAAATATGTTTACAGCTGATCATTACCCACATGTCTCAGAAGTACAAATGGAGTTAAACTCTGCTATTTCAGAATTAAATTAACATATTTTATCTGCCCTATAATAGATATCTTAACAAATTACATCAGCACCAACAATGCTGAGTGAACTGACAGTTTTTTAGGGCTGAATAATTATTCTCAGAAAGCAATTCTGGAACCACATAAAAGTGTCCCCTTTCTCCCTTCTCCCCTGTTTCCCTCAACAATAAAACCAGGATTTAAAAATGAACAGGAGAAATCTTTTTTGCTCAGAATTCACATAAACAAATAATGTATTAAGTGGCCACCAAAATCCCCATCCCTGCAGCGCTCTGTGGCACTTCAGGCACTGGGCCTGCCCAGCCCTGAAAGCCTCCCCCTGGAATACACCCCACCTGAAAGCCTCATTTCTGCAGCCTCTTCCTTGCTTTTATTTCATCATGACAAGGTGAAGTTCACGTGATTCCCACGGGATGTCATGTGGCAAAATACATGGGAATTTTTTTTGCTACATCATGCATTCTTTTGTCTAATTGAGTAGAATTTTTTCTTTCCAAGCAATAGTACATTTCTAGGTGATAAAGTCATGCGAGCACAGGGGAGCAAGGAAAAAAAATCGATGGTTATATAAACATTAAACTATTTTTCTGAAGCATTTTGATGGACTCCAGCAAGAGACAGTGTAATTATTGTGGCCATTAGGCTGTTATTTATGTTAAATTTGTTGCTCTTGTTGGCTTCAGAAGTGTTTTAGGACTACAGCACTCCGGAGAGTCCATCAAATGTCCTGGCATGTGCAACAAGAGTGAGGCAATAGCTCACTGCATTTACAACATGAAAACGAAATGTTAAATAACTGCATTTGAAAATGAGAGAAGCAGGGCACTAAAGGCAAGGGCAGAAATGCAATAGGAAGAAAATACTGTGTAGGAAATTCAAAGGCAATGTTGCCATACATTTTCCTATCCCCTCTTATTATTTATTATCAATTAATTTTTTCAATTATAAAAGTGTTAAGAAAAATAAAGCACTGAAATACAATACCATGAACGAATGAGACCTGCAGGAATAAATGAAGGATATGGCCTAGAAAATCCTGTTTCTGTCTCTCACTGTGTCCACACCCTCACAGACACTGATTTAGTCACTTGTAGTTCAGACTGAAAATCAGTTTCTCTGATAGCAGCATCTGGTTTCAGGCAGCACAAACCAGCAGCTCCTGCAGTGCTATGGAACTGAAGAGGAAAAGTACCAAAACAAATGCTGCCCTTGTTACATTTCCAGAAAAAGGGAAAGGAAATTGCTGAGCAAAGCTTACCCATTATATAATTGAAATACATTTGGAGATAAGGCAGGAAATGGTCATTAAGGTTCTACTCAGAGATGGCCAAGCTTTGTCTATAATTATTTTGTGTTTGATTGAATCAATGGCTTAATTCCTGCCACAGGCACAGAGAACAGTAATGGAGTGGGAATAACAAACATTTATACCCGAAAATATAAACACAAATAAAATATTCTAAGAGGCTCATGACACCCATTAGTGTCACATCAGAACATCTTGCCTAATGTCTCCACTGCAGCTATGGATAGAGGGAAGTGCTACCAGTGGTGTTCTGCAGATGGGGAACATCCAATAAATCTTCATCTTCAACCACCCCAACAATTTTCCAGGCCCATCCCACCTGGCATCCTTCCAGTCCAACAGCAATCACAGGGGAAGAACAGTCAGGAATCCAGACCTTTAACTTTCGGCTCTTCCTCTTCTCAGTCATCACTAGCACAGCAGAGATGTCCCATTTCAGGTACAGTGAGAAACAGCACAAACCCAAGAAAACATTCTGGAAATGCAGCACTCCCTAATCTCCCCTTCCATTCGCCTCGTCACACGAGGAATTAGGAAAAATAAAATCAGCCAACTTCCGAAGGACAGAAGTAAAGGATGGCACGGACTGGGATGCATCCCCTGATTCAGGCAGTGTTTGAAGGTTTCCCATGATCTCTGTTTCATTCCCACCACACCGTCTTCTCTTGGCTTGTGTGGTCACCTGCTTGCCAGGAGAGGGGTGGAAGATCGATGCTTCACGGGGAGGAACAGCAGTGCTGTGCAGATGCTACAAGCAGTAAACCCATCTAATAATCTCCTGGGTCAGGATTTAGGGTGTTACGGAATGATTACTGCCTGAGAATGAAGCCAGAAGAATTGGGGAGAACTTTCTAATTGCTCCACCATTAATCTGGAACACTGTCGCAAGCCCGTCGTAAGCAAGGCACGAGAACTTCAAATCTTATTTGACAGATGGGCTTAATTAGTTATTCTCAGAGAGAATCATAATATTTGCTGTTAATATTCATCTGAAAACACCCTGCTGGCTGTGATAATATTTATATGTTAATCCTGTTACGATAAGCTCCCGGTGCCAGAACCTCTCCAAACAAAATGACAGATATATTTCAAACCCCGATAAGGAAATGCTCTGGCATTCTGCTCCGGTTTGTCACTGGCACAAGTGCCTCCTTAATCCGTGAAATTACACTTGTCACACTGAGTTAGCTTTATTAACACTATTTTCTGATCCATGTAAAACTATCAGGAACACAAAGGTACTGAATCTGCAGTTAATTAACACTGCCACCTTTGCATCCATGTGATCAGACCTCTGGTTTTTAGGAGAAATTAAAGAATATGAAAACAGAGTT
Source organism: Oreocharis arfaki (assembly GCA_013398015.1). Classification (NCBI taxonomy): domain Eukaryota; kingdom Metazoa; phylum Chordata; class Aves; order Passeriformes; family Paramythiidae; genus Oreocharis; species Oreocharis arfaki. The sequence goes on along the minus strand of VZRR01001401.1, from coordinate 66,279 downwards.
TGTATCATTTCTAAATGAACTATGGAGACAAAAAATTTGGTAGGGGACATTGATATTTAACTGTTTCCCAGTGCACCTATTTGGTGGCATCAAACATGTCTAGATAAGGATAAAGTTATTTCCCAAAAACTGCAGATCACACTCCTCTCTCTCCCCATATAATGCTTGATCTTGCTTCTTAAAATGCACAGCTAAACAGATGGGACTAAGTTCAATGAGGAAAACAATATACTGGGTAATGCATTGCAAATATTTTGCTCTGTTTACAAAGAGTGAGGAAGAAGTTCTCAAAAGTGATAAAACCGCAAAATCTCAGCTGGGAACTCGATGGAACAAATCAAACCAGAAGTTACAGGAGAGTTACACACACACACACAGACCCCTTGTCCTCACTGGATTTCCCTCCCAGTAAAAGCTGTGTATGAGCTCATATTTCTTTTAATAAACACCAAGCAATGTTTATACTCAGCATGTGCAAGTACACAGAATCCACAACCACGGCATGAACGATGACACAATAATTTATTTTTTGGGTACCAGGGGTCATTGAAAAGGCTTGCTACTGAATGATGAATAGTGAAGGGGAGTTGAGTTGCCAAGATTCAATTCCCCCATGAGGCTGCTTTGTATTTTCCTGCTGAGGAAGAGAAATCAGGCAAATGCACTCCATGGGCCCAACAAGATAAAGTGTGATGGAAAACTCATCGCTGAAATAATCTTTGATTTTGATCCAATGCCCATTTCAGTCAATGAAAATATTCATACTTTATTCCAGTAGCTTTGGACGGGGATTTTAAGGAATCTGACAGCCAGTGCCCAGCAGTAGGGAGCTCCCACCTTGGCATACACACACGTTTCTTCTGTGACCGATGACATCCGGTCAGCTTTATGACAATATATGCTTTAGATCGGGAAGATTCAGGGTACTACAGCAAAGGAATCGTGTACAATCTGAGTTATCATAAGGAGAAAGTGATTCCTGCCATGATTACGAAGGGAAGTTCTTCCCTTCCTCCTTTTTTCCATACGTGCAGATTGCAAGGAGATGAAACTCCCCAATTATTAGGTTCAGAGGGTATTTACTTAAATATTATAAACCACATAATAAATCCCCAGAAACCGGTCAGATTTTGTAAGACGTCACAAGTGAATCACACACGTAACATGGGAAGTTTTCCAACAGCAGTGCCAACCACAGAGCAAACACAGTCAGGTCCCTGTAAACGCTCACTGGACTTGCAGTTCCAGAAGCAATGAACAAGAAGCAGCAAATTATATAAAGACGTAATCATTAAACCAAAGAGTTGTGATTAAAAAAGGAACATCCACCTGCTAGATGAAGGCATTTTAAGACAGGTCAATGTTGCAGAATGGGAATGGAAAATAGAAAATCTATTTCCTTCTGCAGATTAGAAAGGCCTATAAATCTCACCAACAACGTCATCATCAATAAGTCATGAAAGACCAAAACAAAAAGAAGGGAAAAAAACCCAAACAAATGAAGGAAAAAGGCCCAACCCACCAAGAAAAGCCCAAGTAAAATTAATAAACCAAACCAAAAAAGCCCCACCACAGACAGCCCTGTAATGACCCCCTGCTATAATATCTGGCATCAAATAATCGGAAAAAAATTAAACTAGCCACGAGCAAACTCTAAGACGTGCAACAAGTTCTCCTAAATAATTTTTGACAACAGTATTTCCTGCTAGTTTTTACTTCCTTTGAGTCCTAGGACTGAGTAGCATTTGTGTGGTGGACTGAGCAATGCAGCACGAAACAAAGCCACAGCTTTTCCAAAAGCCCTTCCTCATGCACTACAGGAAAACGGATTAAAATCACGGCAGAACATCTGAAAAGGACCAAGGCCCATCAGTCATTAAGAGCAAGGCTGCTGGACATGACCTACCTGCTCTCCGAGGCAGCAGATTTCCTCTGGCAAACAACAACAGCGGGTGCGTATTTCCCGGTGTAATCCTCGCTCTCTCTGATGTCCCACAGGTAGGGGCTGCTGGCTCTCACACTGAAAACGTTCACACCTTTCTTCACCTTCGCCCTGGGACAACAAGAAGAGATTTCACCAATCACACAGGAAATGTCAGCTCAATCTACTCCTTATTTCTTCATCATGTTCTCATTAAGCCCCACAGAAAATGCCACCACTTATTAAGAGTTCAACAGCAGGACAAGGAAAGGAGAGGAGAGAATTAATTAAGACTTCCATATTTTGTAGAAATGATATCAGGACAGAAATCTGATTGAACTGATGGTAATTACAGCTTCAGCCACGGCTAAATTGCAGGATAGGTATGTTCTGGAGCAGGCTCCTCACTCCTGCTCCTCCGTTACCCACACTGCGGGCACCACTGGGCACGTTAAGGCTCTCTCCTGGCTCCAAGTTATTGCATTGGAGCAGAAAGTGCCAGTTTTGTGAAAAAAGAAGTCAGGTTTGTGCTGGGACTTATATCTGGAGTGAAAAGCCATTGCTAGGCCCCTTTACAAGAAAAATCTACTCTTTTTCTCCCCCATCTTTGGGCTACTCAAAGATGACATTCCTTATCTTTGCTCCAATTCTCATCATCTTTCTGAGTCCACAACATTTTCTTTTAATACTGTTGGGTTTAACTGTCCTGTCAGCTCAGAACTTAAAAATACTTATTTTTAAAAATTCTTATTTTTCCTAAAGCAACTGATTTCTCTGGAGCTCTGTTTTCATGTGTGAGGTTAAACAATAGGAAAAGCCATTTGGCAAACTGGACTGGCTCCTACCGAGAGGAACTTTCTAGTTCTCATGTGCCAGCATAACACTTCTGGGTTTGCATGTTAAAGGAATGACCAGAGTAAAAACTAGAAGTTATTATCCAGAAGTGGAGAAGAGGAACTTTATACGGAGACAGGGAGACACTTTCAAATATCTGTTTCAATTCCTCTTACCACGTGTTGCCTTCTTTAATTGTCTTTCGAACTAAATATGTACCTCAGGGCACTAAGGAATGACCCCACAGGTATAAATATAAAGCACAATGTTGGCCAAATTACTGAATTAGGAGTCCCTGGTGTTAACTTCTGGTTCCTGAATGTGTTTACAAGAAATCCATTGTGGTCAAGCCTCGTCTACGAGGTGTCAGGAAATGACAGTTTAATTATATTTGCTTAAAATCTCATACACAAAATCCATTCAGTGCTATGGCAAGTTCTCAGTTCCGGGCAGAAACCCCAAAAAAGTACGTGAGCTTTTTGTCTAAGCAGCTGCTGCCACGCAGAGATGCAGACAGCAGTGAAACCAGCACTGTCAGCTCGGCCCCCGCACGGAATTGCTCAGGAAATCTTTGAAGGACAAGATCCACACAGATGTTTTCAGAATAAAAAGCCAAAGGATTCCTTCAACTGTCTTGAACAAAAAGGATTATATCTCATTTCTGCTACCACTAACTCAATAGCAGTGGCTGCAATTTCTTTGGCACACCTGGAAGAATAAATACATGAAGGCTGCCAATTTTTGTGCATGTTCTCCTATGCTAATTTCATAAAATGAATTTTAAGCAGGTGCAGTTACTGCTGCTAGAGCAGACATCCCTCAGGACACGAGATCAGTGGTCAAAGGAGAGTGGAAATTAAACTACATTCCTGGTGTCTCAGAGAGGGAGGTACAAAAGGCCACACAATCTGGAGGAAACATTTCTCAGCACGTGTCTTTAGCTGTTCCTAGTGACTGGCGTCTGGTCCTGCCTTCCTGCTCCACATCAAGGAAGGAAAACTGCTGGGCATCAGCAAAGGCCAGTGATGGAAAAACGACCCCCGTTCCCCAGGGAGATCTGGGTGGCTCAGGTCTTGTGCACTAATCTGGCTGTGATTAAAAAACTCATCCCCACCCCTGGAGCTCTCTGACACGGCTGCTGTAGCTGAAGGTGTCACGGGGGGATTCGGGTGACTGAGCTGAGCTGACGGACTGGGAAGCCTCGGCCTGGATGGAGCTGAACCCATCCAGCTAAACACCTTCCTGGCTGTTATTTACCTCTGGATCACTGCTCACAGCACATCAGCTACCGAGGCTCCTGGCTCACCCCTGCACCAAATCAATCATGGCAAACAAAGCCCTTGGGAGTCCGCAGTCCCTGAAAACTCGTCAATGTTGACAGGGTACAAATCAAGGGAAGGGAGAAGCAAAAAAAAATCCCACAGAAGGAACTCCCAGAATCAATACACCGCAACTGAAATCAAGGAAAGACATTACCTAAGTGCATAAAGATAGTGATTCCCAATTCTATCCCATGACCCACTAAACACTGTGTTTACTCTGGTGATGGAAGAGGCTGCAACTGCAATTAAAATGCAGGCACTGTCCTCTCTCATTCATCAAAGTGTCTGCTTTAGCATCTCCCAGTCTCTGCAGTTTACCACCAGTTAGCGCTTAGCTTTCAGCCCGTGTCATTACTTGGGGCTGGGAACGGCTGTGAAATTGTTACTTAAGTGCTGGATAAAGTGGAACAGCTGGCTGGTGAAAAATCACAGCGCTCCACACGCGTGCTGCGAATTGCCACGCACGGTATCACAGTGGCACAGGGCGTGTGCTCTGAGGAGCCGCGGGGACGGGCGGGGATCACACACACACAGCCCTGGTCCCAGGACACGCAGCACCTCAACGCCAGGGATGGGCAGGGTGTCCGTGCCTTGCCTTGCACAGACACCCTGCTCAGGCTGGGCCAGGGATGTGCAGGGCACGGACACCCTGCCCCGGGCTGGACACCCTGCCCAGGCTGGACACTCTGCCCCGGCTGGACACTCTGCCCCAGGCCCGACACCCTGCCCAGGCTGGACACCCTGCCCAGGCTGGGCTCCCCTCCGCATCTCACTCCGACAGTGTCCTGCGTGCAGCACACAACAATCACACATCCCCCTTGCCAACACACGGTGCAAATAAACAGGGAATCCAGCCTTAAACAGCTCTAAATAAAGATGCTTTAGACCCGTGACATTGAAGTTAGTTTTTCATTACTGTAAGTGCTCAGGGCAAAGATCTGTGGGAACCTTTCATGGTCCGTCTGAGCAAGCGAGCTACTTTCAACATCAAAGGAGAACAAGAAAAGGGAGGCTGTTAACATCCTGCTACCACTGGTTGTCATCTTGTCACCAGTGGCGACGAGAAGGTGGCAGATGAATCGTGTGCGGAGGGGGCATTTTTGAGAGCTCCTAGGCACCTACCAGACATCGCAGTGGCCTCTGAATTGCCTTGTCAGTGCATCTCCCCAGAGCATTTCAGAAATAACTACAAGGGGCTTCTGTTTCTGTTTATCTTTACAGTTTTTTCCTGCCCAGAGCCTGACCTTAACCCAGCAATGGGGAGAGACCAGAGCAGGGCTGCCAGCCTTCCCTTTGCCAATATCCACCTCCTTAGGGCAGCAGGGATGGGAGCAGGAGGGGTGAGGGGAGGCTTTTCCCCCACCAGCCCATTTCAAACCAAATACAGGCAAAATGGGAGCAGAAATGGACCTGACCACAGCTCTTCATGGCATGAAACAAAGAAATCAGGTCAAATTTTACTCACTGGAAAGTCCAATGCACTCACATAAGTCAGCAGCAAAATACTCTCTGCACAAATCCCCGCAAGTATCCACAGTCCTACCCTGTAACTGCCCAGCATCTCTCAGAGCCCATTTTTGCTGAGGACAATGCCAGGGGTTGCTCCTCACACAGGCTCTTTCCAGCGACATCCCCTTTGATCCAAGAACAAATTGCTGCTCCTGGAGCTGGAAACATCTCGTCTGCACTGCCTGAGCCTGGAAGGGCTGAGGGGCAGAAGCAGCCGCCCCCAGACACCAAGCAGGAGCTGACACCTCCTCAGGGTCTTCTGAAGACCAGAATTAAATGTCACGCTTGAAAATCAGGTAGTGTGGGGCCAGGTGCTGCCATGGGATCTAAAACCAAGGCAGCAATCGTGGCATGGCTAAGCCGTAGATGTACTCACAGAATTCCCTGGGAGCTGTCTCTCGCTGGCAGGTAAGTGCAGAATGCTCCCTGTTAACGCTCAGAGTACATTAAAGGCAGACACCCTCTGCAGGGTCTGAGGTCATTCTGGAGCTCTGTGTTGCTTAAATGAGGCCGTTTTGATACCAGAACAATGTTCGGTCTGACATTTACATCCTGATGTTTCACAACCTCCTCCCCTCCCTGAGGCCTCTGTGCTCAAAGAATCATATTCAAATGCATGAAAATAGCAGAAAACAATGGAAAACAGCAACAGATTTTCTGGCTTTACTTCAGGACAATTTCCTTTAAATTTTGGAGTACCAAAATTGAAGGTAACATAGGTCCATGAAAGCCAGAAAAGCTGGTCAGCTCATGAACAGCACTGGAATGGGAATGAAGAATGTTAGAGAGCTCACCAGGCTCAACAACAGTCAGAAGGTGAAGCATGAAGCCAAGGTTCCCAGTGGAAACAAAACCCAGAGGTAATTCAATGCACAGCCAGCCCTTTGTCTTTCCACTCTCCCTGAAAAACCACCATTGGGCCAAAATCCAAACCCATCTGAGAAGCCCTGAGCAGATTAGACCAAATTAACCATTGCACAGCACAAGGAGGGCTGGCTGGAATTTGTGTTCCCAGCATTTCCAATTTTATGCACAGCATTAGGGTGATGCTAAATTTATACACGTTCAGGCCATACTCTTCTTTTGCCTCCCTCTGCAGTTTCATTGCTTTTTATGGCTGAAGCTAATATAGGACAGAATTTGAGCCTGAAAGAGGCTGTTTGAACATCAGTCAGAAATAAAATGCGTCTGTCATTGAGAAAACAGGCACAACTCAGCCCATTTGTGTCCGACCCAAGGCATATTTGCTGTGAGCAGATGAAAACCAAGTGTACAAAGGCATTCTGGATCTGCATCTATCATGAACCCCTGAAGAAATTCAGACCATTAAACCCAAAAGTTATTTCCCCATCAGGAACAAGCCTTTACAGTTGAAACTCTTTCAATGGAAGAAACTGTATTTGAGAAGGGCCCGTTGAAACCAACTGTTCTAGAGCTGCCTGCAGTGAATTGCACCTTCCTCAGCTCAACAGGAAAGGCAGATCACAAAAACCAGGTCATGTGGTACGACACTTCATACCAGCCATCGGAATGTCTGGGTTTAATTCCATAATTAATCTTGGCATGGCTTATAAAAGGTAGGATTTGGATGCTGTGATTTAATGTGCAGAGCTGGCTTCTGCAAGGCTTTTTTTGTTCTGTTCTCCCCCTTGAATACTTGCTGTACAAACCAGTGTTGTCAGTTGTTTTCAGAGAAGATGCCTCGAAGTTTCTTCAGATTACACTAATAGTTCCACTGATTGAAAATCCACAGCAGAAGAGAATCGGGAGTCCCTGAGATACTGATGGAGTTAGAATAATTTATGGAGAGCGGTCTAGCACAACAGAAGCTATTTAAAGCTGTATGATATACCCACAAACTCTTATTAAGGTCTGTGGTTTTCAGCCCTGTGAGACAGCAACCAGTTATCATTATGCATCACCATGAAAGCAGATTAAAATTAAATCAATCTGTTTATCTATGGGTTTGCAATGCAGCTTTTCCAAAGCATAACACATCCTCCATCTAATTAACATTTCAGGAGGAAAACCCATTCCACACAGACACTAAGCCACCCTCATTCAAATGGAGATATTACAAAAACATAGCCCAGGTGGATTTATAACAAAATTTAATTAGTGAAAGGGCACTCGACCTATTTAGGCTTCAGAAGTTGAACTGTGCATACCAGGAGTTAAATAAAAGGGATTTTTCTGTAATATGGGCTGCCTGTTGTGCTGGAAGTTTGTGTGCATGCACACAGGTGCAGCTATCTGCACACATGCACGCATGGCACACATCCAGATTTTATTCCTGTGCCTTTCAAACACAAAGTCCTTGTTAAAAACATGTTTTGCAAGATGTAAAACACACAAGTCTCTGGAGAGCCAAAAGGAAAGGACGCATACAAATCGATTTAAAGCAGAAACAGAGTCTGCAGCTCTGACCTCTATTTACTCACCAAACTAGGCATCAGAGGGCCACATCCTCAGTGGGAAGCAGAATTACATCTTTTTTTCAGAAAGACTCTGAATTAGATGGAGCTCAGGAAGCAGACCTCCAGAGAAACTCAAGGTAAGAACAGAACGTGTCCCCCCAGGGACCCAGCAGGAGAGGTCAGAAACAGGTTCTTCACAAACCTCGTGGCTGCCCCATGCCCACAGCCCAGCTGCTGCCCCCTCCTGCTCCCTTCATCTCTGGGCTGTTCAGGATGCTCGAGGCTGTGAGGAGGAGGAGGAGGAGGAGGAGGAGGAGATCCCCTCCCCAGCCCCTTCCCCTGCAGGATGGAGCACTGGGCACCGACAAGCAACCAGCTTGAGCAGGACAAAGCATTTCTGTATTCAAGGCTGTGCAGGAAGGTGTTTGCTTACAAAAATGAAAGGCAAAGATAAATAGTGCTGCCTGCTGATTTAAAGTGGTTGGGAGCCCCGTGGACTGCTTCAAACTACTGTTTCCAAAATAAATGCAAAAAATATTATGTAGGGTCTGAAATCTTTCTAAATTGCTTGTAAGAAAGCAAACAATGCAGCACATCCCTTTCACTCCTGGCCGAACAGCAGCAAAGCTGCTAACAGCACAGCTTGTGCAACCAGCAATTTTTTAAAATTAGACTTACATTTAAGAAAAGACAGGAAAAACAAAGCACGGTGCTGGGCACTCTGTGCAGTGAAAACAAAGTGCCATCTGCCCCAATTCACAGGTGAAAAACATATTAGGAAACAGCTACCACAGCACAACCAGCATGGGAGTGAAGCTGGTGTTGGACAGCCCCGGAGAAGCCTGCAGCCCACGGGATGAGTGCAGGGATGGATTACCCAGCCCTCTGCTGCAGATGGAGTAGGAAAGAGCAGAGAATAACCAAACATTTTCAAAGAGCTGCAGGGCCTTTTCTCTCTGTGTTTATGTGTACATATATACATTTCTGCTGAGCGGGAAAGCAGCAAGTGGGGGAGTTCTTCTGATTCACTTAAACTGGCTGAGAACATTGAGCACAGAACAAAGAAGGAAAACTGCTGAATTGTGCAGCATGACTCTTCCAACACAAACAGTTGCAGAAACAGGAAAAGACCTTTATAGTCTCTGCAGAGCCCAAGAAGCACTGGGGTTGGTAAAACCAATCCTTTGGCTTTCCCTGCGAAGCAGTGCCTCGTACTGGGCCTCTTGGTTTGAAGTCACACAATAGGAGAATTTTTTGAAGGATGCAGATTCTCCTTCAGAGCCATGACCTGGCCAATGACCTTTTTACAAGACCTGGGTGGAGGGATGCTGTTAGCAATCAAAACTACAGGAATTTTGACTCATCAAGCAGCCACCAGCCACCACACCCAAACTCCCCCAGCTGCCTGACGCTCAGTGACAAGGAGCGTGCTTCTCAAAGCAAACGCTTCCAGGCTGAGGCTAAAATGTATCAGCGACCACAAAAAACATCAAGAACCTCCAAAAATGTTCCTGTCCTCTCCTGGAGGGACTGAACCCAAGAAATGCTCTGTGAGCCCGATGCTGCTCCCAGGGCAGGCTCAGCCCCCGCAGCCCCAGGGCTCCACGCTGAAGCTGCCCTTCCAGACCTTCACGGGGACACCTGCAAACTCCCCACACTCCTGGGGAACGGGCTGGTGCAGGGAGGTGACCTGAAGAATGTTCTTTACTGAGAAGTTTCTTTCAAACTCCAGCAGCAGGGCAGTTCTGAGGTATTTCCAAGTCACATCCCAATGCAGAATGAGGCGGCGGCAGCACCGAGAGCAGAAGGAACATTGCTCCACAGCACTAATGAAGAGCCATCAGCAAAAATGAGTTAGCTCTGTTCCCTAGCAACTTCTCACAGCTGCAGATAAAATCATTTTCTGGACATCATAGAAATTGTGGATACTTAGTTCTCTTTCACAGGAATTCTCTCATCCATTGCTGCGTGCAGCTCCCTCCAGGAGGTGACACAGGAGCCACTGACAGCAGTTGGACCGTTACATTCGCTTGGCCAAAAGCTGTGAAGACCCAGGGATCCCTGTGTGCTGTGTGTGTCCTTCATTCACCAACACGTGTGTCAGATGTTCAAAGAGCAGCATCTGAGACACAGGAACCCAGCACGCAACAGTGATTGCTGCAGAAGCCCTGAGCCTGCAAAGCCTTTTCTGCAAAGGCGCCTCCTCCCTCCTGGGAGCCATTCCACCGATCCCTGATGATATTATTTAAGGTTTACAGATCAGGTCTACAGTAAAGACAATGGGAAGGAAGTGTATAAATAAAGGGTGCAGATTCTTTAATGGAGAAAAAAGCCTGCATTGCTCCAAGGAGTTGCTGTTGGCATAAAACAGATATTCACTGAGCAATTCAAATAGGAATTTTTGTTCTATACATAAAATCCAGGCTGAACACTGTACCTCTGTAGTGACACATTTAACCACCTTCCTGTCATCTGCACGAGCGGCTACCCAAGCAGCATTTGCTAAATAGCAGCAAGGAGTTCTGCTGCAGGCAAAGCCTAACAGCTCCATGAAGCCACTGATGCAGAAGGGAGTTCAATTAATACAAAAATGACGCTGCTCAAAATTATTCTGTGCCCTCAATGTAGGGTACACACAGTGTTGTCAGGACCCAGCTGCAGCAGTTAACTCCAGTGCATGTCAGAGCACAGTTATGGTTATGTTTTTAATCTTGGAAGAGCCGTGGAAAGCCATAGAAAAAGCCTTGTCTGATCCAAGCAAGCAGAAAAGATCACTTGGAATAACACAAAAACCTCCCTGTCGATTGCTCTCCAAGACAGAGCTACTGTGCAGGAGCACAAAGGCAGCTGGCAATCCTCTCCACATGTAAATCCTGAAAAAATAATAATTACGTCTCCTCTCGGCCTCAAACTTCACGCATATCCTTGGACTGCTCTATTCTATTAGTGCATTTCAATATAAGAAAGCTGAGAAGCAGTGAGAGACTTCTTGTCACAGCACACAATTGTTCTAACAACCCTCCTGGGGGATTCAAGCGGGTGAGAACCCCCACACTGTCCTTCATCAGTGGTCAAAGTTAAACATGAAACAGAGTAAGGGAACTTAAAACATGGACTGAGCAAGAGTTCAAGTGCACATGAATTTTTCTTCTCTTTTGTATTAAAACCTTGTAGCCTTGGACACCAGGTCTAATGCATCAAAATTTTAGGTGCCAATTTGCTCTTTCGAAAACAGAGGGTTTAAAAAGTTTTAATGAGCAGATATTCAGGAATGTCACTTGTGGCAAGGACTGACATTTTTTACTTCTACAGCACAAGCCCAGTAGCAATCAGCCAAAAACATTAACACTCTAAATCATTTGCTACTTTTAAAAATTGTCTAGGAAGAAGTGACCACCAGACAGCTGCTTTTGAAAGGAAAAAGGTTGTGTCCCTGGCTGCCAGCTGGTAGAACAAAATCCACTGCAGAATAAAAGCTGTTTTAACAGGCAGCTGAAACACCAACACAACGGCTGGATGATGAAGTGCTGAGAGTGATGAAACACAAGGCTGAAGAAAGCATGATGGAGAGAGAAAAACTGCAGGAAAGGGGACCAGGAAAACAACTTGAATCTTAAGTTTATCAAACATTGACTTTCCCCTCATTCTTTAAACTCCAAGAAATGTGAGCCACAGTTTCAGGAATCCCCGTGCTCCCGTTAGACAGTCAGGACTTTACAGCTCAGCATAACACATTCAGCTTGGGAAACCTGTATGGTTATGGAAGGAGGAATTTAAGTCTGCCCAGGGATGAAGGCATCACTCAGACCCAGAAAATCCCAGTGCCTGCTGGCACAGAGCTGCCTCTGATCAATTAACTCCTGTGCTCCTGCCAAGTGGCTGTGCACCCACTAACCCCAGCCTGTTCCTGGGGCTTTCAGAGGTTTAACAGACTCATGGCCAAAATCCGTGTTCAAAAAACATCCTGCATTTCAGCCACACCCAGCAGAGCCCTCTTGGCTGAGCGCTGAGGCAAGGCTGGGCCCTGCACTGTCCCTGGCTCTGCTCCCTTAGCTGGTGGAGTGCATTCCCAACTGAAGCACTAATGTTTGCATTCCAGTGACACCGTGAATGCTTAAGAGAGAAAAATCCCCCTCAAACCCTGGGTGTGACTGAGTGCCACCCATTAAAACCCCACGTTCCCAAATAAGATGCCAGCAGCGGCAGAGGCCCCTGTGAACACCTGCATCCCCCTTCCTGAGCCATGGTCTGGCTGAAGATTTGTCCTCACAGCAACAGCTTTGAAACACTCAGTGTGCTCTGTTCTCAGCAGCCCCTGCAGAAGCCCCAGCCCAGCTCTGTGACCCAGTGCCACACCACGGGCAGCTCAGGCTGGCACAATACAATCCCTGTTGGTATTTTGATAACTGGGTTAAACCTCACAATAGTGAAAAACCTACAAAACCCGGTTGAGCTTTCTAACACAACAGACAGAAGGTAACACCACACTGACGTGGCTACCAACAGCACTCTTGCCTCTCAGACTGAGTGGGTTTGGGGTTTTTAATGAGTTTAGGACACGGAAAAGGCAGACATCTGCTTTATAGAGAACATTTTCCCAGCTGTAGCTGGAATTTCTCCTGCACAAAATGTGCGCACACAGTGCTGTCACTCTGAAAAACACCGTTTTATTCCCAGACTGCAGAGAGGTAAAGGATGAATCAACAAACAATGAAGAATCCAGCCCACAGTTCCCAGTGAAATTAGCACTTTGGAGCATTTTGCACGCTGATTCTTCACATGGAAGCTCCCTTTGAAGCCCCGTTCCCAGCCCACACCAAAGGTGGCTCCGCGTGCGTCGCGCGGGCTTTGAAGAGCGGCCTCAGCTCGAGGCACTGCACAGAGACCCTGATTAAACACGGGCCCTGCCATCACCCCAAAGTGCTGCTGACATGACACACGTGCTCCAAGCAAAGAGCACGAGCCAGCCACAAAAACAACCAGCCCTGCCAAGGGGCTGGGGGGGACTGACAGCTCGCTGAAGTGTTTAAATCTGTTGGTTCTCAGCGTGCTGGGGTGGCTGGAAAGAGCCCCGAGACTGGAGACGACCCCAAGGTGACAGTGCAGAGTTGCAGAAGGTTGGTGTGGGGCTGGGGGAACAAAGATGTTTCAGCACAGGCTGTTATAAATTGAAAAAAGCAAGCGTCAGTCTCCTCTGTGGGGCTACAAAGGTTCTCTTGGAACTGTCTTTGTCAGGAAATACAGAAACCACAGTGTAATAAATGTTATTCAAAACCCCCAACCTTTCTCGTTGGCTTTAGTGCTGGCTGCTGATAAGAGACTGGTGAAATATCTCTACTTTTCTGTCAATGTATTACTTTCACTTAAGAGATAGAAAACAAATGTATTAAAAAGGAAAGATGCCAGGGATAAATATTTTGGTAATCTCAGTCACAAACCTGTCGTATTACAAGGATTACAGTCCATTAGGATTGTATAAAATCCAAGGCAAAGCTTGTAATGCAGCCGTATCTCGGTGACAAAAACCTCCTAATGTGTTTTAGGAATCCCTATTTGCTAATAGTGAAAACATCCTTGAGCGCTACTTGTTATAACAGGGCTAGCTTGGGAAAAAACAGCTTAAATCCACCAGCCACTGAAGTCTCATCCTCCTCTTTGTGCAGTCCATGGGGATGGGCAGCCTGGGAGCAGCTTCCTCTGGAGAGGCTTTTCCTGACACCTCACCTCTTTGCTTTGGAAGCTCCTGGCTCTGGTGCTGAGAGCAGAGGTTGGTGCTGGAGGAACAGCAGCTGCCACCTGTGCCAGGCACACAGCACAGTCCCCTGCTCAGGGCAGAGCCATCGAGGGTTATCTGCAACAGCAGCAGGGCTGGGGGCGCAAGGGGCAATAAATCAGCCCCAAGGTTTTCTGCTAAATAAAGAAATTTTTCCTCTTCCAAAAATATCTGCCGGGTAGTCTGGGAATGACTGCTAGAGGAGATTTACTAAAATGGTACACACTGAAAAAGAAAAATAATAATAATAAAAAAATCAATCTGACAGGCCCTCCTGAAGGCTAATTTGAAGACCTTCCCTCCAGGAAGCCGAGTTTCTGACAGAGCTATCACTGTACATGTGGATGTTCTGCACCAGCACAGGGACTCACTGATTAACTTTGATTCCACCTGGCCGAGAAAACCACTCTGAGGGGGGAGAGGAGCCACGGACAGCACTGGAGAACCAAACACCAGGCAGGGCTGATGGAAATCCTGCCTGTATCAGCAGCGAGGCAGAAGCTCTGCTAGGTACGGCTGGAATGAATTACCTGATGTCAAATGTTCATTAAGTTTGTCCTTGAAGCAAAGTCAGACTGAAATCTGGGAACTGGGTCACTGGGTGTGATAGTCCTTATCAGAGGCGTTATCATATTTGGTTATGCACTGACTGATCAGCGCCCTGGCACTGCCTGGAGATGTGCTCTGCCCAGAACAGGGAATTAATTAGCACTGAAGCTAACTGCTGCTGATAGTGGTGATGCAGGAAAAGACTATGACCTGCTGAAAAATGAACATGGATAAATGCAATATTAGACACAACAGAAATTTATAGCAAAATATCATTTAAAGAAACAGAATGCAATTTGAAATAAGACTTTAGCTCATTATTTCAATAATTCATATGTCTCTTTCAAAGTTAAAAGGAAACTTGGTCTTCAAAATGTTATCTGCAGCACATACTCAAACTAATGACAATACAGCAGTATGGGAGTCACATTTTCAACGTTTATTCATTTCCCAACACAGCTGCAAAGTGTGCCTATTTAGCCCATGAAATAATAGGATATTTTGGTTCTGAATAATTGGACTTGAGCAAACAAGAGAGTCAGAGGGAAAAAAAAAGACTAAGAATTCAGAATTTCCTAGATTTTACCCATGCTCAGAGACTGAGGACACGAACTCCATGTGGATTTTAAAAAGCTCTTCTGCACGCCCTCTCCAAATTACTGTGTCTATGCAAATTGCCAGCTCTCATCTGCACTGTCTGATCTGAGTGAAATTGGGTATAAGTCAGCTCAGAATTAATTCCAGCAAGATACTTTCAATGTTCTTCTTACGAGTTCCCTGTTCTGTGAAGTCACTTTGAAAGCAAAGACGCTGCCAGTCCCATCAGGATCTTGCACTCCCAAAGGTCACGGATGAGGTTTCACCAAGCCAGCAGTCAGAACTCATCAGCCTGGGGAGGGTATTTGAGAGCTGCTGGAATTCCTGCACTCACACCCCCTGGCTCTGCCCTGGAATCCTCACCCTGCTCCCCTGACATTGTTGGTCTTTTTGGTGGCATCATAGCAGAGACCTTCCCCTCAGCTGGAACAGAAGCAGGAGAGAAAATGAGCTCTGCTGAACTCAATATGCCACGTTCCTGTAACAGTACCATCGCTCACTTTGGGGAGAGAAAGAGAGAAACTGGGACCACTTTGCCATATCCCACGCCATGCCAAGGAAGTGACAGCTCCAGGGAGGAAAAGCAGGGTGCCAGCAAGGCTCTGAGGAAAAGGGCACTTCTGTGCTGCTGCTGCTTTGAAAGAAATATTTACAGAAAGAAGAAGTTATCGGTACCATCCTGGAAAAGCAATGGCAAAAAGGTCTGGGTGAGGCCACGCACAGGGACGGAGATTAGCTACCCACAGGGCTCTTGTCCTGGCACACAGAAGCCATGGATTAGATGGAATCCCTGCTCCCATGGAGTTTATTCAGTTTTATACCAATCCTCAAGTCCTGTAATGCATTCCTTCGTAGTTTTTCAGGAACTATCTAAATCCCATTTCCTTAAACATAGAAAACTCCCACTTTGGCATCTTCTTCCCTGCCCAGAAATTTGCAAGCCTCATTCTCATTCTTATCCCTGAAGAGCTCTCCATACCATCTCCAGTCCTTGCTCATCATTTCTCTCCCATTCCTGGTCCCTTCCTTTCAGCATTCACCCAATAAAAACATCATATTTATTTATAAGCAAGGAACTTCTCAGTCCCTTAATTTCTTTCTGGCTTATTTAGAATTCCTCTCAGAGATTTTGGCTGTTGCCATTGACACAAATGGGAGCTTCTTCAAAAGTCTGTGAGCTGATGTGAAAGCAGCACCTCCCAGAATCAGCTCCAGGACTGGAAGAACAGAAAAAGGCTTTTACTCAGGAGCCCTGAATTTCAAAGCTGCCACTGCTATTGCTAAGAGCTGCCGCTGGATTTCACTGGGCACTCAGGATAGCGCAGGTTCATTGCACAGAAGTTGATTTTGAGACACTGGGGAATCTTGAAAAGCTCTTTTAAACCATGTGGCTTTGCTCAGCAAGATGTGTTTGGAAATCAAAGGGTGTAATATACATATTTGCTCCTGGTCTGCACAATAAATTATTTATTATGTCTATTTCTCATTTCAGGATTCCTAGACAGGTAGTTAAAAATATGCGAAATGATTTATTCAAGGTTGGGAACACTTTCAGCATCCATAATAGATCTCAAAATAAGCCGTATTACTTCCAGAACGTACTTCATTTTTTGTAAAACTTCTGAACAATTTAATAAATCTTCTCAAAACCAGATGATCTTATAAATTTCCCGTGGAAACAGGAGGCACTCTTTATTTTTAAACCCTGAGAGGCACCACATCTAGTAGCTTTCTTGAGGGACTAAAGCTCCCCAGAATTCTGTCCACTAAATACAAATTCTGCTCTGTGATTCGCTTCACCTGAGCTCGCCTACCACACACGGATCTCTCCCTGTCACTGCTGCAGGTCCCTTTCCCAGGCAGATCTGCATCTCCTGAGCTCCGGGATGTTCTCGAGGGCTTTGTCTCCACTGAAACGTTCCCTGGGCTGTCTGCAGTTGGCACAGCACAGAAAAGGACCTGTTCAAACAGTATTGTCCAATCCCTCCTGCATTGTTACCAGATCATTAAAAACAGGACTTTGCCATGCAGTTACTAATTAGTGCTTAGTAAAGGTAAGTACAACTTGTGACAGTGAGAGGTAGTGCAGAATTTACATAAGATAAAAGGCAGGGTGTACTCGGTGTACACAAAGGAACACAGAGGAGATGCTGCTGTGTCTATTATGGATAAGCATTTCATTATTCTGAAATTATTGTCACTTCACCAAATTCATCTTTCGCTTTATAAACCTATTTTTAAATTCCCTATCACTAAGTAGAAGAACTCTAGACTTGAGTTCTGCTTCAAAGAAACCATGTATTAATATCAGAATACAAACAGCATCTATGTGACTAATTTAATTCTGACATTTAAGTAGGTGGTTTTTGGGATCCCAGGGGTATCTGGTGTGGCGTTTATTTGTGTTACTGCAATGTTTTTGATCAACTTAGTCTGATTTGTTCTTGAGGTTTATATTGCAGACTGTAATTCTGAAGAAGAGTGCTATTGTTGATAGCATTTTCCAAGTTGTCTCTGTCAAACAGTAGGGTACACATTCATACACTTTTCTAAATGATTTTTGAAATATTTGAGAATATTTCTCATTTAGAAAGATGTATTGACATATTGAAAAGAAAACCCTGTGTATCCAGTTCCTCACTTCCTACAAATGCTGGCTCTGCCAAGCAGAGCCATCAGCTCCCGGCTCTTTCAGCCCTTCACCGATTACATTCAGCACCAAAAGTGAAAAAAGTGAGAAAGTGCCACTCCCAGCTCTGCAGTCTCCACCCTGAGATGAACTTTTTCCATTCCCCATTTTCAGGGCTCCTCAGCACCACGAGAACACAGCACCACAAATAACTGGATCCCGCTGCAAAGCCAGGGAGGTGCTGGGAAACGCTCTGAAAGCATTACCCATGAATTTGAAAGAAAGAAAAAACAATCCCAACCCCATAATCCAAACAAAATGCACTCAGGTGCCAACCCCCATCAGATCCTTTCTGGGTTCAGCTCTCCCCTAATGGCTCCATTTGCAGGCTGTGTGGGTGACTGGCTCACAGGAGGTGTCATTTCCCACCTGGGTGCTGCACCATTTTCCTCTTCCCGAGTCTATATTAGGATTTGAGGCAATCAAATAGCTTCAGCTTAATAGCTTCAGTTTTCAGCTCCAAAGGAATACAGAGCAATTCTGACAGGTACTGAAGTCTCATTTATTGGAACTGAAATACATACATTTGTCTTCTCTCTCTGTTTATGTCTATTTGTTGACTTCAAGCCAACCTTTCCCTAGGAGCCACACAGATTTAGTGGTCGCTTGCTGAGCTCTGTGTGGCAGCTGGCCAGGTTTTAATTCCCCTGATCAGATGATAACATTTTCCACAGATTAAATGATTGTGGCACAGGTACCCAGCCTCTGCTTTTATGCCGGCCAAGCCAAAGAGAAGCCCAACATCTGAACAACTTGCTCCTGTTTCATCCTGTAAGGAATATTGATTGCCAATAAGAGGGGGAAAAAGAGACAGGTACATCAAACAATTTTCTCTAAATCTCAGGCCTTTAAACTGTAATTGTTGTGAAGGAAGGGCAATGCATCTCTCAAGGATTTTGAGTGCTGCCTCCTCTGCAGCATCACTGGACAAATCTGACTCCAAACACCCGTTCTCTGAATACCCACAGGGTATGAATGGCCCAGCTGAGTTTACAACAGCAATAAAGAACAGACTTTCAAACCGAGCGTGGACTGATGTACACAGCAGAGTGAAAAATAAACACACTAAAGCTGCTACATAATTCTGTCAAGCATATGGTTAAGTTGTGATTTTATTTAGAAAACAGATTGTGAGAGTGAAGTGATGACAGCTGAGTCTATATTGGTCAGTCATAAATAAGAGAGGATTCTAATCGAGCTGGGCTTGTTACTGATCATATGCTGCCACACAGATTTAGTGAGAGCTAATCACTTAGAAAATAGAGCTTTTTAAACACATTTTGCAGTGTGTTTAAAAACTCATTTTCAACTTTACAGTGCTTAGTTGAAAAATCCATGATTACTGCACCTAACTTTTAAGAGAGTGGTGGGGGAGTTACATTTATGGGCTCAATTAGACTTTCTAGCTCCTTTTAGACAAAATGAATCCCTCCTGCATTGCAAAGAAACCCTGACACCAAGCCCCACACAGCTCCCAGCCGTCCTCTGCAGCAGTTCTTGCACAAGCATCAGTGAGTGGCTGCCAGAGCCATTCCCTGCTCAGGCTGACACTTCTGCCCCTCCCAGGCAACGCTCCATGGCACGTCCCTTCATGGCCAAGGTTCGAATTGAAGTGATGGCTGTGACTTTTCTTTTGTATTTCCAAAGCCAGGGAGAAATTTCACACCTCTTAGACTGTCACTCAGCCCCAGGTAGAACGCTGCAGTCCCCAGAAACGTCTACAAAAACAAAATACAGCCTCTCTTTCCATAAACCCCTCGTGGCTGGAGCTTCAAGGGGAGGAAACCCGACTTGAAAGCAGCAGCTTTGCCGTTTCAGCACCACCTGGCCTGTCCCTGGGAGCTTGGGCGGGCAGTCCCGTCAGTCAGACTCAATCCTGTGCTCCAGGAATGTGCCTGAGCAGGAGGTGGGTGACCACCCTGTGGCTGTGCAGCGGACCCAGCTCTGCCCAGTGTGAGCTGCACCCAGTCTGGCCCAAAGCTGCACCGCAACCCCTGCACGGGGCTGCTTCTGGGAGAAGCCTTACCTCACACAGCATCTCTGAGCCCCCTTTCTGCACTCTGTCCCTGCTCTTGGGACCTCAGCCCGGGATCGTTATTCACACTCACTCTGGGAGAATACATACGACTGATAACAGCACTATCAGCCCACATCTGAGCTCTGCTGAAATATTTCAGCCCACAGAAGAGAAACAAAATCTCAAAAAATAGTGGCACAGTAGTGGCAGTCTTAATGAAAACACGTATTATGAAATTCAACAAACTGCTGCATTTGTTCCCAGCCTCAGCTGTAGTTTGTTGCTCCAAATGGCTTTACCATGGTGCACTCAGGGAGCAAGATGGATTGAGTTCTACCTCGTCTCTTGCTGTTCCATTATCATTTTTTAGCTTTTCCCATTGTTATCAAATTCAAGACTAATGACCCTGAGTTATTTTTCTTGTTTGCTTCTTTTCCATACGAGATGGGGCTTGGGAGGGTCAGAAGCTGGAGGTTGTCTCCTTTCTGTGTCAGCCACAAAGCCGTGTCTGCTCTGTGAACATTCCTGCTGGTGTGGCACATAGAACATGGGCAGCCTGCCAGCTCCTACCCGTGCTGGATCAAAGGTGGGTTCCATGCTACACTTTGGTTGTTAACCTGCTACTCCAGTTGGTATTCACAGGGATCTGAAAATGGAACAAATGCAATGATTGTGTTGCATTTCTTTGTTTGCACTGTCAGATTTGGAGAAGCTGCACTGGAATCTGTCCCTGGCCCACACCAAGATCCCAGTGTGTGGTAGTGCCTATTACTGAAACCCATTAGACAGGAGGAGACAAACAACTGATAATTACCAGGCTTTACATGCCCATTAGGTTAAGTATTCTTGAAAGTATATTCATCTGCCATCACATTTGCATTCTGATAGCAGATGAGAGGAATTGGATATTAAATCTATTGGCTCCCTCAGAGGACAAACAGAGCAAGAGAGTCTATTAAACCACAAAAGGAGAAAAAGCTCCTCCCTGCTCCCCTGGATTGTCTGACCTATTCTTCACACCCTGCCCGTGTGTTTAATATGGCAAACAGGGCCGTGAGATCCCAGAACCACTGAAGGGAAATGATCAACTCTCCTGCAGACACTGGGCAACTCAGCCTCTCTTTTCTTTCTTGCTTCAGCTCACTTGACTGCAAAATGCAGTCAGAGATTTTTTGTAAAAGAATATGAAACCTAAAGATAAAATCAATCTTGTAAGTGCAAAAGTCCTTTCTATCTACTTTTTTTCTGCCTTAGCATTTACTCAGTCTTAAGCAATACAAATCATCAGATAACCACATACTCATTGGTTCTAGTTTTTCAAAGCCTCCCGGCACATTTAGCAGCATATTCATAGAGTCCTCCAAAGAACATCAGCTTTGACTACTGAAGTTTCTTGTCAGCACCTCTAGGAGTGAATTCTACACTTCATACACACAGTTTGTTTCGGTTTGGGTTTGGTTTTCTTTTTCAGGTGACATCCAGAGCCATGAGGAGACGCCCCTGGCACGGTTTCAGAGCTACTGGTCCCTGACACTCCTGCGGGATTGCAGCCGCCTGTGAAACAAACACCCACCAGCGAGGAGCTGAGATCTGAACGGTTTCCTGCATCCTCCCCCTGCTCAGGGAGATGTCAGTCACCCCCAGACTGTGACAGTGCCAGTGGTGCATGGAAGGACTCGCAGTCCACTGCAGCTGTTGATTTCAGGCTGGAACAAAATGCCTCAGCAGAGCAGAGAGCTTTGTTTCACCTGAGCCACCTTTCCAGGCTCCAGCACACCCAGCTCAGCTTCCAGAAAGAGCCAGATCTGCCACACTGTGAAGATGAGAAGTTTGCCATTATTGAAAATGATTTTACCAATACTGTCTTAAGAAACAAACGTACAGTCAGAGTCTCGGTGCCTCTCAGAGAAATTAAAAAAGCACATTACACCCGGTCAGTTTGTCTGACAAGGCCAGAGCCATCTCTGCCCAGGGCCATCCCTACAAGCTCCTCCTAAGACAACGGAGGAAGAAAAACAAACAAACAAACATTGAGTCTGCTCAGAGCAGTTATTCCAACAGTGCCTGGCTGGTCTGAAAACACGGACAAACCCCCGAGCACAACCAGAGGGGCACAGAACATCCAGGATTATTTCCATGCTCAGATGCACTCGTTCAAGTTCAGAGGCTGAAGCGAAAGACTGTCAGCCAATGACTTAATAAATTGCTTGTGGCTTTGAGTAGCCACTGGAAGCATCCTCCACTGCATCTGCATGTAGTTCTGAAAGAAATTCCAGAGGGGTTGACTGAGCCACTTGTTCTGAAGAAGTGGCTACAGAATATTCAGTCTATTCACAGTGGCCAGTACTGCTGCACTCAGAGACAAGCAGCCACCAGCCACACAGACAGCTCTACACTCTCATGCCAGGTTTTCAGGTGACCCTGGCTGTTCTCTACAGGTGCATCAACATCTGGAAATCAACATCTGTAAACACTGTGTCAGAGCTCGTTAGAGTTAGTGCTGAACTGGGCTGATTTTTAAATCAAACTGATAAATAATAATAATAAACAGCAAGAAAAAAAGGCACATGAAGCCCACTGTAGGTGGGCCAGAGTGAAGGAGGATGAGATCAGCTGCAAGTAGGCTGCTGCCCTATGTGAACTTCCACTGGATTATTATTTATCAGCCCTTGGTCCTGTATTCAGAGTGCCTGAGAAGACTCAGTACAAAAGCTTTGGTAACTCACTCCTCTCAAAATTATTCTGAGCCACTGGAGCCATAATTACACTGTCATAATGAAGAGGGAAAAAACTCTTCTAACAACTAAATTCTTGTTGTAAATTGCATTATGAAAGTGGTAATTCCCTCTGAAGTAGGCATTATCATGTCTTACTGCCCACATCAGTTCATTATGGTGCCTCTGCTCTCCCAGTGGAGCCTTGGCTTGGTAAATGAATGTTTTGGGATGATATTGCCAACTCGGGACTTATTACTTAATTGAATATGGAAACATTTAGGCCATTAGCATACATTTAGAAGTGTCTTATTTCACAGATGTTAATTTATCTTGGGGAATGCCCTTCTTTCTTCCCTCCTCCTTTTTCTCCTTCAATTCTTCCCCTGCAGCCAACTTATTTATTCAGTTAGGTCCTAGTTCAGCCATTTGCAAGCCCGTGGTGAACAGCTTACTATTTTAAAACCTTCCCAAACTGAGATTTGAAGTCTATTTTCCATAAAGTGCACAGCCAAGCACTTTCTATCTTCTCTTACAGCCAAAAAGTATCACCAACTCCAGGTGATTAAGATAGCCTAAACATCTCTAGCTAAATAATGAGATTTTTCAGGCATTCCAAATTGTTTTATCCACCTAATTATTACAAGATCTCAAAGTCATGCATAAAGCTTTTCTCTGCAGGTGTCTCACTTTGGGAATTTTTAACTGAAATAATATATTCCCTCTAACAAAAGGGTCAACAAGCTAGAATAATACAATAAAGGAAATTCCCACCATTCCTGAAACCTGCCAACCTGCACAGGGCCCTGCATGTCCCCAGGTAAGCTCCCAGTCACTGCAGAGGTGCCAAGTCCTACAGCTGGGTTTCTTTATCACGTTTCAGTGAGGGCTGGACATCTGTATGGTCACAAACAAGCTGCTTTATGAGAGCTTTTTGAACGTGTTGAAAATTAACCAAAATCGCCAGAACTTGCACTGGTTCCAGTGCTCCAGCCCAGCCCCTTCGGGCAGCAGCGCCCACACCCACAGCTCCCCTCCCACTGAAGGGCTGATGGTTATTTGAACACCTCCTGAACTACAGTGGGAACGTCCAAAATTGCCTTTCCCCTTCTGGGTTCAGATTTGCCCACAAACAATGGCTTCAGCTGCTGCTGCCTGACGTTCTTCTTTCGGGGTTTCCAGATTGCTCCAACCTACAGACTGGCAAAGCAATTACTGTCTCTGCTAAATCTAGAGCGCAGACATGATTTAGGAAGGGTCTCTCGACACAGAATTGATTCATTTTTATTTTTATTTGATAAATCAAAGTCAATTAGCATTTCTAGCTGCAGAGGAAAAAAAAGCCTTCATAGATGAACTCTAAAAGCTCAGAACCTAGATGCAAGAAATCCTATCCCTGAAATAAAGTAATAAATAAAGCGAACAAGCAAGGAAAAACCCAGCAGGTGATTTAAAGCCATTTTCAGTATCTGTTAGCTTGAGTAATGAATACTTACAACAGGCAATTCCTCAAAAAGATGACAAGCCTCAAACCCAAACCCTTCGGAGCTTTCAGGCATTAGATCTAAAGGTTTATGAAGAGATATCTCATTGTTGGTAAGCCTTTACAAAGCACATTGCACCGGAGTTCACCAGGCACAGTTGAGGAAGGAACGGGTAGACCACAATTAAAAATAAGTATGAAAATAAAATGCCCCTCCATTACTCCAGAGCAGATGTCTGTCCTGCTCACACCAGCCAAGTGCACAACCCCAGGGACAGGTCAGAGAGCCACTGCAGCGGCTACATCAGATTTTGTGAGCTCGATTCTCTGATTCAGTGCAGCCAAGCACGGCCACCTGCAGAGGCTGAGCTTTCTGCCCAGCACGGCCTGCGTGGCACCAAAGCCCCTGCGCTGCCCCCGCTGGAACACGGCAGCATTGCCCTTTTGCTCCCGGAGAACAGGAGCGCGGAACTGTCTTTCCTCTGAGACCGCCCGACAAATAACTCATGCAGACAAACCAGTACTCAGGTTTGGCTCCACACCTGTCACCTTCTACCAAGCACGGCACACAAACCCTGCCCTGTGCTGTTGCCACTGAAGATGTGGATCGGTGTGTCACTAACCCCGTGCTCCAGAAAGGAAGCTCCTAAAGGTACCCACCGTGCATCATGTGCTGCACTGAGCGTCCCAGGGCCCCAGCAGCCTGGCCCATGATGCCCAGCATCTCAGGCTGTGCAGTTCTGATATCCTGAAGGCAAAACTTCTGCCTTGGCAGCCAGGCTTCGGTTTCACCATTTTCGGTTGTAACAGATTTAGATCAGATTCTATCCACTATAATATAGATCAGTTATTCTGTGCAATGAACTCTCCACCCTAGGTTATTACTATTGGTATTCTCCGTGATGGGGGTGAAGAGATCAACCAGCACAAACACTGATTCTGTAACAGCAGCTCCCCTGCCCTCCATTCCCATCGGAATTCCATGCCATGGGAAGGGGGCGCTGATGCAGCAGCCTGAAAACAGAGGGATGGCAAACACACTGTAGAGCAGTGAGCTGGGAAATGCCAGTGAAACAGAACCAGGACTGAGGGGTGCAAAGCCAGGAGACAGAGGTGCAGCTAATCAGGGAGTCAGGGCTCACTGCAAGCTCCAGGACACTGCTCAGGGCTGACAACACTGGGCAGCACGGGCTCCAGGAGGGACCAGCAGAGAGAAAAGTGTTCTGGAAAGTGACTGATGCTGTGCAAACTGGCATCTGATAACGTGACAAGACAATTCATTACCGTGGCTTTACACAGATGTTACAAGGATCTGTCAGATCTGTAATAATAAGTTATAACCTCTAAAATCTAAAAGGGCTCAGATTTGCCATTAGAAGTGGGAAACTAATGTTCCAATTTTTATGCGATCAAAAATGTACTTTGAGATCGCCTGATACATTTCATAAGAGTGTGCTCATCCTGGATAAATGCTACCCTTAAAAAATGTGAAAGCAGCACTGAAAATTCAAACTATTTCAATAATTTCAAATTGAAGATTACTTTCCCTCCCACAAAATGTCTTATTCCTCAATGTACTTAGCCTTTATCTTTAAAAGTACTTTAGAAATAGGAAAAATCCTTACTTGGATGAGACTTCATGTTTTACTAGAATATTAGAGGAAGAGAAAGGAAGTTCTTTGACCCAAAGTTTTACAAGAATGTTCTACATATTCAGACACCAAAATATAGATAAAGAGAGAGCTCCTGAACTTGTCAGCAGTAACTAGGGAAGTGCAAGGAACTGGAATGGACATGTTCATCGTGCAGGGGATGTGCAATCCCCCGGTGCTCACAGAACAGTGAGAAATCCTCGCCCAGACCAAGCAGCCGTGGGGCTGTGTGTGCACAGCAGAGCCCTGTGCTATCTCACACCCTGGTGTCTGCTGGCTCGCTGGCTGTGCTCACACACCTGCACTCAGTGCCCTTGACCAGCGCTCCTGTCCCTAAGCCAGCCGGGCTCTGAGAGCGTCCCAGTGACACCTCCACAACGGGGGAGGTGATGGATGGCAGGAGCAGCACCTGCCAGCACGGCAGCTCACACCTTGTCAGTGCCAATCACCCTCGCCATCCGTCCTGCCTTTAGCCAGCGGGCCCTGACAGCCTCCTTTCGTATTGCTTCATTTCTGACTACAAAGGAGCCGCTAATGTGCTCTCCACTGAGAGCTAAGCAGTTCTGTGGGAAGAGGATAACACTCAGACATCGATTCCATAAACTGGGGGATTTGTAGTACCCCAAACCTCTCCATTTCTAAGTAAACCACCAATGAAAACAAAGCAAAAAAAACAGACCTTTATTTTCCAACTACAGTCAAGCTGACTTCTGCTAACATTCTTCAGCTCCCTAAATTAATGAGTTATATTGAAAAAATAGTTTTCCCTAGCCAAATCTCACAGTGTCTCTCTAAGGCAGCAGAACAATAACACCAAAGTGCTGGATCAGCAAGCCAGCAGTGCAACCCCAAACAGTGCAGCTTCAGTGTCGGAGCTCCCTAATGTTTGTAGCTTCCAAGTGATCAGGAGAGGAACGGAGTCAAACAGAGCCCTTGCAGCAGGACAAGCAAAATAAACCTGTCCAGTCTGTGCCTGCGAGACTGAGACAGTGACCCTGCAGCCCAGTGACCCCGAGGGCAGGCAGTTATCCCAGTTATCCCAGTTATCCCAGTGACCCCAGTGTTTGCCAGCAGAGCACCCATGCACTGCTCATACAGCTTTAATGCGCTGCTGGTCCAACCACGCCTTGCCCAGGCTGGAGCCAGGCTCTGGGATGGATTTGAGGGGAGGGTAACAGCCCTCGGAGCACCACTGCAGCTCCTGGGCGCTGCTGCAAGGCAAAACCAGAAATAACAGCCGGCTGCAAAGGCCACTCTTGTGAGTAATGGTTTGCTGGATCTCTCTCTCGGTTTTCTGACACCGGCTCAGGCAATGCGAGTTGACTCTCAAGGCAGAGGATGTTAAGTGGAATAATTTTAACAGAAGGAACTATTTTCTTCCTAATACAATCTGTAAGTGCAACAGGAGGTAATAGAGTGCCCTAGAAGTCAATAGTTCCTAAGCACTTGTCTCCACACTGCCACTGACAATTTCGGGCCATTAGCAAGTCACTCAGGAAAGCAGCAAAGCTATTTTGCCACCCATAAGATGGAGAAAATTATATTTGCTTGACTAGCTCATAAACTGGCTATGAAAGTTAATTCCTACTCGTACAGTGTGCTGAACACAGCAGAAACCCCAGGGGTCTGCTGGAGAAGCCTTTCCCCAGGCAGCAGCAGAGGGGTGACTTCACCTCAGCCCTGCTCAGAAAGGCCAGCCCTGTGCCAGCTCACACTGGGACAGAACATTTATTACGATGGAACAATGAACACACGGGACTTTCACCTTCTTGGGTCACAGTGCCTGACTCCTGCTTACCTCAGCCTGTTTTACGTCAGGACTGAGCAGTGAAACAGCTGAAATGTGGAGGCTCTATTTCAGAAGAATCAGAGATACTTGAAGTTTTTTCTAATTCCTCTTCTCTCATGGGTTTTAAATTGGCCAAAGCAGGCCACAAGATCAGTTGGAAGAGGGGGGGAAGTCAGTTACGAGAAGATTTTAGAAGCTGTTTAAACCAGAACGTGGAGGGGGCTGTGTAAGTGACAGAACCAGAGCTATAGAAGGAGGAGTAAAAAATGTACAGCAGGATTCTTCTCAGTCTGGCAGAGGAGGCACAAGCTCGGGGCTGGGGTACCATGAAACAGCCACATCACCTACGGCCTGGAGAAAAGCCCACCACAGAGTCTGTGTGGCTGGTGACCTTCCTGAGCCCCACTTACTCCCTGATTGTTTCTGCTACTTACATATGATTTGGGTCAGCACTAAGAATAAGATTTGATTTAGCCCAGCTGAAGAGCACACAAGCAATTTGATAAAATGCCAGTCCTGTTCACATTTTCTTGCTGTATAAATTGAGTGCTAATGATCTCCACGCTGCTCCCCTCATGTACTTATGCAGCCCTTTCATGTTTGCTGGATTATTATCAATTGATTGTTAGATAAAACAGCAAATAAGAGAAGTTCATGTAACAAACTCTAGGGGCCTTTTGGGGAATATTTTCCCAATTATCAATAAGCACTGCTTATTCACTACCACAATTTCATACCAGTCCCTATATTCCCACAATTATCATCAGAAAGAAGACATTAAAAGTACCAGAGGGAAACCACAAAGCCTTGCAATAGTTTATAAAACTGGTACCTACAGATGTCCAACCCCCAGCTTGGGTTTACAAATGCAGAAATAGCATAGAGTTTATAAAAAACACCTTGCTTTTCTCCCAGTATTAGAGGTTTACAAGTTTCTATTACAACCTTCAGTCATTTCCTCACACAGGACTCACTAAGTATAATTATAAATTGAATAACTGTAAAAAAAAAAAAAAAAGCTGCTGCTTTTTTCACTCATGAATATATCTAGGCCTGACACTCAGTAGCTTAAGGCAATTCTAGCTCTATAATTTCTTTGCTGATTCATCTCCAGAAATAGGAAAACAAATTTAAAAGGTTGCAAGCAGAAAGTATCAATCCTGTTGACTTCAAAACAAAATGGAAGGTTATGTTTATTAGGTCCAGCAAAACAAAAAAAACCCTAATAAATAAAGAACTGTATCTACGGTGTGGATTCACAAAACTCCTGTTCCTAACTTTGGGAAACGCTGGCACCCCTGCAGTATTGATTGTAATGTATGTAACAGCACAGAGTTAATAACCAGCAGCAACTGGGGCTTGCTGCAAACAGGAATTGAATTGTGTAACAGCAGAGCCTTGAGGCTTTAATTGCTGAAAGCAATTGGAAGGACTGACATGAAATTATACTTCATGTTTTCCTTTCTCAGCAAAACACTTCAAATGAAGATCTCACTGAAGTTTCAGTTTCCAAAACGTGTATCATGAAATTGGAGAAAAACAGCAAAACAAGACAGACTGGAATATTTTCTATGAATTTTGGGAAACTTTCAGCACCCATGACGGGAAGGAAGAAGAGCCTTCAGCCTTCCCTGGCCAGCAGCACATGAGAAGGTGAAAAGGAGGTGAAAAAGGGGAAGCAAGTGTTGAATGAAGCTGAGAAATCACTCAGTTTCCTAAGGCCCAGTGCTCCAGCTGGAGCTTTCAACCTACAGCAATATTCCATATTTACCCACCACCTATATTTCATCTCCCTCCTTTCCTCTCTCTCTCACACCCATACAGAGTCAAGACAAATATTTTTAATTTCCCTAGCTCATTAAAAACAAAACCTAGACCTTGGCTCTTATGGTCCAACTCCCTCCCAAAATTAAAAACAGTCTATCAGTTCCACGTTCACTCCTCTAAATCTTGCCTTGTGCAGAACAACAGCACAAGATAAAAACCAAAGGCACTTTTCCCTAAATCTTTCAGTATTCAGCAGTTTCTAGAAGGCTCCCCTTGAAGACAATTTTCTATTAGAAAGGGGATAAGGTTTACTCTAAGCGTAATAGTTCGGAAACAGAAAATATTCAGTAGTGATGAGTAATTTTTTACTTTTGGCTGTTTTGCATGTCTATTTCTTCATTTTTGACCTGTATATCCTATATTTTCCATCTGTTCAAGCCATAGTTTCCAGTCCACTGGAGCAAAAGCAATGGTAAAAGCATTTTGCCAGCAGCCCTTGGCCTCTCTTTGTGAATGCAGCTCCAAATCTTGCTGCCACTCAAGGCAGAACTTTGAAAAATAATGGACTGTTTCGAAACAAAAATTAATGCAATTTTTGTCATAAAACAGTTACATTGGAGGAGGGGGGAAGGGACCTTGTCCTCCATCAGAGAGAAGATCAGAACAAGAAGAGACCACAGAGATGGAGAACACCTCATGGAGGGATGAACAGACAGCACAGTTCTGCCCAAAATCCCCAACAAAGAAACCTTAGGGATGCTGTAACCACATCAGAGAGGAATGGCTCCCTGGAAGCACAGTTAACCAATGTTATACCTGCTCTGACACTGCAGCAGGTCACAGGCTGAAAGCCAGGTTCTCTCAGAAAAGCAGGTCAAGAGAAATCAAAACTCAAGAAAGCAACAGCAGTAGCAGGTTGTTACAGAAGTTTGTTTTTAAAAGGTAACAGCAAAGTGCTGGTTTTAAGACAAGAATGCCAGGCTTTTCATCTTGAACTGATATTCGCTCTCTATTTTTAGCTTATTTTTTGGTTTATGATCCCTTAGATCTCAAAATAAAAAGCTACAATTCCAACACATCTTTTCCTTTGTGTTCCAGAAAATTCATTTTAGAAGGCTTCTTTTAAAAGTTCAGGTGCTGAGTTTTCATCCTAATTTAAACAAAGCAAGGTTTCTGAAAATTTTATAAACCTACATGTAACATAATTATCATGGTTGTAACTAGCTCCACTTCTAATGGATTACAGCTCATCCAACTAGAGATGCTTTGAAGTGAGATTTCTAAGACTCTACATTTACAGATTATAAAATAGTAAACATTTTTTACCTTAATTCTCTTCTAGATTCCAAACATTAGTTTTAATGTTCATATTTAAACCTATTTTCAAATGTAGTAGAAGTTTCCATGTCTGCTGATGTGACCCCTTCTAAGTCGTTAGTACAGAGAATAAAGATGAAGACATCCTTGAACACTTGAGGAACTTGGATTGTCTGGCTTGAAATCAGCACTCAGGAAACAATTTAAATCTTAGATTGACTCAGAAAATGAGAAACTGATGTGGTGAGGAGAGGTGTTTGTCCTCCACCAGATGAAAAAGAAATAATTGCCCTTGAGTCAGCAACGAAGTGCTGTGGTTATTCAGTTTATGCATCACGCACCTGCAAAGGGAAAAAGTCCTGATTTTAGGGCAAACCATTTCCCCCAGAAATTCCCCACAAATCTTCCTGGGGGAAGGGGAGGGGAAAAAAAATGACTGGGTTGAGCTCTGACTCCTTAGGTGAGTGGTGCCACACCTGAGTTACTCCTTACCCCAGGCCACGGCAGACATCCAAGTTCAACAAGGTCCCATTTATGGCCTTGTCCCATTTTAGGCCCTGAAACCCATCTAGGTGACTTTCCCAGGGATTTTCGGAGTTTAAGATGTCTAACCACCAGAGAAAGGAGTTTCATCTCAAGTCACAGCAGGGTGTGATGTCTTAGGGGGCAGCTCCAAGCACCTCTAGTGCTCAGCACAGCTGTTTATGAACACAGCTCCAGCTCTGGGGTGTTTGTACCAGCAGGGAGGTCACTGCTCCCTCCTAGGGTGCACCTGCCCTTCCAGGGAAATGTTTGGGGAGCCTTGGCAACACCCACCATTCCTGGGACAAACACCTGAGACAAACCAGTCTTGTCCCCAGCAGCCAGAGTATGGCATTTACGTCCAGCTCAGGAAGAGGGGGCACTGGTAAGGGATACAAGAACTGACCCATCTCTGCACACAAGGATTTCCCACTCGTCAGCCACACAGCCCTCGTTTACAGTGCTGGAGCACAGGGCAAACTTGGAAAGAACACAACTGGACAGTCCCCTTTGCAGGCACCACACACCTGCTCTGTGTGCCCCAGCCCAGTCCTTGCTGGTCTTTCTTGGGTTATACTGGGAGCTGCCCCTGTAACCCTCAGTGCTTGGGCAGAACGAGGTGAATCCATGTGGCAGTCGATGTTACATTCAAACAACAACCACCACCCCCTCAGCAAGTTTCTCATTTTCAGCAGTTGTTTTGGTCTATCAATGATTCTTAGGAACCTCAAACACCCCGTAATAGAGAACCAGGCTCACAACAAGCTGGGGAGAGAGGCTGAAGCACGTGAATCCTACTTAGTTGCCCAATTCTTGCTCATTTCCTATCAATAACTCTGCAGATTTAAGCTTTATTAATCTCAGCATGAGTCCAGTGAGAGATTAGGAGAACTGCAAACTCCAGCTCCCAAGACTTTAGATGTTATCTCCTCTCAGTACATAGATATGTCCCAGCTCTACCATTTCAATTTTTGTAAGCAATCCTCAAAGGACAACTTCAGGAAAAGGCCTTTCCCACTCCAAGAAATCACATCTCAGGCAATTCATACAATATCAGACTGGGCAACATGAGAAATGTTGAGTCAACCAACTGCAATCCAACGTCTGGAGAGCAGCAATTGATGGACTGTTAGGCAATTTACACAGAGCAGGTGACTTCCGAGAGCAGAGAAACAAAAAGTAAGGCATGCAGGAAACCCAACCCAGCCTTACCTCAGCGTGAACCGATCTTCTGTCGAGTTCTTAGCAACAGATACCAGGAAAGTCAAAACATCCCCTTGCTTGACAGCCTTTGGTGCATACTGGATGACAACGTTATTATCCAATCTCATTTCAGTTAAAGAAGGGGCAGCGTGTGTCTGGTAAAGGAAAACACTTCCAATCCTCTGCAGGGGAGGCCCTGACTCATCGATGTCATTGCGCCCCGATCGGATCCCGCTACTTTTCCTCACGTCCTCCTTGGTGCATTCCCCTCTCTCATCTCCTGCTTGGATGGAGTAGTAAAGCTCCACGGGGCTCCCTTCTGACTTGTCCATCTGTTTCTTACGGCCAGCGACCACGGTGGGGGGGTTGAACCAGCTGGGCAGCAGCTCCAGCTGTGCCACGCAGAGCCCCAGGTCCCCCCCGAGCCGGCAGCTGCCCCGCACCTCGCGCGTCTCGCGGAAGGCGAACACGCGCAGGCAGGGCAGCCGCTCCGAGGGGCTGTACTCGTCCCAGTCCCTGCCCACGATGTAGAACAGCACCTGCACCCTGGGCTTGCTCAGGTAGATCTTGGTGCTCATGATGTAGGCCTTAAGCTTCCAGTTAAAGGAGAACTTGTTTGTAGATCCAAAGGGATTTGAAGACAACATCAAGTCCTGGGGCACTACTTGTTCAATGGAAAAAGGTCCGTAGCTGGCATTTAACACGGGTGGACTCTTGGATTTGTAGATCAGAAAGGATTCCACTCGGGACTGCAAGCTGGAGTTCCTCATAATATCCTGGTTGGCTTCCTTCAGGAAGAAGGAAACATCCGCATTGTGGATGCGATAGGTCACGGGCAAGTAAGTTGGCAGCAAGGAGAACCTCTGAATACTCTCCAGGATCCCTCGGCTCTCAGTCACTGTTGAAAGGAAAGGAGAGTTTAAAAGATCAGATCTTCGAGCCACACTGTGCTATAACCTCGCTGACTTTGCCGAGGGATCGACAGTGCTGCAGCTGGGATTAGTGGCAACAAACCTCATCAGTCCACGCAGAGTGGCCTAGGTAGATGATGACTTATCTAAGCAGCTTGGAAAACAACGGTTTATGACACATTCTGCATGACAGCCAGATTAAAAGAAGTAGCTTGTGTAGGTTTACACATGCCAAAGGTCACATCTTCACTTGCAACAGACATTTATCATGAGAGGACGAGAGCACCCAGTCAGCACCTGCAACCCCAGAACACTGCACAGGCACATCTACAACAACTGATCACTACAGCAAGCTCCCCCTGTACAGGAATCCAGTGCAACGACTTCACATCAAATGCTGCAAATGGACCACTCAGAGTTCACTTCAACCTTTCCAGCACTCTCAGGCAATACATGGACTCTAAATGGTTTCCTGTACAAGGCTGAATTTCACTTTAAAACAGTAAACACAATCACACAACTTACACAACAGCTCCTTTACATCACTCTGGCGCTCAGGGATTTCAGAAGGAGCTGTATTTGCATCCAATTTACAGTCCCTCCTATTTCACTTAATTCATGAATAGAGGGTTTTTTCTGGCTGTCCCCATCAGGATTCGTGCCGCTGTTGTCGCCTGACCCCACCCTGTCCCCCACTGCAGCTGCATTATCTGGGGGCTATACATCACTGCACACTACGACCGTTTCCAGTGACACTGAGCCTCTCCCCCTGCAGGGCACCGATTTTAACTGTGCCATCCAGCAATCACCTGAGGCAGGATTTGTGCTCAAGAATAAGCTCTGCATCCTTTCTAGGAACTGTCAGTCCCGAAGAGCAAAGACACACACCATTAAAACATACAGATGCAAATACAGTATCACCTTTCCTGTTTGGACAGCTGACCTTCGTGCTCACATCTTCCACCCTAATTATGAAATAAATTGCCTTTCTTTCCCCCACAGCAAATTCATTACTCCTATCCAGAAAGGGGACAAAGGCTTACCACAGATGGCATTCAAAGACAACCCAGTTTCTCAAGCTCTAATTCACAAATGCTTTAGTAGTCTTTATTTTTCGTTTGGCATCTGACCTAAATATTTATTTGCTCATGAGTACTGTGGTGGCCTAAACTGATGCCAGTTACTCCTAACCACAAATCTTCCATTTAGGTACTGAAGACCACTCTGACCAATATCAGACAAGTCATTTTTCCTGTGCTGCTGTTCTGTATCCAAACAATGAAGGGCAATTACTATTTCTTTCCCCTTCCCCTTTGTCTGTGAAGACTGCAAACATGACAGACTTATCTTACTGTTTATGTGGGAGCAGCACCTAAAATCCCAAGGCTGTGATTGTGGTTAGGGTCTCCAGGCCCTAACACAATGCAAAACAATAAAGTGAAGTTTAGAAAAAGGAGCAAAAGACTTTCTAGAAGCAAAACCATCTGGCTTCTTAGAAAAAGATAATCCACAAAAACACCCAAAACCCAGCAACAAACCGAAACAAACTAACCCTCGGTAAGGGTGGGCATCACTCAGAAGGAACCAATCTCACAACAAAAGAGGCCAGGAAAAAAGGATTGCACAAGAGTTTCATAGCTTCATAAAAATCTTTCCCTCTTTCCTGGAAATTCCTCTTCCAATAAACAACTGCAATAAAACCTTACTTTTAAAAGTTTAATTAACACCTACTAAACCCCAAAGAACTGGAAATAAAATCTGTCTGAAGAATCAGGAAAATGGCCCCAGCACACGTCAACATACGAGACTGTAAACGGCAAGAGCACTAAAAGCCTGAAATCCTGGGATTCCCCTGGAGGTGGCAAACTCATCTTAGATCTTGTATAAAGATCATTTTTAATAAAGAGTAAATTGCAGAGCTTTTTTACACGCTTCATTTTAGCCTCAGACTTCGAGCATTCAGCTCCCACTCTTTCTCTAGATACTCACTGAGAGCAAATGAAGTTTTTAGAGATATTTTTCTGGACAATCCTCCAACAGAGATTTCTGCCAGCCCTGATGGCTTTGCTGGTACTGAGCTGCAGGGCTGGAGCTCTCCTCTCCAGCCCCAAGGCAGGACCTCTTGTGGAGCTGTTGTAATCCTCAGGTCACCCAGCCCACAGCACCCTTCCCCAGCTAATGCCCCATCTATAAATTCCACACTCATTTCATTCTCCTCCCAACATCTCAGCAAGGCACAGCAAGGCATCAAAGAAGCAACCTAGAGAGAGGGGAAAAACCTCAGAGCATTCCATTTTTTATTCCCCTTATTTTGATTGCAGCTCCCTCCCTTGCATTCCACAAGGAGAACTACATTATTTTTATATTAAAATTAACAGTGTTTCGCCTCATAATTTTTTAATCATTTATTTTAGTGCTTAATTATCTGAGGGATTAAAAACCTTCCCTCTGTATTCCCCATCTCCACAGGACAACGTTTCTCAGATTTCATAAATCAATGACTCCTCAGGGTAGGCGAGCAACACAAATGGGGAAAAAAAGAGAGAAGGTGAACTGCCTGTGAAAATAGGAAACAACCTCACCAGCTGGAGCAGAGTCCATTGGTTTTTAATTTCTGGGCAGTGGCAAACTGGTCCCTCACTGGTGTCCTTCCCCCCACCAGCAGGCTGTGAACGTGCACTGAATATGAACTGGCTCGTGCTGGAAGCTGGCAGCAGCTTTCCAAACAGCCAAAGGCCAAAAATTCAAACAATTTAAAACTTTTATCTGGGGAGAGTTATAATCAGCACAAACAGAAAAAAAAAAGTCTCAAAAACAACACTGAGCTCTGCAGTACCATCTGGATTTTGACCGTGAAAGTTTATTAGGGATTCTGAAGGATAGGGAACTAAAAACAAAAACAACTATCAGCGTTCTTAATTACAACCACGACTATTTTTGTAAAAATGATGCATGTTTTTACAAAGGCAGAATTGCAGAAGATTACACTTTTGTATGTTATTGAGTGAGACCCAGCAGAAAAGTGGTGTTTTAAAGATTTAAATTATATAATCTGTACTAAATATTGCATTCATCTATACCATCATAATCAAAATTCCACTGGAATAACCCACCTGAATAATTAAGACAAGAATGACACAGTGACTCTCTCACTTCAAGTACATCAAACAAAACAAAGGCTGGGGAACTGAAGTGCTGCTAAGGAAGCAGCACCAAGACAAAAAAACAAACAAATACATTCCAGAAGTTCAGTTTACCTTCACTGTACCACTACGGCTGAAAACTTCTCTACACAGAGACCTTGGCAGCAGAGTGCCCAAGGGCAGCAGTGCAGGGCATGAACCAGCCCTGCCAATTCCCTGTGGGTGTACAGCACCCACTGGGACTGGGTTAAACAAACTCCGAGGAGTTTAAGCCATAATCCGCAGAGATCCACCCAGCTCGGAGCGGATCAGTGGCACAGGCTGCAAGAACAGTTCACCTTCAGCTCAATCATTGCAGAGGAAACCCAGATTCCTGCAGAGGAAACCCAGATTCCTGCACAGGAGCAGAGCCAGTGATGCTCACAGCACTGGAATCCTGAGGGCTGACCCCCAATGGAGGAGCTGCTCCACCAGGCTCTGGTGAAGACACCCAACCTCAGCTGGGAGCTGCTCACAGCATTCTGGTTTCAGGAAATGATCCCCAGCAGCGTGAAGAAAACCAATAAATCTTGGTTTTGGTGCCATGCTTATGCCAGGAGCATTATTCCTCAATCCCTGGCACCAATGACTGTCTGACCCCTCATACTGTGAGGGGTCTGTTGGGGATTTCAATCCGTGGCCACCTGAGATGCTGTCATAGGAAGGTTTTCTTTCCTTTCTCCTTAGTAAATCCTCCTCTGGCTGATTCTGTTTAAAAAACACTTGTCATTGATGAAAAAACCAAACAATTTGTAGGTCAGTGAATCTGAAAGCATCTGAGAAAAAGGCAGCGTGTTCAGTCTGCTCCTGCACAGCCAAAGCTTGTGCATAAACCCCTCAACATGACATTTGTGCACTTGCTGCACTCCCCTTCCAGAGTCACACTGCTTTCCTCATCAAGCCATTAATTTTGTACTGCACCCTGGCTAAAAATCTTCAGTCTTTACTTCTCAAGTATCATGGAACAGCAGCTTTCAGTCAGTGACAGAAACACTCCTCACAGCTCAGTTTTACTGCAAAGTTATTGACCATGGCTTCAGGAAATTGAAGGAATCTGCCAGACCACTAACTTCATTCTGTATTGCCAGATCCTTGGGATTTCAGCCCTCACAGTTACTTTATTTTTAAAACTGTTCAATCCACAATCATCCAGCATTCATGAGACATAAAACTCTTCCAATCAATTATATAATGCTACTATTAAAAAAAAAAGTAAATTGTCTTTTTCTTGTAGATTGAAGGGAACAACTTCTTAGGAAAATTGCCTTCCCAGCTGCAGGCTCGGGCTGGTAATGCAATAGACGGAATTTGTTGCTGTATCTTGGGGATTGAGATAAGTGGTTCTTTTCAGTAAGGCCAGAAATTTTACCTTTTTAGTTCATTTCAGCTGCTCTCCTTGAATCTTCTGAACACTTCTGCTCTTCTTGGTTTGCTATGAATTGAAATAATTTTAGCCAAAATATCAAGAAAAAAAAAATCTGCTAGCGTGATGTATTTTCAGCCCTGGAAAGTAATGTCACAGGAGATGTCTGTTCCAAGGAAACTTCACACTCACTTTTGAAAAATTAAGATATTTCCGTTTTAACCTAGTTAAGTGGCTGAATCTGCTAATGCTCCAAAGGGAGGCATTTTAAAGCTAAGCTAGAACCAGAGTGAATCCCCTCCCCAGGTGTAACTCAGCTGGTTCTTAACAGGGGGATGCTATGCTCTGCCACTTTGTGTCACTTCCAGTGGACAAAGAGCATTCAGACTCTGTCACATCCTGATCTGAGCAGGGTCATTTCCATCCTACAGGAGTTGTAGGCTGCTTGTCATGTTCTTCCCTTAGGCTCCAGCATCCTCCACAGCCCTTAAGCACAGATAAGGGTGACTTCCCGTGTTCCTTCTGTTGCCAGCCTTGTGGCACCCTCAGTTTCCTTAGAACCACTGGCACTGCACTCTGGAACTCTGGATTAAGGGCTTGCTTTGCTTCATTGCCAGCAGCTTTATGACACAGTGCCAAAATGTGGAGGCTGAGGACTAAACCAGTCACACTTCCCTCTAGACCTCCACTGTTTTGCCAAATAAAAAAACCCAAACCCATGGGAAGCAAACAAAAGCCAACCAACCCCAAACCACCAGAGCCTCCTGCTGAACACCTCTGTCACAAACAGATGGCAGGAGGCTGAGCCATCCCATCTGTAGCACAGACACAGCGTGGTGGTGACCCCCAGCCTCCAAGGCACAGGAACAGTCCAAAGGGGGTTTCTACCCTGCAGATCAACTTGTTCTTCCAACTGAGCACATCCTTATGAATGCATTATTCTGTTTAAAAGTCTGCAGTGACTGCATTACTCCCTGCAGAGCTGTGCAACACCGGGCTGAAGCAGCAACTGATCCCTATCAATTAACTGGCACTATTCACACCCATCGTTCTCCACCTCCTTGCTTGGAAGAGGAAAATCAGCACACCAGTACAGAAATTAGAGTCCAGCCTACCTGCAGCAAGAGCCCTCATCTCTCCTCCCTGTGCTGTCACACCATGAAAGAACAGTTTCCAAAAAAAACCCCGTTTTTGGTAACCAGGACCATTCTAAAGGGCAAGTACCCAGAGAGCAGCAATAAGGCCAAATCGATGTGTCACAAAGAGGAAAGCAAAAACAGAGCCCTGCAAGCCAAGAGTCACGCATTTATCTGTAACAAATGGAAAAGAAAAATGGCTTCAAGGCCCAAAATCACCAATTTCTTTTTAAGTCCTCTCCTTATTAGCATTTCAGACTGCTCTGCCTTGCTTCACTTAATAACATTCCCTGTGACTGTTTCATCCTTAGGAAATTATCATTCTCCTCCAAGAGCAATGCTGTTCCCAACCTGCCAACTTCTCCTTCTTCCCCCAATGATTACAACTCTCATTCCAGTTCTGCATCTCTCTGCAGAGCTTGTTACAAAGGCAGGGAAAGATTATCTGGACCAAGGCTGCAGACCACGCTGAAGAGCTTCTTGGTGAAAAGGTGACTCCTCATTCCTTGTAAGAGAATTTTAAACAAACTGGAGTATTTCAAAGAGTGCAATACACACTTAACAGCAGCAGATGCTGAATGAAGAAAATTAAACTTCACAAAGATTCAGACAAATCACCTGTACCATCATTGCTTAGAGGACTGCACATTTTCAAACCATTCTTTTTGTGACAACTATCAAGTATCACTACTGCAATGAGAAAGAATTTCTAAGTGTTGAGTCAGGCAAAGAAGGAAGTACTCTGAGCCAAGATGCTTAAACTTCATGAGGATGTGCCTGACCAGAAGGACAAATCAGCTATTGATGTGTTTAAACAGAGGCCTTTGCAAGGGGAAACATCACAGCCTGTCCAGCAAAGCACGTCTGAACCACTGCTACAAGCACTCAGAAAAAGGTTTTCTGCCAAGGGAGCTCTTGCTCCACCAGAGGAAGCAACCAGCACCACAGAAACCATCCTCAGTCTTAGCAGGAGCCACTACCTAGTGCTTCAAAAGCAGGGCACTAAACCAAAGCCAAATTGCATTTCTCATTTTCACAAGCCTGACCATCAGGAACTCCCTGTGGGCTGCCCTAAATGATAATTCTGGAAGTTTAATCCCAATATCAAAGGACTTCCATGCCATCATGTCTGCAGTGAGAGCAGGCAGCTGATCCTGCCAGAGCCCCCCGTGCAGGACTCCCAGGATCAGCAGAGGCCACACACAGGGCTCCCCCTGCACCCCTCACTCGGGTACCCGACCCCAAGGCTTTGGGGGGCAAATTCCGACACAGACACAGACACAGACAGAGCTCCCAGCTCACGCAGCACTCCAGGAACTCCAGCTGCCTTAGTGGGCCTGATTCACAGGCACATAAAGTCTTTTTGACAACAGCACTGAGCTCTGATGACACAATATTTTCTTTGAATATCCCGTTTTACTAAAGTTTGAAGAAACTTTTGTAAATTAATCATTGATGTTAAAACAGTTGACACCTCATCATTCATTAGGGGAGAGATGAACAATCCTGAAGTTGTTTTATTATTCACATTGACAGACAGATAAAGAAATCATTTAAACAGAAGGGCCTCAGAGGAACACATACACCTCTATATTACCAGGTGATACAAAAATGATCAGAGAAAGATCATATAACAAAGGCAAGTTCCCACCTGAAAAGGCAGCAAAGTAATAATTACAGAGAAAAGTATTTAGATAAAAGGATATGACACTGTTTCACAAAATGATGGCAGCCTGAACATGAAAGGGCAAAGCAGTGATGGGCACCACAAAGTTTACAGTGAGAAAACCAGAAAAAGAAAAAAAAAAAAAGCCAACAAGAAATAAGCCGAACTCACAGCCACACTAACTACTGGGGGACAGGGAAAGAGGGCGGAGGAAAACCCTTGTGACAGTCCAGGCACAGAACATCAGTCACCACACAGGGCTGTCCCCAGTCCATCAGCTGTGCGTGGTTCAGGGGCAAAGGCACCAGCCCCGGGGAGATCCATCCCCTGCCGTGTGCCACTGCCCCAGCAGGCACAGAGCTCTCCCCACTGCCTCTCCCTCCCGACACAGACCCTGCCTGGCCTCCCCTGCACTCTGGGGCGCCCATTTAATGAACCATGGGAGGAGAGCCTCTCCTGTGGAAGCAGCACCAGGGCAGGGGTGATCCACGTGAGGCTGCAGACACTCTAAGGCAGAAGGACCGAGAGACAGAGCTGCTGTGTCCAACAGACTGAAATGTTCAGGGTTTTCAACAGTACCACTTCGTGTGTCTCCATTTCTGCCCTGCCCCCTCCTCACTTATGGCTCTACTTGCAGAGAAAGAAATAAATGAAGATTTCAAAGGTTTAAAGAACAGAAAGTCAAACACAAGCAAAAAACCCCCACAAAAATAGAAAGGTGAAATACTTGTCAGGAATAACTACATTTAAACAGAGTTTCTTAATGTGATTTTGTTTGGGAACCAACAGCAAGAAAAATAAAGCTGAGAAGCGGGGGAGTGAGAGTGCCACGAGTCCAACATCAGCTGTCAGATTCCTCAGGACAGAGACAGAAACGCAGGGCTGGCAGGGACAGCCTCACGCTGGTCAGACTCTTCACACAAGCAGAAGCTGATCAGATTCTGCCTCACGTGTCTGCAAAACTCCCTCTTCACCTTCTGCAGGGATGCCAGGGCTGTGCAGAGGCTGCAGCTCTGCTACCAGGCCATTATTGATGGGAGGAAAAAAGAATTCTCAGCACTAAAGGAACACCTGAGTCAGCAAAAGGAACAGACCAGCTCCTGCTGCTGGCCTTTCCTGAGACACCCACGTGTGTGCCCCCCAACCCAATTCCCCTGCTTTGGGAACCACAGCACACAGTGTCTGTGGCTGCTGGCTGAGCATTTTTCCCCTCCAGAGCATGGGGCTTTTAAAAATTCATTTTAATTTTATTAATCCATATCATGACTCTACATCTCGCTGCAGGCTCTGTGCCTAATACTGAATTTGTACAACCAACAATTACAATATTGATCTTTGATGGCTACATTCACTAACAAGATTAAAAAAAATAAGAAAAATCTTTTAAACTCTTATTTAAATAACACCACGGTGCTGGTATATGCAGTAAATTTCCAGGAATTTCTAAAAACCCAGCAGTACTTCACTAAACACGTACCCGTTTTGCATGCAATAAAGAAAGTGCAGCTCAAAAACACCAGAGTGTGTTCTCAGAAGGAACTGAAGATAGGAATGGGTACCTGTCAGGTTCCTTCTGTACCTGGAAAGTCTGGAAATTGGAGGACACCAGAGGAGATAAATACACACAAACAGGTACAAGGAAAATCTGATTTTGGCAGCATGGGACACAGGCAGAGCTCATTAGCGCCTGGGTGTTTGTGCCTCTCACTGTGATCTCTGGGACAGACACACTCTACACACCTGGGAATGCACAATGTCCTCAGTCCACAGGCTCCTCCTGCTTAGAGGATTCAGGAAACAAAGCTTTAATTCCTGCCCTGAAAAGCTGTTCTAAAATAACGTGTACAGTCCAAATCTGTCAGCAGCCACTCAGATCTCACCACCCTCCCCGAACACAAAGGCTACACTCATTAATGGAGATGATTAAGATCTTTCCTGACATGCTCTTATGAGCTTCTGAATCACTGGGGCTCCATCCTTCCCATGCAGTTTTCCTTTGCTACGAGGTAACCTGACACATTCCCGAGCCTTTTCACCTTCCTGTCAGCTAAGGAGGGAGCTAAGGCCTCTCATGAAAAGAATTTGCCTGAAAAAAAAGGGCACCCAAACACCAGAATAATTAATCAGGCAGTTTTTCAGTCTTATTCTGACCACTGAAAGCCATCGAACTTCTGGCAGCGCTCAGCTGCCCCTGACACCACCAGGCGTGGTACCTGGTGTGTCCCGAAATGCCAGAGAGGAGAAATGAACGTGCCCTTTTCCTAGGGGAGGTGTTGCAGCGCTGAGGCAGCACTTGGCTCTGCCTCGGGGGCTTCGCCAGCCCAGGAGTACCCACGATAATCCACCCCCAAACAGGACCGAGCAGAAGAGCCTGTCCAGCCTGAAGCCTGCTGATAAACAGCTCCTCTCTTCTCATTTTCTTCCCAGTCACAAAATCCTGCTGTCCCCACTGGGTGGTCATCTCTCGAGTGACATGGCTCAGCTCATCTGGACTGGCTGAAATAATGTACTTTTTCTGCTGCCTCTTTGGAAATGTATTTTACAATACCTCGAATGTTCCTCTGTCTTTAAAATCTCTCTCTTGCTCTGGAAATAAACCAGTGTGCTCCTCTCTCCGAAGTGTCACAGCGAGGAGAGTCAAGAGGATCGATATTATCCTTTTTTAGTCCCATAATGTTTTGTTTCGCTATCCCAGCAAACTCCAAAGGGCAAGAACCCCCAAAGTTATCCAGTATTCATTTAACTAAACCTAGGGAAAATTCTTTGCACATGCAAATCTGCAAAATCTCATTCAGAAAATTATTGTACCTTTTTGAACCAGCCTCATTCTCTGTCACAGCTACTTAAAAGAGCTCTCTAGATGAGCTGACACTGACAGATTTGCTGCAGAGTTCAACACTCCATAAACACCAAAAAAGAGATCCTGCCTGACAAAGTCACCAACGTTTTCCTTGGCACTTCTCTGGGAGTTTGTTCTGTCAGTTTTGAGCCAGTTTCACATCTCCTCACAGATCCTAAAGGCCATGTTAAAATCCACCTCAGCTAAATACCTTGTTTTCCTGAAGGCTGACTAGAAACGGGAATGTTTGGCTGGCTGTCACAGCCAGAATCCCCCCAGGAGGATGCCACTACCCATGGAGCTGCCTGCTCTGGTGATTTAATTGCAGGACAGCTCCTCCTGGAGAACGTGGAGGATGTTTGATATTCAGCAGCAACAGGGACTGCAGGGGAGCTGCACAAGAACCACTGGGAGCTCAAGATTATTTTCCCTTACCCTGCAATTAGCTTGGATACTTAAAAATCCCTGCTCCTTGGACATGAATAGTTTTGCATTCTAGTCCCACTGAGCAGCTTTCAACAGGAGATTTCAGAAGCACTGGTGAAAAACACACAGTGGAAAGCTCAGAAACAATTACGGTACATTTAAAATAAATTACCAATACACTTTCTGCCAAGCAGGTCTTCACACTTAGAGAGCACAAGCTGAAGTCCCTGTCACAGGCAGCTCTTAAAGGCTGGTTCTCTGCACATCCCACCCAAGTATCCTCACCAACGTCTCAGGGAGTATTTGCATGTGTGAGTCCATGTGCACATTTGAAAGAGTTTAATTCATATTTAGTGTCACTGTTTGTGTGCAGTTAAGTGCAAATCCTACTGCAAGCAAACATAATAAGTTGTATATATTAAGTCTGTACCAGATTGATTCTACAATTGTGTAATGTCTGATGCTTCACATCACTGCTTGTAAATAACAGATTAAAAGCTGAAGTTCTCTAATTGAATGTCTCCAGAATAAAGAGCAGTGTCTGCCAGGGGGAGCGGGACAGATGGTGGGCTCTGCCTGCCACAGCAGCTCAGCAGAAAGGCATCCCCCGACTTCAGCTCCAGCTGGAAGCTGCACTGGCCACTGCATCGTGTTCAGCAGGGTGAATTTACAGAACTGCCGCTGCATTTCGTATATCCTGCTCTACGTCTGTGTGAGTAACTGATTTTTCAGCTGCCAAGCTAAACTAATCAAAACCTAGAAACAATTCTCTCAGGTCAATCCAAAGTGAAATACCTTTCAGCACCCCAGAACTACAAAAGAGAAGGAGAAAACCCTAATAGAACCATAGGAAAGGATAATGTTACCCTTTAAAAATTAAAAAGAAAAAAATTAAAGCCTCCAGCCTTCCTTCTCAAGTTCCATCTTACTTTTGGAAAAATAATTTCTCAGGAAAGCTACTCTGCATCTCCATTTTAATCCACAGCCTTTCTACTG
This sequence comes from Oreocharis arfaki, assembly GCA_013398015.1. NCBI lineage: Eukaryota > Metazoa > Chordata > Aves > Passeriformes > Paramythiidae > Oreocharis > Oreocharis arfaki. The sequence goes on along the minus strand of VZRR01001401.1, from coordinate 21,685 downwards.
CACTGACAGGTATGAGAGCTACCGGAATTTTTAATTTTTTTAAAAATTTAGTACATTCATAATAAAAGCAGTTCCTTTAAAGCTTGACATTGCTTCTCTGTGAATGGCTGTTCCTGAAGATACCAGCTGCCTCTCATTGTCCTAGCTGGATAAAATCAAACCACTGGATAAATGGAATAAATGGTTGAGCACATATTTCTATGCCTAGTTATCATAATCCACAAATCACTACCAACTGTTGCTTTATTACATAACAAAGATAAGGATTAAACCTGTATTTGGAAGAAAACAAATACATAATTAAGACCAAACAGAAAAGTACTGATTACTTAATCTACTTTATGTTACTATCTCTTGCTATACAAATTAAGATCAGCTTCTTTACATACCCCTGCATGCAGTCTACAAGCGCTTCAGACCCCTTTCCCAGCCCCTGAAAAATGGTTTGACTAGATGGAACGAATAATGTACAGACATTTACTGCCTGGCACTTTAGGAAATATCCAGGAATAAATCAACCAAGACAAACCACTGAAAGTGAAGGAAAGCAAAAGCATTAAGATGACATATTAGAAGTGTTCTGCCAAATTACATATGGTTCACAGAGGTGCCACATATAAAATTTAAGACGTGAGCGCTTTAAATTGTACAAATAGCAAGGAGCATTACTGATCTCATAGTCACTGAAAGTGAGGAACTCCACACACTGGAAGGAGCTTTGGTACCTGACTATTCCACCTGGAGAAGGAAGACAGAGCAGATTCAGTGGCAACACCTTGGGAGGAAATATTGTAGCAGGTGAAGTCTCATCCCAGTGTACAGAAACAGGAGAGGCTTTTCAGTGGAAAGGTTCATCAGACTGAGCACACACAGAGAATTAACAGTGCCAGCGCCCTGCGTGCTCACCAAGTTACAGAGAGGGTGCTTTAGGATGCTGTGTCTGTGCTGCCTGCGCGCACAGCCCCTTCTCAGCACAACAGACTCACTCCTGTCTCGCTGCAGTACAGGCTGGGGAGCGAATCTCTCATGCCTGCAGCAGTGCCGAGCTCTCACCAGCATCCCCCTGCCTGCTGCTGCCCCGGGAGCCTGCTCCCGCCTGGCACGGTGCCCACATGAGGCCCCGCAGCTCCGTCCTGGAGCAGAGCCGCCGCCGTGCCAGGAACGCCCTGTGCCCCCCGCACCCGCACCGCCTCCTCGCTGCTCTGGCCGGGCACTTCGGAGCTGCTGTGACACAAAGCCCTTCTCTGCCAGGGCAGCTGAACACGCCAGGCCGGTTCATCTGCCCGGGGTTTGTCCCCAGAGAGGGCTGCTGTTTGCTGCTTCATGGAAGGGTGAAGTGTTTGCTCGGAGGAGCACAGTGGGATCCGTGCTTAGGAACAGGTAATTCCATCGGCTGGGGAGGCTAAGGCAGGGACTTGTCCCCGTTCTCACAGAGCCTAAACCAGCCAACACCCATCTTCGTTCGTGCAGAACGTCCTTCAGGGCTCGTGCCCTCCGGTTCCCTTCAGTCTCTTTAAAGGTCACAGGCTGACATTTCGGCAGTGTGGGAAGTCATTGTCTTCCCCTCCATGTGCCATCCCTGCTTAAGCGTTACTCCCTTCAGCCACAGGGCTCAAGGCAACAAATTACTTCTTTGTAAGCACACTAGATCTGGGAACTGCTCTGGAGACTGAAAACACGGCAAGGCACTTCAGCAGAAATAATGCCGGATAGAAAGGGGTGATGCATAAACCAAACAACCCCCAGGAAACACGAAACTGGAAGAGAAGATGCACCTTTCTCCCCCCTCTTGGGTCACAAAATCAAACAAAAGATGAAGTGAGCCTCATTCACAGACCAAAGTAGCTCAGCCCTTTGCTGTAATGGCAAGGGAGATACCATCAGTTATTAAAAATGTTTCAGTTTAGACAGTTGGAATTCTCCTCCACTAAAACACGACCAAAGGAAAAAAAAACAACCAACAAAACCAAAAAACTCGAACCATTTATTTTCTTTAAAAACAGGATCTGGAGGTTTTATGTAACACACTGTCCTTTCAAAGCTGTTGCAACAGCACAGAGAGAGAAGCAGGTAGCAGGAGCTGCTCTTTAAATGAAGGGGGACTGGGGGAGGAACGCGGTATTTAATTAGAAGGCACACCTGGGGATGGCTTGGCTGATTGCATGACTTAGCAAAGCCCCAAGGCTGCTCGAAGTTAAATTAGTTTGTGAGAGCCTTCTCCAGCTTTTATGCTCTTCAGCACTCAAAATGCCACGTCTCCAGCAGTGCTTTTCCTGACATCACTGCCTGCCCAGAGTTACTCATGAGGAAATCTCCCATGAGCAAACTCATGGGAAGCGTCCACCTCCCCACAGACACCTCCAACAGCCACAAAGTCCAGGAGTCACTCGACCAAGCTCTTCTGGAAGTATTTTAAGAGTCTTATCAGGGAAAAGTTAAGAGTTGCAGGGGGTTTATTGCTTTTTATATTTTGATTGAAGGAAAAATTGCAGAAAGGTTGTTCTCCGAAAATTTCTGCAGCTGTAATTAGGGAGTGTTTCAAATGTGTTGCCAGTTAGCTTAATTGGCATGCAGGCTGATTGAGACCTGAGCAGGAAAGGTTCCTTATGACTTAAGGTGGGGGGGGAGGGAAGAAAGAAATAAAGACCAAAAATTCTCATAAACTTGCTGAGAGGAAGAGGACCAGAAGAAGTATTTCACTCCATGAGCAGCAGCTCACATGGTGAAGTAACAACTCTCCAAGTATCTGAAAAGAATAAATTCTTTGAAGATTGGTTTCAGCTGTAGCTCACTAAATCCCAGACTAAGTGCTCGAATAATTACGATTTTCAGCTGTCTCTATGATTGCATTAGATCAGTCTGAAAATAGAATGTGGTCCATTTGGTAGCAGCTGAAGCTCTGCTATGAATTGTAAAGGTTTTCATCTCCATCGGGGTGGAGGTGAGAGCTGCAGTGGTAGGCACTGCTTGCCTCGCAGGACCAGCAGCAGCCCTTAGATACTGGGCCACAGGAGTTCTAACGCTGCCCAATGCCTGCTAATTCTGGATTAAATTCAATTAAAGGAGAAGCATGTATGTTGCCTTTCAAACTGATCTCCTGAGTTCACACCAAGGAGGCAAACATCAGCCACACTCAGCTCTGCAGTGAGCACGGCAGGTTTGCTGAGCACCCGTTCCTGGGGTGTGCAGCGACACAAATGGGCACGGGCACTCCCCCCACACCTGCTAATGCACAGAATTAAATCACTCTCCACACCACGAGAGGATTCTGCACAGAAAAAGAAATCCAAGCCTGTTGCCACCATTCTGTCTTACCTACGTGAACAGCAAATCTGCTTTCTGTTAAAATAGTGTTAAAAGTAGAGCAAATTCCTTTAATTATGCAGCTTTTGAGGGTACATGCCCTGCCTGGGACTTCAGCAACAAGAGATTTCAGTGCCGTGCAGCTTGGCTGTGGTTAAATTATTCCAAGAAAGCCAAGAGTGAATCCACTAAACTGAGGCTTAGTTGGCATAAGGGAAGATCAAAATCAGACAAGCAGAACGTTAGAGCTGACAGGGCTCCATGGCCATACCCAGAGCCCATTTCTCTGCATCTTAAACTACTTTTTTTGTAATTTGTTCTGATTTAAGTGCAGCTCCAGACAAAGGAATTCTTCTAGGATTGCCCACGTTTGATCTTAGTATCTCAAGAGAATCCAAGAAATTTAATCTCAAACCAAATCTACATTTTTGTTAGTCTCAAACCTTAAACTATGGCCAAACACAGTCAAGATCCAGAAACAAACAACCCCTCTCTGCTTCAGCCTTAACTAGGATGGTCTCCTGGCATCAGTATTTTGCATTCATATGATGTCAGTGAACGGAAAGAAAACAATGTCTGAAGACCAGGAACCAAATCAAAGCTACAAACCATGGGGACTCTGTCTCATGGATAGTGTCTCTTGACCAAAATACAGCTCAGTTCACATCATTGCTTCAGGGACCAAGGATTCTTTTATAGAGCAGCTTGAGTAGCTCATCGTGGTTCTGTGGTGAGGTGAGGTGTAGGTAAAGCTGCTGCCCTGTGCTCATCAGCCTGGACGAGGGCTAAGCCAGTACAGGGTCACACACACCCTGCACAAACACACACCACAGCGCTCGCCCAGCACAGCCGTGGAAATGATCCTGCCAAAAGCTGAGCAGCACTTACTCATGCAGAGCACACCTTTCTGTCTGCCAGTAAAACTGAAATGAGAAGAGCTAAAGGAGGTAAATGGGTTACAATTAGGTGAAAGAATAATAAATGTCCTCCTGATATTATTTTAATACTCTTCTCAAAACTGTATATCACTCAATTCAGCAAGAAATTTCAGGAGGCTGCTGGAATTTTGACTTTTCTCATCAGCACTACTTTCCTGATCAAGGTGTGAGCATTAACTGGTAACTATTCCCATTCATATGAGTAATGTCCACTTTAAAGTTTCAGCTGCAGTGCAACACCCAGTTTGAACTGCTGCCTGTGAAAAGAGCCGATTCAGCACATCTCATTTATGTGCTTATCTAAACTGGGGACAGCCACACAATATAATTTAGTGTATACAGCACTTTGCTAATAGAGAAACTATGCCCTGAGTAGCTTTTACTCAGAAGGTTTCTTTAGCTTGGAATCCAAACACTTAATACAGCAGAAGAATTTAATTTTCTGGGGCACGGTTTCTCACTGACACAGGTGCTCTTACAGGAGAATTTACGGAGTCCATTATCTTCTCAAATAGGAAGCACAAGAAGTGATCATGCAAGGAAAGACGTTATAAAAGACTTCACTTAATCTGAGATTTGTGGGAGTAGGGCTCCAGTTTAAACATCAAAAGCTAAGTTCAAAGTCCTGCTGCAAGAGGATCTGCAGATGATGGTGTGTAACTCCCGCCCACGTAGACAAAGCCTGGCTGGAATTCTTACACACCCATTCCACAGCGCCGTTCACCTTGCTCAGTGAAAATGAGTGATGGAGAGGACACAGACACGGACAGACCATGGGAGATTCACTGCCTCGGCCACCGAGGAGCGAGGAAAGAACAAACACAACACTTTTCATGTGGCGCTGACAGCGTGCCAGGGGAATGAGTAAAACCTGGTCAATACTCTGCTGGGAATGCCCGGCTGTGGCTGTGCTCAGAGGTGATGAGCACACCTCTGGGCTGGAGGGCAGGCTTCAGCTGGAGTCAGATTGTGACCACTGTACTGAGAGAGGGAACTCCCAGAGCCCCTGCTCTGTGAGGAGACACTGTTTGAGAAGTAAGGGACCAGTCTCTTCTGATTTCCTCACAGTTCGGTGGCATTTTGCTCTCTTTGGGGCACTGGGAACCTTTCAGCTCTGAGCATGGCGATGAAGTGTGCCAGACTGACGCAAGCCCTCGCTTAACCCCAGGAGCACACATGTCATGGGCAATCAACATAAAATTCTCCATGACGAGCTCAGCAGTGGGTTCCACCTTTGGAACAGGAGCGTGAGTCAGGGCTCTCTGTGATACAGTTCTCAAGAGGCCTTCAGTCATCACTGGGGATGTGCCTGTTTCTAAACAGCTCAAAGCTGTCACTTCCCATGTGCTGTTCTATGACAGGAAGACTCACCAAGATACAAACAATATGACAAACTGAGAGGCAGTCTCTGTGTAAAGGAAGTACAACCTAAGGGAGTTCCAACTTCACGATGTTGGGACTCAGTAAATAACAGCGAGGCACAGGACGTCTGAATTTCGTTGGATTAAAGGGTGGGATTCAGGCCAAAGTGAAATGCTAGCTCCATGCACCTCACCTTGGGAATGGAAATGCAGCATGGAATATGGAAGCATTCGGAGCAATGGGATTGCAGAGATCTGGGGTCTTTACTCAAGATCACCAGAACACGAAGAGTTCATGAGGAAAGAGCTGAACAATAGCTGTAGTATTTAAAATTAAATGCACGGCGTACAACAAAGTGCTGATAGCACACAGCCCACCAAGGCAGAAGAAACATTATCTTTATGGCAGAAATCACTGCACAGAGTTCAAGGTTACCTCTGCTGAGGCTGGCACCCTGTTCTGTGCATGCCTGACTCCCTTCCCTGGTCCCTGCAGGCCTCCATCAGCACCCAGGGGTACAGGCACTGCTGAGAGCAGCGGGCTGGGCAGGCTCCAGCAGCTCAGCCTGAGCTGACTGACACAGTCACACACAGCCAGGTCCTGCTCAGGGGTACAAAGGAATCGGTAACATGAGGATACTTGAGAAGAATTGAAAGCAGGACGTGGAGGTCCTAATGGCACTGACTCAAGAAACAACAGGATAAAGAAGAAGCTTTAACTGAGGTTTCTTCTGTTCCTGTTTAAGTTAACAAAGGATACCAAGGCCAGGTTGGACAGGGCTCTGAGCAACACAGATCTGCTCATAATGGTAGCATACAGAACATTTACAAGCACATGCAGTCACTGAACCAAGAGAAACACCGAGTTCTAGAAAGGAACACTTACATCTGAAACCCAGCCTGGCTTCCAAACCTGCCCTTGGAAGCATCCTTGCAGCAGATTCAGTGCTGAAAAGGATCAGCAGCCCCTGGCTTTAACGATCCACTGAGTAAAGAAGCTCCTGAATGCTGGTAAATGCCAGCCTGGCTGGGGACACTGTCCCTGGCTGCTTGAAACGGGACAAATTACTCTGCTGGCTGTGTGCAGTGCTTGGGAAGTTTGAGTCCCTGTCACAGATTCTGCTGTTGCCAGCACTCTGCCATGGAAACCGGGGCTAATTAACACAGAAGGCAAGAGCTGGATCATACTTAAAGATGTACACGTGGATAAATATACTTTCTACCTGCTGGACAGATTCAGGAGATGAAAAGAATAAAACCCAGCCTAAGCCAGCATGCAGTGGCACTCTGTCAAAGGTGCTCCGAGTTCATTATCACCTCCAAAGGACAGCTCTCCCCTGGTGCTCCAGCCATGAACGTAGCACAGGGAGATTTCAAAGCAGGTTACATAAAACCTTTCTTGGCAAAGATCCACGGTTTTGTGCTCTGAACCCTCTTTTATGTTATGTTTGGTTTCATTGTACCCTTCTGATTCTAACAATACCATGGATAATAAATGAATATGTTTCACAACTTGGTAAGATAGCCAAAATGCCACTACCTACCTAATGAGCCTTATAATTGAGTTGTAATGAATTTTATGGTGTGCTGTGTAACTTGAATGATGCAAGAGACACTGGGAAGATATTTAAGAGGGAAGAGTTCTAATACAGTTTTCAAAAGAAGGCATAAAAATTATCACTGGTTTACTCACACAGTTGTTGCTCTGACAGGATTCAATTTAAGCCAATGAGATTACTCATGTGAGTAAATCTGTCACAGGAATAAGGCTGCAGAAATAAGCCCTGGGATGCAAAGGTGATGATGTTTAGAAAGCTTTTCTTTGTGCAGCATCCAGCTAAAACTGTGCAATGCTTTCCTGTGAAGAAGTGGTTTGACATGACATGAAAGCCTGGGAGTTCTGAAGAAGTTAATATCCACTTTTAAAAGTATTTTATACTGATCACGATTCGAGCATAAAAGCAAAAAAGTAAAGTCTCTATTCTTTTGCTTGTTTTCTCTATTTGATGAATATTACCTCATTTGGATTTCAACTGAAAAAGCAATTAAAAATGAAATTAGGTCAATAAAATCAAAGTAATACTTTCAGATCTCCTAAGCTGCTGATAAACTTTTTAAGAAGCACAATAGATGACAACTAACAAATAACATGCTTTCACACAAAACAGTCCTTGAAGCAGAACACATGAAATTCAAACACCTGACAGCACTTGTGTGAGCTTCCAGAATATTCTGAAATACATGCAAGGTTAAACACAAATAGAAAGAAACAAAATCCCTCCAGTTTTTCATGATATTTTGCCTAAGAAGTACATAAAGCCATTTTCCAAAACAAATGGTATGAAGCCAAGATTTTCAGCTTCTACACACCCACAGCTACAGACACATCTGCAGGAAAACAGTTTGTATCTGAAAACACTTCAAAAACGTTTGAAAGCTTTCAGCTGTGTAATGTTTCTTGCATTAAGACCTGAACAGAACCCATTTCAGTTCACAGGCATTTGCATCAAGATCTTATCTGGGTCTACACTGCCATGGGAATTTCATATTATCAAATGACTTCAAAGAAAAATTGGATGGAGCTTCATTTTATCCAACCATGTGTGTTTTTGACACATGCAACCAAAAAAATACAGTCTGATCCAAATCTCCACGCCGCCAATTGCAGAGGGCTCCAAAGGCCTTAATCATCTTCACATCAGCTTATCTGTCCAGATCTCGGGCCATGACACCAGCCCAGGCACCACTCCTGTCCCAGGAGTACTCTGGGGATGCTCTGCTCTGCAGAGCCGTTCCGTGGTGCCCAGCCGTGGCATCCGTCAGAATCCCGAAGCTCTGCTGCTGCAGGAACGAGGGAGGCAACCCCAGCTCTGAGCTCTGCTGCGATTCCATCTGAAATGGAGGCTTTGTGTGTCTCTGTCTAAGGAAATACTTGTGCCTTACTACCAGGAGCCTCAGTTTATAAAAGCAAAATACTCAAATACTGGGATCAGGTAATCAAGTGCCTTGCACACACCTCGAGTTTCCCAGTACACCTGCTAAATGAAACCCCAGATCCTCCCAGTGCCACGATCTGTTCTGCTATCAGGAGGTTCCATTCCTGCAGTTTATGAGTAGAACACCACTGCCTTTACTCAGCTCTCCTATTTTTTACGAGCCCGATGCTTGTCCAACCTGGCAGCTTTTTAGCTCAATCATATAAATGTCTTAATACCCTGCATTGATCTGGAATCAACACAGTTGCCAGCACATGGATAAAAAGCATCTGGAGAATTTGCTGGTTGTTATTTCAAGCTGTTTATTATTCCTGGAGGACTCATATGAACACTCAGAACTATCATGCCTGCATTAATACTGCTCTCCTGCACCTCTGGGTACAGTAACACTGTACATTAAAGATGCTTTAGAAAATTGTTTGCGAGTTGATATTGCACTGGGATTACTCTGTACAGGCTGCAGCTTTCACTAAATAAATACTGGAGAACGGCTGGCTGGGAAGGCAGGCAGTTTGAACTCCTCAGCTGGCCTTTGGAACACGGTTAGGAATCAAAACAAAGCACTGATATTTACCAAGTTAGATCTTAAATCTTGGATTTGGCAGACCTGTGATGAATAGAGACTCGGGGTACATTTGTAATGCTGTGCTTGCAGACTGGCACTGGGAAACAATCCTTCACAGGCGAGCGAGGAGCGTGTTGTGAGCTGCTCTTGTTGCCCGTGCAGAAGCAGGGATCCCCATTTTATCACAACGGCGCAGTTTGACAAAGAACTATGACAAAAGCTAGCACAAAGAAAAAGAGGAAAATGGATGCAAACATCAGAGGACGGTGGGAGAGACAGCATCTCACTGCTGAACTACCTCCAGTCCAGGGACAAACCGTCAGCCATACTACACAAGGAAGTTTAAGTCATGCAATCATGCAGTAAGAAAAATCCTATTAAATGGAACAGGTTCTGCTGCCATTAGGAAAAAACAGGAGCAAAGGTGGGAGCAGGAATGAATCAAAAGGTCCAAGTCCAGACGTCCAAATCTGTAATAATTCCGTTATTACCACTGAAAATCACTTCATGCTGAAATGTGGCTACGAGGCAAATCTATTGAACGAGATTTTCAGGACAAATCAGCACCATCATAAAACAGGCTGCATTTTTACAGAAGTATTGAGTCCTACACAAACTTGAATGACTACAGCTTTACAGCTCTGCTGATGGGTATTTATATGATGGATTTAAATTTCCACGAGAGACCTGACTGAGAAAAAAATCAGTTTCCCTTGGTCAAGAGAGTATTCAGGGGCACGTTGTACATCCAAGCCCTGTGTTTCAAGAGGCTCACGCTCCTTCAGGGTGGACATCAGGAGGAATTTCTTCAGTGAAAAGGTTGTCAAGCCCTGGAGTCCCCATCCCTGGGGAAAACACTGGGTTTGGCACTTGGAGCCGTGCTTTAGCTGACCTGGTGATTAACTGAAACTGTAACATTCAGAACTGATCTCACATTTCAATCCCAGAATATTTCATTCAAAGGTTTTTAACTGCCCAGATCAGAGTTTTTGACTATAACCCATTATACTGCTGCTTATGCTTTTCTGCATCATCCCATCTCCATATTACATTATATATGCATGAACCCACATAGTAAGTAAAGAGTATATCTACATATCTATCTAGACCATTATTAATCATATAAGAGGGAAAATGAAAATGATTTGCAGGATGTTATTAAAATGTCCAAGTCATTTTATCCCCTAGCACCGAATAAAAATGCTACTATGTAGCTGTTAATATACACTAGAAGGGAAATTGCTGCTTCAAGTATAGAAAATATTGTAGCTCCAAGCCTTTAGAAATTCAGTTTGCCAATAAAAACATTGAAGAACTGAATATTAAGGGTCACATCCAGCATTTCTTGCATATTTCACCTGACCAGGATTATTAACAAGAAAACTCAGTGCCTTAAGGAAGCAGATGGAGTAAAGAACATAAAAATGATCTGGTACAGCAGTGTTACTCTGCAGAATTACAACACTTAACATCAAGCATTTGAAAGGCTGTGGCAGCAGCAGTTTCCTCCGAAACCACCGAGTTTTAGATGCAGTTCTAAGACCAGGAGGCAAAGCAGGCACCTGTGTTATAAACCAGCTACAGAGTGCAGTAATTCCTGGGGCTTGGAGCAGATCTCTGCCTAATGCAAGGGTCAAATCCTACTTGACTTTCACGACCTGAGACTGATTCCAAAGACAGTTTTCTGTGCCCATCAATCCATGTGCCCTGGAGGCAGGCCTGGACGATGGAAAAGTTCTCCACAGAGGTGTCTCCTAAAGTGATTCTGTGTTAGCTGTAACTTCCTGGCCACAGATTACATTTTAAAATCTTTAGTACATCTGTTTCATAACAGGTTTCCCATTTCCCACTCACAGCTGGATATTTTACACCCCTAATATAGATGACATTCATGTCTTTTACATTTCAGTCTGCTGTTGGAGAGAGTCCTCAGCAAGACACAATCAAATTAGGTTCAACTGTCTGCAGGACCTACTGCAGGGAAGCTGCAAAAGAAATCAGTAATTTCAGCCTCAGCACAGACATGCACATAATCACTGTGCTCCAGAAACCCAGAGTACAGAGGCATATCAAGAAATGAATGAAAAATAAGCATGTAAATGAAAAGAACCTTTTATTCTCCCCCTCCATGAGGGATGGTATTTTTGCAGTTATTTATGGCACTTAAAGAGCTGAAGTTGCAGCTGGGTTAGCAATAAATTGAATGAAAAAATTCTGGAAAGCCAAGGTATGGCCTCCAGAAAGCATGAGGGAAAGCAGGCTGCAAAGTGACACTGAAGTTTCTTGTGCATTCACACAGACAGCAACACCAAAACCCGGATACCTGAAGTGTTCTTCCCAAAGCTGATCATCTGCACGGGCTGAAATGAAACACTGAGCCATCAGTTAAAGGAGAACGAATCTCGTTTGCCTTTCGTACTCAGAAGCACCAGAGCTCTGTTGCACCCTGTGATTCCTTCATTTTTCTCCAAAAGCTCCCTAACTTTCAGTGCCTGCTGAGAAGGCAGAGGGCCGATGCTGCTGTTCCCAGCTCAGACACAGATCTGGGCTGACAGCCTGTTAGCCAGAACTCCCACTCTTCTTCTAATTCCTCCTCCAAATCTCCCTTTCCCTTTGCTGATACTCCTGTAACTCCTGCAGTCATTTCCAACTGTGCATGTTTCAGTCCAACTGCAAGAGGAGAAAGTGAGAGAAAGTGCCTTGGCTGTGTTTGCCAAGCACAGCCTCAATTACCAGTGTTACATATACAGCTAATAACAGTCAATATTTACCCGGAGGAGCACAAGCTCAGGGACAACATTCAGTTCTAGAAGAGTCCTGCTGCTTTACCAGCATCCCCCTGGGTTGACTCAAGGGTCCCTGTGCCAGCAGATCAGCTCAGGATCGTGGCACGAGCAAGCGCTTTGGTCAAGATGAAATCGCAGCTCTGGGATGATGGACATCCCCACAGGACACACAGACATGGATGGACATCCCCACAGGACACACAGACATGGATGGACATCCCCACAGGACACACAAACATGGATGGACATCCCCGCAGGACACACAAACATGGATGGACATCCCCGCAGGACATACAGACATGGATGGACATCCCTGCAGGACACACAAACATGGATGGACATCCCTGCAGGACACACAAACAGCCCTGCAGGGCTGCGCTGGGCTGGCCATGAGCTCCTGCCAGACACCCACTCAGCCACTCTCCACTTCCCCTCCTCAACAGCACGGGGGAGAAAATAAGGTCAAAATCACATGGATTCAGACAAAGACAGGGAGGTCATTTACTCATTAGCATCTCCAGCAAAACAGACTCGAGCTGGGGGAAAATAATTTCATTTCTTGGCAATTAAAACAGATTTGGGCAGTGAGAAACAGAGAAAATTAAAACACCATCTTCCCTCCCTCCCTGTTTTCCAGGCACAGTGTCACAGCTCCATTCATACAACCAAGTACTTCTCCTAAAAGGTGATCATACTGCCATTAAGAGTGGAGGATAATTTCTAACTGTTCAAGGAAAAAAGAAAGAAAAAAATACATTTTTCAGTAGTCAGAGGTATCTAGCAAAGAAAACAAATGGAAAAATTACTTTTTGAGTTGGGCTTCTACAGACCTCTTCAATACTCCCTTTTTCAACTCAGCCTTATAAAGGAGAACAGAGATTTGTGGTGAGGCTCACTCCACAGAAACCATGGATTATACCAACATGAATTGAAGGAGGCTGGGTAAATTGCCTCAGTGCTTCAGATGAAGTAAGAAAAGCCATGGCAGGCACGGGAACAGCTTTTCTGTCTCAGAGATCACTCCTCCAACCATGCCTTGCTATGGAGAAAGATGTCTTCCAGACAAAGTTACTCAAAAGTAAAGTATGTTCATTGCAAAAATGCTGTACAGCTCATCTCCAGCCAGCCATCCATCAGCTCTGCTGCAGGAGTTCTTTTCTCAGGAGGGAAAAATTGGAGCTGGAGTTAGAGCAAAACTCCAGTTTTATCATTTTTTCATAACCTTGGAAGAAACAGGCACCAAGAGAATAAGTTTTCCCCATTCTGTCATAAAATGCTTTTGCATTGTTAGAAAGGCTAAAAAATACTACTGGAATTAAGAAATGAGGCTGAAGTGAAAACTGAGCAACTGAAACCCACTGCACTTGGAGGCTGCGTGTAAAATCCATTTATCCACCGGGATTTGGGTATTCCATTGCTTGGTTTTCAGGGACGGACTGCATCTCACTGAAACTCTGTGGAGGAAGGAGATGCCCCTGTTTATGCAAGACCTGTATGAAGTACGGGATCTGTAGGTCTCCATTCTGCCACAGCTCTCTGGGAGTCACGCAGCTTTATCCTTATCTGCAGCAGAGATGGAAGAGTGATCCAAACGCAGCTGAAGACCCAACCCAGGGAAGCAGCAGAAGGTGAGATATTAGGATTGAGTCCCCAGCATGACTCCAGAGATTTTGTTGACTTTACCAGCAGCAGAGCATTCTAAAAATACTGGGAAGCTTTATTAGCTGAGCCTGAGAAGGAAATACATACATGTCTGTAATTTCACATTTGCAGCTATGTTTCACTTGTTTTCTTGTCTACACAGACCAGAAATAAAGTCAGTAACTAACCAATATAACCTGACTTTGCATTCTTACAACACCCCTTATTTAAGGATGCTGAAGGCATTATAATAAATATTATTATTCCAACAAACTTTGCAAAAAAATAAATAACAAGGAGTTAAACAAACAACATAGATCTTTCACTGCCCTGCTTGAATTTCTCCTTCCACTCAAATCACCAACGAAAAAAATAACACAAACAAAACAATTGCAGTTCTAATGTTTCAGCCTGCACTTATAGGATTAAGAGTTAATACTTCTCATAACTGTAGTCTCAGTCTGTTTTTCTGGTGTCTCAGAGAGAAGTAATTGCAATAACCTGCACAGAAATATTACGGATTTCTTTTTATTTGTCTTTAGACATAAACCTTAAACACTCAAGTATGTTCAGGGTTTCCTCCAAACCCACAGAAATGTGAAGTTTTTGTAATAAATGAGAGGTTTATAGCTAAATCCTCAAAACTTCTCGAAAGCACCAAATGCCATGGGAGTGATTAATCTTCCACAGCAACCCCTCCAACGCAGAATATAACCCCACATTTAATCTCACCTACTGCTACTGATGCACAGAGGTTTCTAGGTTTTGGGAGTGGGGTATTCGTGATACCCTTTCATAAAAGGGGAAGAAATGCTGTGGTTTTGCCTCATAATCCTCTTCCTAATTGATCTGGAGTTAGCAGTGAAGAATCACAGGTGAATTTCTCTCCATTTGCATACACATACATGGAAACAGAGCACTTCTATGAAGACAAACATGTCGAAGTGTTTGCCACAGCCCCTCTGTGATTCAAAGATAATCTTCACGGAGATGTGTGCCACGTATTTGTTTATACTGATGTCAATAACCTGGTAACAGATGATAAATGTATGATAATTTGTTCTCAGTACCATGCAGTGTGCCCTGAAGACCCCGTGCAGAGGAAGGCTTGGTCTCAGCCAGGCTCAGAGCAGGCACGTGGATGATGGTGGGCAGTGACTGCACCAGGGATGTGCTGAGGCACAGCAGGGGGGAAGGACACCGAGGATCACGGGGTTACCTAAATGCCGCTCAAGCCCTAAAATCTGACACTTCCCCGTGTTTGAAGCCTACAGATGCAAACCAGACAGTTACTTCTCCCTTTCTCAGCAAACGTGCTTTTCATGGCATGTTTTCTGAAAGCTGTACACATCCAAGGCTTTGCACAGCACATGGGGTCAATCCTCTTTGCTGGCAGATGGGGATGGGGCCTCCACAAGAGGGTGAGTGACCATGACCAGGGTGTTCCTCACCTCCCAGAGCCAGGAACTCAAACATATGTTCTTGTTCATCCCTGGCTTCACCTCTCTAACGCTGTTGCTGTGTTCTGGGAATATCTGTGGCCACTGAGACAAGGATGTCACTGTGCAAGCACAGAGTTCTTGCCTGTGTCTCTTACATGGCACTCCAGGAATGGCTCAACACACCCCTCCTCAGGCTCTCCTTGCTGCGCTGAAACAAGGGGAGGTGCCTTACAAAGTCATGTTTGGGATGGCTCTCAGATCCCTGCATGAGGAGCAAAGGGTACCCAGAACACTTCCTTCAGTCCCAGAAGAATCCCAGGAAATCCTCACTCCACATCAGTGCCTTCCAGTGCCACAGGCCCAGCAGCTATGGAAAACTGAGCCCACAGCTGCCATCCCATCAACTCCACAGAATTTCTTTGCACAGACACCTGGAGAGGTGATGCCATCCCTCCTTATGCTGAGCAGCCCCTTCTGCCTCTGGCATCGCTCAGCTGAAGGATGTCAGAGTACTCCTCGCCTGTGCAGTTCTGCTTCCTACAATAAAGGTTTGTGAAGCACTGGAGAGCAAACACAAAACTGAGGTTATTTCCTTTCCCTCCAGAGATCTAAATGGGCAAGGCCATGTCAGGGAAATTGACGTTTAAAGCTGGAATGAAGGGAGGATAGCACGGCTGTCAAGAAGCAGCTGTATCTATCCGAGTAATTTTCAAAATGAACAGTAACCTTCGCACCCCACCCACAGCCATCCTCTCCCTCCCCTGCTCCCTCCCTGTGCACGCACCCAGACTCACAGGCACAGAGCAACACGGCTCCCTATGCAACAGAGCAAAACTCAGTGGAACATTTAAATCCACAATTTCATTAAGCAAAATGCACATGTTTGACACGGCACTTTCTCCTCGTGTGCTTTGGAAGCAGAAGCAAATCCGCACAGCCCCAGACTTTCAGAACCAAGGACAGAGTCTGGCTGCTCCCGTCTGCACCTCTTGTGCCTCCTCCACCTTAAACAGCTGAAATCCACATCTGAATGGGAAAGATCATCATCTACCATTCTTCAGGGCTTAGATCACTGATCCATAAATTTACTCCTGCCACTTGGCCAAGCTTTAGTGAAGACTCAGCAGGAGAGAACTCCTTTAACAACCAAACTTACAGAATTCCTAGCAAAGAATTCTCTTTGTGTAATTAATTCCTTGACCGCTACACAAGGATACTGTGAGTGAACACACACTCCCAGCCTGTAATGATTATGCTAATCTGGGGAAGAGAAAAGATGTGTTGTGTATTAATCAAAGTCATGAGCTCAATTTCTCATTGTTCTTGGACTAAGTGATCAATACAGCAACACTCACTCGCTACAAGCACAGAGGGGCTCCAGTAGGAATTTACATTTATCTTGGGAAGGCAGTACAGCTAAGGAAGGTTCATCATATCAGAAAGTTAAAAGGAGCATTATTCACCAATATTTAGGAAATGCTGCTTTGTCGGAAGGTTCAGAGTACACAGCCACACTCCCACCCCCACTCTCTCTAGAGTATCGTGTACTCCTAAAACCCCATGAGATTAATCAAATGTCTTGGGGAAGGTTTTCTCATCACCTCCTGAAGAGCAGCCTCATGCCATTCCTATAAACAAAGATAGATATCCTCTTTCTCCTGTCTATCACAAGTTGTATTCTCAGAATTGCAGAGTTATTTCTGTACTACCTGACAGGAACACACAGCACAAAGTCTATCCTCCAGCATCCCACCGTGGCTTTTGAACAGCATTTCTGCCCCAGAAGGCACTGCCCCGTGCTCAGCTGCCACCAGGCTGCTGCCAGAAAAGCAGCACTCACACACTGATTTGAAGCATCTTATCAAAGGACAGCCAGGACCCCACAGCCAGCTGGGACTCAGTAATGGTCTCGGGGCTGTGTGTGTGCTGTAACACAGAGAATTCATAAAAGTTAGGGAGAAATCCTGGCTACCTGTAAAGCTGGTTTGACTCCATGGGAAAAAAAAAAAAAAAGAAAGGAACACTGAAACTTTCTTCTGCTGGAACTGATTTCAAAATAGTTGCCAGGAGTAATTTTCAGCTGCTGGCTCCAGTCTATATGAAAAAAAGAACTTTATTCTAAAATCATGCACTAGGTAATTCAAAACATAAGAGGCCAGTGAAAGGCCTTGTGGAAGTCACCATTTCCCTGTCTGAGGCTGTGTCATTAGAACACAAACTGCATCCTCAGAGTAGCTTAAACACTCAGTGAAGCTCTCTGAAACTATCCCAGTTCACACAAAGCTCTACAGGATCACTGAGCGCCATAAACCAGAGAAAATTCAATGTGGCGGAGTAAAGCACATCTCAGTAGGGATTTAGTGCCCTTGCACACCTGGTCTGTGCTCTCAGGCTCAGACTGAGTGTGTCCAGCCCTTCCCCAGCCCCTCCGGCTCACAGGAAGGGGAAGGGCAGCATTTCCATCACCACAGAGTCCCGGCTGCTCTCTCTGGGCCACCTCTCAGTCTCTGGATTACTCTGGATTACACACGATTACCTCATCTACAGCCTGTCACACCAAAGGACCTCATCATGACACAGGCAGGCAGGATTTCAGACACCCCCCCTTGCTGTGCAGGTTCACAGCTCCTCCTGCCTCCCATTAGTACCAATAACTCTCACGGAACAGACAAATGCCTCCCAAAAACCTGAATGAGCCATCTGCAAAGGCTTCTTTTGTTAGCAGTGGGTCTGGATGTATCTTTTTTGTACAGAGATCAATAAGTATTATACTCTCATCAGCAGGTAACAGGACTTAAGCAGCCAGTCTTGTAAATAGAGCCATTAGCAAACTAATTAAAGGAACCATTAATAAATGTATCCGAATTGATTTCAACTTTTTCTAAAGAGTAAGAAGATCATACAAAAGAGAATTCTGCTTTGAACGTTGTGCCAGCCTGCAGGGCAGGTGAGTGAACATGAATTTTCTTATTAGGAGCTACCTGTACAAGTTAAACTGCTCATTACCTGGTACAGTTATTTACTTCATATATATATATCATGAAAATAAATTCTTAAAATATTTGCTTTTGTTAATGAGTCATTAATACATTATCTCAACAAAGTTATTTTCCCCCAAACAAGAATTTCCAATTCTTTTTCTTTTTTGATACACCAAAAAGGTAAAATCATAAAACAAGGAGATCAAATGCAAAGTTTTCTTAAGGTAATTTTTAAAGTCAGAAACAAAACAGATGTCAATTTTTAAAGATCCCATAAAGGCTTGCCATATTAGGGAATAAGATCAGGGAAAGCACATGTATCAAATATATGTGCTGGGAAAGCAGAAATGACTCTAATTAGAAAGTTTCTCCTCCTGCTGAAATCTAAAGGGATAAATTCTGTTTCCTGTTAAAGCAAAGTAAATCCAGAGTAATCCCCCAGAAACTGCTCCACCGTTATATCAAGGTAACAAGTAGCTGAATTTGGTCAGGGTTCTTGAAAATCAGACTGAAGTTAAGCCCTGCAAGTGCTACCTACACACAGAGCGTCCCATTCGTGTAACAGGCTCGTCATGCTTGGATCAGCAGAGGACGATGATGGCTAAGATGAAGGCTGTGTATTGTTAATAAAAATTACAAGTGTCTGGTTCATTAAACACCCCCAGAGTGCCCTGGCGCTCTCAGGGGCTGTGGCACACACTGGGACATCAAACTGGACACTGCTCAGTTTCTGCACTGGGGAAAATCAAAAGCATACGCAGAATTTATTTTTAAGGGCTCTTCCCTTTCATCCTCTCACGTTACAGTCTGAGGCATAAATCCCAGAGAATTTGTCTTTTACCCACACAGAAGTGGCTGTGACTTTACAGCAAACCTGGAATATTTTGTCCTGTCAGAGAAACATGAAACATGCACCAAATGGTCCCTTGCCACCTGCAAGGGAGAAAGTCAAGTGAAATTTACAGTTCAGAGAGGCAACACCAAAAGCTTTGGGAAAGGCTAATTTAATACATGTGTCACACTCCGTTACAGAGCCTACAGGAATCCAACACATCTATTGCTTTTTCCTCTTCTGACAGAAAAGAGCCAATTGCCCAGGCTCAGAATTAAACATCTGTTTCACAAAACAAAGATATTAACCTCCACATTTCGTTTTGAGCCAATAAAACTCAGCCATTCACCACCACTCTGTAACAGGTATTTTCTGCTCTACACAAATTGCTACAGCCAAATCCTCAACTCAAGCCACAGCAGTGATTGAACTTTGAAGGTACTACATGGGCTGTTATTGACACAGGGATACAGATGCTTCTTTTACTAATACAATATATTTATTTAAAATGTTTTGCTGTGGTTTCTGTAATCGGATACACAGATGTAAATAAATATTTAGACATAACAGAATCAATTATTGTAAGAGAAACAAATACAACTGGTAGCTTTACATTCTGGAAAAAATCAACACGTTTCCATATTAATCACAAAACCTTTGAACAGTGTAACAATTATTTAATTGTTATCCATCCTCAGTACATACAAACCAATCGCAAATAAAACAGGAAGCTGTCCCGACCACAAGTTCTGTTCTTTCAAGTAAACCCTCACAGTTTTGGAAGTACAACAATCCATACCAAATGGGTTTTAGTCAGGCTCCTCAGGAGCAAAGAGAATGGTGAACTCCTCAGAGAGAGGCAATCGCTGCCCCAGTGCTGCAGTGCAAACCCGAAGTGGCTGAACGTCATCTGGAGCACGCGTCACTCTGCATGAGCTGAGCATTCCCTTCCCTTCCTTCAGAATGTTCCCAGACACCGAACTAATGAGATACAAAGAGCTGTGATGTGTTCTCCAACAGCCCAGCTCAGCATGGGCAGCAAGCAAAGGGAGCATTAATGGAACAACACAAACATGAGACCAGCAAATGAGCTTTAACGCGGGCTGCAGCACTCGTAAATCAAACTCTGTTTTGAACTTTGGCTTCGTAGTAAGTTGCAGATCTGAAATCATCCTAATTTAAGGATATTAGAAATAAAATCCTGTGAAAAGGAAACATAAGTCACACTTGTTTAACCTTGTGCCAACTATGGCCCCAGAATTCCTTGCCTAAGCAATGTTTTACAGAGTGCTTTCCCTGCAGGCTTTACTCAAATGTGCCCAGCACCTTAGCTGGGATTTTCACGGATTGCCAAGCTGTGAATACAAAGAGAAATTCCATAGTAAAAGCACTTATTTGGATGCTCAGCCTTGCAGGGATTACAAGAAAATAGATTCACACGAAAATGGCAAAGAACACCAGCACTGGAAACTGTTCTGCAATGTCAGTGGGTCACCCTAAACACTACCCCTGGGAACAGCATTTCCCTGGCCTCAGTCTGTTTAGCACAGAGTTCAGGGGGAGTTTTGGAGCCTGACAACTTGAGTAAATGGGAAGATGGAAAGCCTGGAATGACTGTTAAACGATCAAAATTAATCTATGCCACTCTCTAAGCAGAAATAGCATTTTGCTTCTCCAAAGGGCCAAGGATTAATTCCATTTCAAAACACATAATTACGGCCCTCTTCTGTTTCTTGAGGACATTCACAATGTAGTAGAGATTTCCCAAAAATATATCTGGCATTTCTAAAACTGCCTATAACATATTTTAAAAAGCTTTATGTTAGCCATCTCTAAACATATCTCTACATCTTTTTATACTCATGCCTCAACAGGCAACTGCAAAATGAGTACCAATTAGCTCCTCAAAAGTATGTAAGAATTAACAGGCCTTAAACTGGATGCATACTTCTAAAATCAGGAGTGCAGGAAAGCCATTTAACCCAAAAGACATGAAACAGAAGCACAGGATCTGGCCAAAATATGAACCTTCATTAGGAAAACATACAGAACAGGCCTCCTGAAAGTCTGTATATATTAGCAGGACCATGAGATGGTTTTCTCCTCAGATTTGCCTAAGCAAAGTTATCAAAAGGTTACAATTCGAGGCCAAATTCCCTTGAGAAGAAAAACAAATCTACCAAAATAGCTACAGACACATCCCATGGATTAAAGGTTATATAAAAGCCAACAGGTCAGAAGTACCTCTCTTCTTCCCCTCTCTCCACAATTCTATCTAATTAGATTGAATGCCTTTTTATTTTGTTCAGTGCAGAGAATTTCTGAAATCCCAGTTTAATCAAGACTGAGTCCTACCACTCCTCTGAGGCACCACTTTCTTCAAAGCCATAAACTTCAGCTGAGGTTGTGTTAATTTCAGAGTATTTTCCCCTCCTTGAATTAATAATAACAAAAATCTAATAGTATCCCTGTCTCACCTACGCTTTATTAAAGCACTTAATTTCTGATTCCGCTAAATATTCTCCTTTATGCCCAGATCTCTCATTTGTTACTGACAGACACAACATTTAAAGCAGAGGAGCATCAGGAGGATGCTGAGGCTGTCAGGCCTGAGGGATGGGTCTGATACCACTCCACAGGATCCCTGGAACCATGCAAAAATAGACATCCTCTGATCCCTTAAACTGAGGGCCAAGTTATTATGGTAATTGTGGCTGTATAACCCCGAAGACAGGGGCTGAAATCTGATTTATTATATTTGATTGGAATGCTACCAACATTACAGCTGTTTCCATCACAGCTGCCTCTGGCCAGGAGAGGCTCTGGTCTGTATAAAGTCC
>VZRR01001398.1:0-19632 GCA_013398015.1 Oreocharis arfaki | reverse complement strand
AGGACGAGGGGACAGGCAGGAGGGATGGTGGGGGCCCGGGGGTTGCGGGGATGGGGTCTCATGGGAACAAGCACCTGGGAGTGGCAGGGATGGAGTCTGCCTGAGGACTCAGGGATGATGGGGATGGTGCCCATGTTGGGACTGGCACCTGGGGATGTTTGGGGACAGGGTCTGCATGGGGACCTAGGAACTGTGGGAACAGAATGATGTGGGTAGAGGCAGGAGGGATGGTAGGGATGAGACTGAGTACCTGGGGCTGGTGGTGGTTTAGGGGTCTGGGCACCTCCAGGGCCCCTGGGGACCTCAGTGATGGGCACCCAACCTGTGGCCACACTCACCATCCTGTCCCCATGCAGCAACACAGGCTGTGGCCCCCCCGCCCTGCCAGGGTGACCCAGTGTCCTGGTGCTGGGACATGGACATGGCCACACACTGTGGCCGGGAGCAGCAGTGCCAGGACCTGTGGGACAGCCTGGCCCTGGTGAGCACCCCACCCCAAGTTCTGCCAGGGCCACCCAGGGGTTCAGGCAGCCCTGAGGGTCTTTGTGTCCCCACAGAGGAATGTGGCCGAAGGGGACGACATGGCTGACGGGGACGACATGGCTGATGGGGACGATTCAGCTGATGGGGATGGCATGGCACAGAGAAGGGGGATTAGGTGCAAACTGTGCACCAAGGTCCTGAAGAAGATACAGGCACTGGCAGGTGACGACCCTGACAAGGTGAGGGGTGATGAGGGTCTGGGGGCCGGGCCAGGGGCCATCTCCCTGCGGCCCCCTGACCTGCGGTGGCTTTGGCAGGCGGCGGTGGTGGCGGCACTGCAGAAGGGCTGCCGGGTGCTGGGCCGGGCCGTGGGCTGGCTGTGCCGGCAGCTGGTGAACAAGTACCAGGGCCAGATCACCGAGGGGCTGCAGAATGGGGACATGCCCCGGGACATCTGCACTGCCATGGGCATCTGCAAGTCCTGAGCATGGTTAGTGCCCGCCTGTATCCTGATCCTGCATCATATGGGCTGATCCTGCACTCTGCATCCTGTGTCCTGCACCCCACATCCCGATCCTACATCCCACATCCTGCACCATGTCCTGCACCCTGCATCACAATCCCACACTCCCTGTCCCACCCTGTCCTGCACCCTACACCCTGATCCTGAACCCACATCCTGCACCGCATGTCGCGATCCTGCACCAAATATCCTGCACCCCGTGTCCCAATCCTGCACCATGTCCTGAACCCTTCATCCTGCAGCCCACATCCTGATCCTGCACCCCACATCCTGATCCCATATCCCCCACCCTGCGTTCCATACTTTGCGACCCACATCCTGCACCCCACACCTGCCGGAGGGGTGGGAGCGTGCTTGGGGTTCCTGAACCTTCCCTGCTGCAGCTCCGTAGGGTGGGGGTGAGCCAGGTCACCCCAAAGTGCGTTGTGGGGCAGGGAGAAGGCTGAGGAGCTGCTTCTGCTCGCCCCTCACTCACCCCCTGCTCTTTCCTTTTTCCACAGGCACAGCCCCGAGTGCCCCCAAACCCCGATGCTCCTCCCCCGATGCCCCTCCCAGCCCAGCCATCCCCCTCCTGCACAATAAAGTCCCTCCTCTGGCTCCACGGGTCTTTTTTGTCTGCCCTGGGGGGACACAGTGACAAGGGCATATGGCACCCGGCACTGGCAGGGGACAGTCTGGCCCTGGCCTGCCCCCAGCACGGCCAAGGTGATGCTGAAAGTGCCAGCAGTAGCGTAAGGATGTGTCCCATGTGGGTTGGAGTGAGCGGTTCCCTCCGCACACCTGGGTGGCCCTGGCTGTCACTGTCCCCTCACTGTGCACCAGCACGGCCCCATGCCTGGCACTGCATCTGTCCCTGCACTTGGCACTGTCACTTGTCACCGGCACTGCTGTGGGCTTGGGATCATCCTCGTTGTCCCCAGCACGTGGCATTGTCACTGTCCCAGCGGAGCACAGGGAATCTCTTCTTCAGTCCCAGCCAATCAGCACAGGGAATCCCACACCCTTTTTTTTGGAGTGCAGGGAATCTCTTCTGCTGCCCCCAGCCAATTGGAACGGAGAGACTGCGGCTCTCTCTGAGGGCTGCCCCCCTCCATCTGGCCCATTTCTGGTGCACTCTGGTCTCTGCACCCCAGGGATCACTGGTGAGGAGCTCCTCCACCCTGACACCCCCTCCAAAGTACCCCCAAAGAGCCCCTTATCTCTAGGCCAACCCCCTTGGGGGGGCTTTCCCCCAGCAAAGGGGCTGGGGTACACTGGAGCCCGCCTTGCTGTAGCTGTGTGAGGATGGGGGGTGTGAGGGCATAGGAAGCTCTTCGGCCACCCCATACGTGTGGGACAGCCCCATGGTGGTCTCCCTGCCAGCATGGGGGGAGAGGCATGAGGAGCAGCGGCCCCAGAGAAGTCCATACACACCCCGTTTATTGGGGGGCCGGAGCCGCCTCCTTCCCACGTCCGTGGCTGCTCCCACAGCGCTCCGAGCAGGACCACCGGCCCCGCCATCCCCCCCGAGTCCAGCTCACTGCCCCATCATGCAGGCCATCTTGCAGGCCACGGCCGAGATGAGGGCGGCCCCGCGCCCGCTGCCTTCCTCTGACTGGATGAAGGTGATGTCACAGCCGGGCGTCAGCTGCCGCACTGTGGCGTGGAAGTGGTCCTTGAAGCTGGGGAGTGGGAACACAGGGTCACAAATGGGGTCACAAATGAGGTCAAGGCTTGGGGGATGAAGGGAGAGGATAGGGATGTCGGCAGGGAGGAGGGTGTGGGGATCCCCACCTGGGATGGAGCTTGTAGACAGAGCCATCGACACCAACAGTGATCTTGAGGGTGTCCTGGCTGCGGCTCTCCCGCATGCGGTTGATGACACCGGCCAGCCCAGCCGAGCACATCTGGGCAGCACGTGTGGACACGCTCTCACACACCCGGCGCACGATCTCACAGTCCGTCCGAGACGGCAGCAGCTCAAAGGCTGACAAAATGTTGTAGATCTGCTTGCGGTCATCAGAATCGCTGGGGTGGGGGAAGAAAAAGGAGTCAGCAAGGGCTGGGGGGTGGGGACCCTGGGTGGGACAGCTGGAGAGGGATGGGGGAGTGACAGGATGGGGGATCCTCACATGGGACAGTTGCATGGGGTGATAGGATGGGGAACCCCAATTGGGTTGGTCAGGGCAGGTTGGTGTGGGGTGATGGGATGGGGGACCCCAGCATGGGGCTGCTGTAGAGGGCTGGTGTGGGGTGATGGGACATGGGGACCCCAAAGAGGACAGAGCAGGCAGGTGTGGAATGATGGGATCATGATGTCTCATCATGATGGGCCCAGAACATGGGACACTGTGGTTTGGGTGGCAGGACATGGGGACTCTGAGATGGACACTCAGAGCAGGCCTGGTGTGGGGTAACAGGATAAAGGACCCCAATATGAGGCAGTCAAAGCAGACTGGTGTGGGATGATGGAATAGGGGGATTCTGATGTGGGACAGCCCAGTGCAGTGAGAGCACAGACTCCCCAGTATGCCCAGACAAGTGTGGAGTGAAAGCACAGACCTCCCAGGGCGATGCAGCCTGGCAGGCTGGTTTGGGGCACCACCCCCCAGCCTCATACCTCTCAATCTGGGACATGAAGCGGGTCTCGAAGGTCCCACGTGTCTTGAGCTTCTCAGAGGCCTCCCCATTGAAGAGCAGGTTCTCATCCACCAGCTTCAGCAGCACCAGTCGCACGATCTCCCCCATGTACTTCCCCCCAATGATCTTCTCGTACCTGTGGGGGGGGCATAGGCGAGGGGGCGGCATCAGAGCTGGGATTTGAGGGGTCACACCCCACAGCACCCCCTCTTTCCTTCCCTCCTCCTTGCTGGATGTGTTCCCATGCATGGGCACAGCCCAGGGCAAGGGATGCCCGTGCTGGGGGGGCTGAGCCCAGTGTGGCGGAGGGGATGGGAGGGGTGCCCAGAGGAACTGGATCTCTCCTATTCCTTACAGTTGCTGACCGGGGTTAAGTGAGGTCTCGTCCACCACGCGGTCGTACTCCAGGAGGAACTCGTCCAGCTCCCCGGAGGCACCAAAGGCCCCCCACTCCGTGTTCACGCACATCCGCCCCTCGTCGCCCTCCACCAGCTCCACGTTGTGCATCTCCTCCATGTAGCAGGCGTTACAGCCCGTCCCTGCCGGGAACTGGGGATGGGTCTGGGCGGCGGGGGGCTGCAGTGACACCCCCCCGCCACAGCCCTCCCATCCCAACTGGAATAAAGCTGGGATAGTCTTGTGGAGCAGTGGGGAAGAACCAGAGAAGTCCCAGACAGGGCCAGGACAGGGGTTGGGACCCATATGGATGAGAGACATTCCTCAACCTGGTGACTGGCACCATGGCATACAACTACTTCAAGGGTGGCTCCAGGACATGGGGGAAAGGTTTTAGACTAAAACAGGAGAGATTTAGATCGGATACTGGGAAGAAATCCTTCCCTGTGAGAGTGGTAGGGACAAACACAGGTTTCCCAGAGAAGCTATGGCTGCTTCATCCCTGGAAGTGTTACAAGCCAGGCTGGACAGCCTGGTCTAGTGGAGCTGTCCCTGCCCATGGTATGGATCTAGATAATCCTTAAGGTCCCTTCCAACCCAAACCATTCTGCAATTTCATGAAAGCTGGAACCAAGCATGGTTGGGAACTTACTACATAGGTCCCAAATCTGTATCCCTACTCCACCCAGCATTGGGATGCAATAGAACCATCAAATCATAGAATCATGGAATGGTTTGGGTTGGAAGGGACCTTAAAATTCATCTCATTCCACCACCCTGCCCTGGGCAGAGACACCTTTGATTAGACCAGGTTGCTCCAAGGATAGAAGGGAAACTGCCTCAAGTTGCGCCGGGGGAGGTTTCTGTCGGATATTGGGAAAATTCCTTCATGGAAAGGGCTGTTCCGCCCTGGCACAGACTGACCAGGGCAGTGATGGAGTCCGCATTCCTGGGGGCATTCAACAGCCGTGTGGATGTGGCACCTGGGGACACGGGTTAGTGGTGGTCTTGACAGTGCTGGGGGAACAGTTGGACTCGATGACCTTAGAGGCTTTTCCAACTCAAACAATTCCATGATTCCGTGCTAGACCTCATTTCAGAGTAAAGAATTGACTGAACAGCCAGCACCTGCTGCTCCATGAGCACCAGGATTCAGTGACTGAGATGATGGTTGAGGGCTATGCTTGGAGCTGCACATCCTTGTCCTGCAATGATGGGGATGGACATCCCTCCTGCTCCCCACCCCTGCGGTGTCCTGACAGCCCTGGCTGGCCACTTGTCCTCACAGCAGGGTCCTGGGGGCTCTGGCCTGAGGACAGCCCAGACCCAAGAGGCTGATAAACATCCCAGCATGTGTTTACCCAGGTGCGGGGACGTGGAGCCCAGATGGCATGATGGCACATGGCTGATGGCACTAAAGATAGTGAGGGGCTGGGGGAGGTGGGGGGCTGCTCTCTGTGGGGAGTGGGGGATGGACCCAGCAGGGTTCAAACTCACCCCCACCACCTGGCTCTCTGACACCAGCTGCCTTCCATGGGTCCCTATCCCTATGATGAAGTGCCAGAGCCACCAATAGCCCTGTGGGGACCAGCCCTGTTATGATGGCCATGCTCCTTCTACTCCCAAAGTGCCCCAAACACCATGCTGGGGCCAGGCAATGCCGTCGGGTGTCCCAACCACCGGACATCTCAGCAGGATGTCACTGCCACCCCCCTGTCCTCGGTGTGTCCCCTCAAAAGGATGGGGGAAGCAGCAGGGGAGCGGAGCCCTGTCCTGACCACGTGTCCCTGTAGAAGGGGCATCTTACCCACAATCATCCCAACCTCGCACCGGTGATCTTCGTAGTAACAGGAGATCATCGTGGCCACTGTGTCATTCACCATCGCCACCACATCCATCTCGAAGTCCTGGGGACAGGGGACCATTGTGGGCTCATGGGGGGTCAGGCTGTTCCACAACAGGCAGGTTTGGGGTGGACAGTCCCCAAGGGTGAGGACCTGGGCACGTGTCACACACACGTGTGCGTGCACACATGGAACAGCCCTGCCCAGAGACACACTTGGCTCCAGCAGCCCCATCATGGGACAGCTATGCTCCAGTGGTCCTTTCCTGGGGCCACACCAGGCTCCAGTGGCCCTGCTGCCTGCACAGCCAGGCTTCAGTGAGCCCATCACAGGGACACAGCCGGGGTGCTGGGGTCTCCGCACCGCAGCGGTGCCAGCACAGCCATCTGCTCCTCTCACCCCTCGCCGTTTGATGGCATCCCTCAGCAGCCCCACCACGTTGTTCCCTTCCGCGCCGGAGGCTTTGAAGCCCTTGGTCCAGTTCAGGAGGATGCCCTGGAATGGTGGTCAGACCGAAATGGGGCTGTGGGTGTAGCTGAGGCTTGGGGACCCCTAAGCCCTCATGCTGCCCAGCCACCCCCTCACCTTGTCTATGTCCTCGTGCCGCACAGGGAAGGAGAAGGTGAAGCCCAGGGGCAGCTTTTTGTGCTTCATCTGGTGCTTGTCCAGGAAATCTGAGATGCACTCGGAGATGTAGTCAAAGAGCTGGAAGACAGGAGGTCCAGCCTTTGCCAAGGGATGTCCCCACCCTCCCACTGCCCTTGGATGGACACTGTCCCCACCATGGGGGGCAAGTGTCCCCAAGCCTGGCCACCCCCCAGCTTCTGCTGGCTGGAGGGATGGGGGTGTCCCCTCCAGTGTCCCCACTGAAACACACACAATGAAAGGGACTGGGACGGGATGGGATGCCCCGTGTGCTCCACTGACCATCTCAGCCGTCCCAGTCATGGCATCCTCTGGGATGGAATACATCTGGTGCTTTGTCTTCACCTTCCACTGCCCCTCCTCCCCCTCGCCCACCTTCACCAGCATCACACGGAAATTGGTGCCGCCCAGGTCCAGTGACAGGAAATCTCCCACCTCTGCAAAGCCAGGGAGAGG
Source organism: Oreocharis arfaki (assembly GCA_013398015.1). NCBI lineage: Eukaryota > Metazoa > Chordata > Aves > Passeriformes > Paramythiidae > Oreocharis > Oreocharis arfaki. The sequence continues at coordinate 12,666 of VZRR01001398.1, read as the reverse complement.
GGGAGAAGGTGATGGGCTCTAGGTAGGCTCAGCCTTCCACATGGAGCTTGATGGGGTCCAAGGAAGGGGTGACACACAAGGGACTGGGAGTGACAGCGTACCAGAGCCCTCGGGGGTGGAGCGGACATAGGTGGGCAGCATTTTGACAGAGGCTTCCTCATGTGTCTCCAGCTTGAGCCCTCGGTCCATCTCCTTCTGCATCCGGTACATCACCTTCTTCAGGTCCTCCTCCTTCAGCCGGAACTCCGACAGGATCTGCTCCACCTGTACACAACACGGCATCAGCCATGGACGAGGGATATGGGATGTAAGGGGCCTGAATGGCAAGAAATCGCCACGTTTCCCTTCCCCCAGCCCTGGTTTTCCCCACTGGCACACGGACACCCTGAAATGCCTTATCCTAGCACCCTGCTGTTCTCCTCCAGCTGAACAGAGGCACCAGGGAATCCATAGACCATCACGAGGTACCAAGTCCCCTTCTGGTGCTGCCTGCAGGATGCCACAGCCAGCTCTGGGGTCCTTGGGGACCGGGGTTGGCACTGGGGTTCTGCCATCCCTGTCACCCAGCTGAATATTTTGGATGATTGTGTAGAAGCCAGCACCATTTCCAGCAGTGACATGGGACATCCCATCCTGATGAATCCCAGGTTCATTCCCAGCAAGGAGCACTTCTGTTGAGGAGCCCAGCATCTCCCACCAAGGATATGGGATTCTTTTATGATGAAGATGCTGGTGTATCTTCCTTGTTCCCCTGGGAGCATCCCTCTCCCTGTATCCCACTGGGAATCGTGGGCACCATTTTTCACCCATCAAATGTGGGGCTAATATGGGGCAGAGGGCAGGCAGGCAGGAACATTCTCAGGGGTTGCTGCCTTGCCTCGCTGCCAGGGAGAGCCGCAGGGCCCACTCCAGGGAAGCACCTGGCAAGCAGGATCCGTGTTTATCCTTTCCGTAGCAACCCTGGGCTCAGCGCAGCCTCCATTAGCCGGCAGGGCTGGGGCCAGGTGCCCTGGCTGTCAGATGGAGCTGGAGCCGGCCCTCCTCCACCAGCTGCAGTCGGCAGCATTAGGGCTCATTAGTCACCGGCTCTGGGGAGGCTCCAGTGCTCTCACCGGCACACAGGTGTTTGCCTCGAGGCCGCTGCTGTTTCCTGACAGGTTTTGGGGTAGGGGGCTCAGTAAAGCGTTTGGGGTGTGGTTTGGAGCATCCCAACATTGGAGGCATCCCTTGCCTCGGCTCAGTCCAGCTGCTCTCCATCCTGGCACATCACACGGCCCCCAGTGCCATCCCTTGGCCTCCAACCCCTCAGCTGGGGTCTCAGCCCAAATATCTCTGAGGCCCTGCAGAGCTCCTGTGACCTCAGCCGCCACCCACAGCTGGGTGGGATCCTGGCACCCTGGCATGATCCCAACACCCTGGCACCTCCCCACTCCATCCTGGTCCTGAGCGCTGGGGGCTCCATTAGCCCTGGACCCCCAGGTGCTGGGAGACAAAACCCCAAGAGACATGGCTGCAGCACGGACCCCCTGGAACGGGGCCAGGCACTCACAGCAGCACTGTGGTGAGGTTCACTCTGATCCAGAGGGTGTTTGGCCTAGGATGACTGGAAAAATCCTGCCAGGAAAAGCAAGGAGCTGGATTTGATCATCTCTCCTGGGTTGTTGGCTGAAGGTATTCGGTGCTAATCCATCCCATGGTGCTGCTTGGCGTGGGAACACCAGATCTGCCACAGCCGGAGGGTCCCCGTCCCAGGACTGGCACCCGGGAGTCCGAATTTTATTTCTCCAATGTTTTTTCCATCTCAGTACCACATGTCCCTACTCATCTCTTCACTTGCCTTCAAAACAATGGGCTTGGCTCTTCCCTGGCAGGATTTGGCTCTTCCCACATGACGTTATCTGACTCTCAGCGTCCCACGGAAATGGTGTGCTCCAATGATCCCACAAAAGGGATGGAGCTGGGAACCATGTGGCCATTGGCTGCAGGGGCCAGTGACACCTGTCTCTGCTGGTCCAGCACGTGCCAAGTCTCCTCGGTGTCCCCTCGGTGTCCCCTTGGTGTCCCGCTTGGCAGCAGGGAATGTCTCCACTGTCCTCACCCATGACCCCATGAGCTCAATCCATCTGGGAGAGGATGCTTCCCACAAACAACTGGTTTTTGACTGGGGATGAGCCATGTGCCATCCTGCTGGGTGCCTCGGTGACAATGGTGACAGCCAGCTGAAGGAGGTGACAGGCCCCATCTCATCCTGGGGATGCAGCTGCGTGGCTGCAAGATGCCCAGGGTGATGCTGGGAGCATCCCAGCCCAGCAGAACATCCCACAAATGCTCCCAGCTCCATCACGAGCCCTCAGTGCTGTAGGGCCTGTGCTGTGCTGGGGGGTGACCTCAGGGATGGGGACCCCCCTGGGGCATGTTGGGCTGCCTGCAGGCTGCCTGGCAGCTGGTGTCCTCCCCACCAGCCATCCTCCTGGCTACCTCTGTTGGAACCTTGGGAGATGCTGGGAGCACCTGGCCACTCGCTCCAGGGAAGGCTGGAACCCCAGTGAGGATCTGCATTCTTCCCCACACCCACTGGGCACCCCCGGCCCCCCCAGCCCCCCAGCATTGCCCTGGCAGCAGCCTCACCTTCTCCTTCCTGCTGCTCTCCATCCTGGCTCGGTGATCCAGCATGGGGGCAGCTGGCGGGGTGGGGTGGGCTGCGGGCCAAGCCGTGCCCCCCTCAACCCCTGTGCCCCCACCGTGGTGCCCGGCCTGGGGGAGCCCCCTGCCCTGTCCTGGAGGGTGTCTGGCAGGCGCTGGGCTGCTCCGTCCCTTGCTCCGTCCCTCGCTCCACACGCGGATGCTCCACTTTTACTGCGTTATCTCATCTGATGCCCCAGTCCAGCACCCACTGAGGGAGTCCCGATACCCCCAGGCCTCAAGCAGAGGGGTAGGGAGCAGGGCCCGGGGCCCTGGTGGGATCAGCCCTGTCGCCCCGCATCCTTCGCTCCGGAGGGGTTCCGCTCACGCTCTCCTGCTTGCTTCCTCAGTGCGTCAGTAAGTTCCCGGGCTGGTGTTGGTGCGGGGGTCCCAGCCCGGCGCAGAGGTTCTGGCAGCCCGTGGGGACCCCCTGGTGCGTTGGCGAGGCTCGGCCAGGACCCTCCCCGCAGGGGCCGCTGGCCCCGTCACGCGAAGCACCACGCCCCGGGTCACCCGTGTCCCCGTTGTCATACCAACGGCTCGGTGGCGGTGGCAAGCACTCCACCGGCCGGCTTGGCAACCGGCACGCTCCCATGGAGACCGCGGACACAGCACGGCCTACAGACACCCGCGGAGGGCTGAGGGCGACTGGGAAGTGCTCCGAGCCCCTAGGATGAGAAAGGATCCAGTGGTGCTGGCATTGACACCAGGCATCGCAACATATCGGGGACGGGCGCTGGATTTGAGGACGGGGATGTGGCGACTCCCACCACGCCTGGAGCCGTGTCGTCCACCCAGTGTTGCGGAAATAGGGGACTATGGGGGTCCAAATGGGATAAGGAGCATCCTTAGTCAGGGGAGGACCCCAAAACCTCCTGGTGTTGGTCTGTCTGCATCTCCTCAGACACAAAGCTGGGGAGGGTCCCTGGGAAGCCTGGATGGGTGTCGGGGTGACAGCCCCATGGGGGACTGAGGGGGCTCTGGGGAGGGCACAGGATTTGTGGGAGGCAGAGCGGGGCCCAGGGGACATGGTCACTCCACAGCAGCTCACCTGCCCCCCGTGCAGGGGGAACCTGAGGGCACAGGAGGGCTCTGGCAGCCCTGCCCCTGTGCTGGTGCCCACCCATAGAGGGGTCCTCACCCTTCTGAGGGGTCCAAAACCCTCGGGAGGTTCACCCACGCCTGGTCAGTACACCCCCACCATGGAGGGGTCCCTGCCCAGGGGCAGAACAACCCCCTGGAAGGGTCCCCATTCCCAGGGCGCCCCCCAGCCCGCCGTGGGGTCCCGCCTCAGAGAGGGTCACCACACCGTAGGGAGAGGCCCCCACACAGGGGAGCCGCAGCCCACAGAGGGACCCCCGCCCCACAGGGAGGCCCCGCCGGTCGGGCACAGCGCCCCCTGCTGGCCACCCTGAGGAACGAGCACCGCCCCACGGCGCCAGCGCGGCGCTGATTGGTCGCCCGGCTGAGGCCGGGGAGAGGGGAGGCGGGCGATGATTGGTCAGAAGGCTGAGGGGGCGGAGCGAGCTCAGCGCGTGCGCAAGGCGGGAGGAGTCCCGTGGCAGCGGCCGGGGCCGGGGCACTTCCGGCGCCGCGGTTCCACTTCCGGGTCTCGCCCATCGCCCCGTCGGCACTGCCCGCGTTGAGCCGCGACCGCAGCGTCGGTACCGGCGCGGGCTGGGGGCTGGGGGCTGGGCTGTACTGGGCTGTACTGAGTCATTACGGAGCGAACTGGGCTGTACGGGGGAAGGCGGGGCTGGGCTAGCTGGGGGCCGACGGCTGCGTTGTTGTGGGTTATACCGCGGAGCGGCCGGGTTACACTGGGTGGAGGGGCTGGGTTTTACTGGGTTATACTGGTGTGGGGGCTGGGTTGTACTGGGCCAGCTGGGACAGGTGAGGGCAGGGGTTGGTGAGACTGGGCTGGGGAGGCCTGGCTGGGCGGGGGTCGCGATGCGGTGTCAGGGTGGGCTCCGGGGCTCAGGGGGGTTCTGGCTGACTGGGATAGCGTTTAAAGGACGGAAGGAGGGTTTGGGGGCAGCCCCGGGCACAGGAGTACCATAGGGAGGTCCGGGAGTGTCCTGGCCCCTGGATGGCCTCAGCCCCACCCCTTCTTTTCCCCCCAGGCCCACGGAGCCGCCGCGATGAGGCTCTACAGCCTAAGTGTCCTTTACAAAGGTGACCCCAAAGTGCATTTGCTCAAAGCTGCCTACGATGTGTCCACCTTCAACTTCTTTCAGAGATCCAGGTGGGTGCTGGGTGGCTGGAACCTCTGGAGGGGGACTGGGGAGGGGGAATTGCTCCTGTGTGCTGTAGGCTGGTATGTGGCTCAGGCAGGACCTTGGAGAGGGGAAGCAGAAGCTTTTTGGAGGTTTTCACCCCCCCACTGGGGCTGCAGTGGCAGCAGTGAAAGGCTTTTCCTAAGGGATAATACCCCCGGAGCCACTCCCTGGGGAGCTGTGACCTGCTGCAGCAGTTGGAGTGATGGGTCAGCCTCAGGAGTGGAGTGAAACTCCTGGAGCCCCAGCCAGCAGTAGGTCAGGTCTGACTCCACAAATCCTACAGCGCAGCCAGGCGATGAAATCGGGGTGCAGGGAATGCCCTGGGAGTGGGCTCAGCTCTTCCTCCTCGGGTGGGGCGAGAGGAGGCCTGTCTGTGCCAGGCTCGCAGGATTTGCCTGGATCCTGGTGCCCATGGGTTGTTTGGACTCACTTGAAGCTTTTCCCAGCCCACAAAACCCCGCTCAGGTTATTCCAATGGCTTCAGGCAAGCTGGCTGAGCCCCAGATGCCAGTCCAGGCTCCCGGTGTTCCGCTGCCCACTTTGATCCACAGGGATCAGGGAGCTCTCGGCAGCTCCCGAGACCCTCCTGAAGCTGTAAAACAAAGCAGGAACGTGCTGTGGAACAGATCGTTCCCAGCGCCTGCTTCAGATGGTAAAGGAGTTAGGAAATCCCTCTGGGACCCGAATTTTCCATGCCAAGGTTTTAGGGAGCCTCAGGCACTTCTGGTTCTGTAATTCCAGGGGTAAAGGGGAAAGGCTGAAGTAAGACTGTCTTAAAAAGCTCTTTCTTAGCCAAATGTGCGAGTGGGATGCGGAGCGGTGCCAGCATGTGACATCAGCTCCAATCCCAAAACACTCTGTAGCTGCAGCTCTTGTTTTCCCAAATCCTGGGAAAATTCCCTGTGTTTATGCTGTGGGCTTCCCCCACAGTGGGCTGTGTCTCTGCCTAAAGAAGAGTCTGGGATTTCGGGAAGAGAAGTGAGGTTTGGAGAGGGGGGTGGTTCTGCGCGTGTCAGTCGTGCGGCTGTTCCGGGATTTGATGCTTGTCACGGGTGGTGCTCGGAGGGTCTGTGAGAGCTTGGCCCAGATGTGACGTTTAAGGTGTGTTTAGCTGAAGTTTGGGTTAAAATGATGCACGTTCATTTTTTGGAGGCTGTGGAGTTCCCAGAGAGTTGGGTCGAAGGGTTGGATCGGGGATAAATGGGGCTGTGGCGCCTGGGAGCTGTGGAACCTGCTGGGCAGGAGCACAGGGCTGGGCTGTGCCAGTGCCTCACGTCTGCTGAACATCTGCCAGGGTATTTGGCAGGGTCAGGAAGGCAGAGTGAAGTCTTGAGTGGGCAGTTCCTTCAGGAATACTGGGAAATAAAAGCGGTATTCCCAGTGGAAGAGGTGTCCTTGAAGAAGATCCACGCTGGGATCTAACTGACATATGGTTGGACTCAATGATCTTAAATGTCTTTTCCAACCTAAATATGAAACCCTGGGGTCATGGTGGGGGCCGTGGCTGCACATCCCTAGGCTAGAAGGAAGGTGCCTGTGCTCCCTCTCTGATGAAGCAGAGATGTTCAGGAATCCTTGGGCTGGGCTTTCTCTGCAGGGCCTGAAACCCTGACAGTCTGGAGTCTTCATGGAACTGGTGTCCTGGTTGGGAGGATTGCAGACCCCTTTAAGGGATCTGAGAGGCAACTTCCCCTCTGGAATTGCTTCCAGTGGTGGGAGACAGTCAGAAGGCCGTGGTCTTTGCCACGCCAGTGTCTGTGTCCGGTGACATTTGCTTGGCACCACGTCACCTCCCAAGCAGGAGCTGTCCCGCTCCTTGGTGTTTGGCAAACTCTGCAACCTGATCTCTGGCAAATATCCCTTCCTGGGATATTCCAGCTGAACTGGGGAACGTGTTGCCTCACATTGGCTAATCCCAGCATGCCCAGGATGTGGTGTTTTGGAAACAGGTCTATTTTACTCTTGCTCATTATTTTTGGCCTCTTTTCCTTTGCTGTGGGGTGAGGAGGGATCACTGAGGAGCCTGTTGGACAGGCCTGAGCCTGGGCTCAGGTATGTTTTGCAGTCTTAGAGCAAGTCTGGCTTAAGGATATTCTTTAACTTTGACTCACAGGGGTGGCTGGGTGCCTGGGGGGGTCAAACATCCCCCTGGGATGGGGAAGGCATCCCTGTCCTGGGCTCATCCCCAGTGTGGGCAGGGGGAGTTCTGCCCCTGTGACCCCTTCAGGTAAGACCCCACCTACAGAGCTGCCTCGAGCTCTGGGACCTGACATCAGAGGGATGTGGAGCTGCTGGAACAAATCCAGAGGAGGCCACGGAGATGCTCTGAGGGCTGGAGCCTTTCTGCTCTGGGGCTAGGCTGAGAGAGCTGGGGGTGTACACCTGGAGAAGAGAAGGACCTGAGGACACTGTAGAGTTCCTTCCAATGCCTGTAGGGGCTCTGAGAGAGCTGGAGAGGGACTTGGGACACAGGCATGGAGTGACAGGCTGGATCGAGGGGCAAAGGCCATTGCTGTGGGGAGTCAGCAAGGCCAAGTGCTGGGTGCTGGTCTTGGGCCACAACAACCCTGAGCAGTGCTCCAGGCTGGAGCAGAGTGGCTGGAGAATTGGAAAAGAACCTGGAGCCCCTGGTCAGCAGCGGCTGGGCATGAGCCCAGGTGTGCAAGGAGGCCAGTGGCACCTGGCCTGTGCTGGCCCTGCTGAGGCCCCTTGAGGGCTGTGTCCAGTTCTGGGCCTCTCATGGCAGGGAGGGATTATCTTGCTCTGCTCTGCACTGGGGTGGCCTCACCTTGGGCAGTCCTGGGGCAGTTTTGGGCACAACAATATAAAAAAGACATTAAGCCATTGGAGAGCATCCAAAAGAGGCCACAAGGATCGGGAAGGGTCTGGAGGAGCCAAATGAGGAGCATTTGAGGGCATTTGGTGTGTTCAGCTGGAGGAGACTGAGGGGAGACCTCATTGAGCTCTTCAACATCGTCCCGAGGGGCAGCAGAGAAGCAGCTCCGATCTCTGCTCTCTGTGACCAGTGACAGGACCTGAGGGAATGGCTGGAGCTGTGTCAGGGGAGGGTTAGGTTGGATATCAGGAAAAGGTTTTTCCCCCCAAGGGTGTTTGGGCACTGAGCAGGCTCCCCAGGGCAGTGGTCACAGCACGAAGCCTAAGTTCAAGAAGCGTTTGGACAATGCTCTCAGGGACAGGGTGAGATGGTTGGGGTGCTCTGTGCAGAGCCAGGGGTTGGACTCAGTGATGGGTCCCTTCCAACTCGGCATATTTTATGATTCTGTGATTCAAGTGGAAGGTGGAACTGCAGGGGGTGGAACTGCATGGTCTTTGAGGTCCCTTCCAACCCAAACCATTCCATGGTTCCATGATGCAGTTGGTCACCAGATGCTGGCTGGGCAGAGCCAGGTTCAGTGGCATTTTTGCTTTCTGCTAAATCCCCCAAAAAGCAAGTTCAGCCCAATGACACAAGTCTGTCACTGCAGCTGGAGGGCTCTGGGTGTTCCCCTGGGTCTGGGTGGTGGCTGGAGGTGTTTGTTTGGGGGTTGCCACTCTGCAGAGGTGCAGGGTCCAGCCTCTCCCCCAAGGAAAACCCAGTGCTCAGCTGCAGCCCCACAGCCCAGGCTCGGGGACCGGGGGGGAAGGGTTTGTTGCCCCCGCACACCGGGGTGCTGTGGGACAGCTGGTTCCCCCCAGCACTGCCCCAGGCCCGGCGCTGTGTCTCCACAGTGTGCAGGAGTTCATGACGTTCACGAGCCAGCTGATCGCGGAGCGCTCGGCGCTGGGCAGCAGGGCCTCGGTCAAGGAGCAAGGTGAGAGCAGCCCCGCCCCTGGGGAAAGCCACACCAACCCCGGTGCCCTGGTGAGCAGCTGGGCCGGGTGTGAGCCCAGCCCAGTGCAGCAGGGGTTCTGGAGGGAGCAGGTACCTGCTCCAGTGTCTGCGTTCTCCCTGTCCCCCTTGGGACCTCTGGAGCTGCAGCCCCCCCAGCTTCCCTGACCCCCCCACGGAGTGGCTGTGCCGGCTTTGCCATGCAAGTCCAGGCTCTGTATCCCAAATTCTCACCTCCTTCCAGCCTCCCTGTCCTGCTTCACATGCCTCCCGAGCCCCAGGACATGTGGAGCGCAGCCTGGATTGGCTGCTGGAGCCTCTTTAATGACACCCCAGCCTTGTTATTAATTAAAATTAGTTAAAAACAGGCTGAGCTCTTCATCCACTGGTCTCTATTTACCTCTGGCTAGGTGAGATGTCAGTTTCATGTCCCACACTACCTGGCATGGCTGTGGTCCCCTGCCACAACTCAATTTGGTGCTTTTAATTTGAAGCCCTTCCTGCTTTCCTAATGAAGTCATGGAAAATGCAGGTGCTGATGACACCTTCCAGGGTGGTTTGGGGGAGGAGGGAAACTGTGGGGGCTGGGTGGAAGGCAGTGGGTGCTGGGGAAGGCTCGGGGCCTTTGCTGCCTCTCTGACAGGAATTTCCTTCCCAGAGTACCTGTGCCACGTGTACGTGCGGAACGACGGGCTGGCCGGAGTGGTGATTGCGGACAATGAGTATCCACAGCGGGTTTGCTTCACCTTGCTGGACAAGGTGAGGGCACGTGCTGGGAGCTGCTCCAGGGGGCTCCTCCAGTCTCCCCGCCCTGGCACATGCAGGGCTTTGTGGACAGTCAGGGCAGGTCACCTCGGCCTGGGCATCACTCTGGTCCTCATGTGCCAGGGCTGTTCATTTGTGTCTCTGCCCTCAGCTCATTGAGAAGGAGTGGAGGAGGAGGACGAGGAGGAGGAGGGTCACCAAGGTGATCAGAGAGCAGGAGCACCTCTCATGGAATTGTGGAATTGTTTTGGTTGGGAAAGCCCTCCGAGACCATTGAGTCCAACCATTTCCCCAACATAGCCAAGGCCACTGCTAAACCATGTCCTCAAGTGCCACGTCCAGATGTTTTTTGAATGCTTCCAGGGATGGGGACTCCACCACTGCCCTGGGCAGCTGTGTCAGGACTGGACAACCCTTTCCATGCCTCTCCAGCCTGGAGAAGAGAAGGCTTCAGGGAGACCCCAGACCCTCTTCCAGTATCTAAAGGGGCTCCACGAGAGCTGGAGAGGGAATTTGGAAACAGGACGAGGGGCAGTGGCTTCCCACTGCCAGGAGGCAGGGTTAGATGGGATGTTGGGAAGAAGTCCTTCCCTGTAGGGCAGTAGGGACTACCACAGGTTTCTCAAAGAAGCTGTCGCTGCCCCATCCCTAGAAGTGTCCAAGGCCAGGCTGGACAGGGCTTGGAGCAACCTGGTCTAGTGGAAAGTGTCCCTGCCCATGGCAGGGGTGTGGATGAGCTGTAAGGTCCCTTCCCAAAAATCTCCAGATCTCCTATTTTGATGAGCAAAACCCCTCCAGCCACTGTGGCCCCACAGCTTCAGCTCCTGGGTGGTAACTGCTGCTTCCTCACCTGGCAGGTGCTGGATGAGTTCTCCAGGCAGGTCAGCAAGATGGACTGGCCCTCAGGGTCACCTGCCACCATCAGCTACTCTGCCTTGGATGGATACCTCAGCAAATACCAGGTACGGACCCCCGGGACCCCGCAGGGCACCAGGACACAGGATTCCTGTGTTCCCTGCAGCCCTGAAAATGGCAGGGGAGGTGGTCAGCACTCTGCTGCATGCTGGGACTCCGGTGCTCTGGGGCCGTGTCCAGGGGACCCTGGTGTCCCTGTGGTGGTGCCAACGCCATGTTGTTTCCCTCAGAACCCCCGTGATGCTGACCCAATGACCCGAGTGCAGGCGGAGCTGGACGAGACCAAAATCATCCTGGTGAGGCTGCAGGGCCCCGGCTGGACGCTCCTGCCTGCACGAGCCGGTGGTCTCTGGGGGCACAGTGTGGGGCAGGGGTAGAGTCGCCCCTGGAGACCTCCCTGGTGTGGCAGCTTCCTTTTCTCTTCCCCTTTTTCCCTTTCCCCCCTTTTTTCTCCTTGAGCTTTTCCCAGCTGGCCGGACACAAGCACCTGGGCTCTGACCCCTCCTCCAAATGCCGGTCTCCTCTCTGCCTGGTGACCCCGTGGGAGCTGTGCTGCTCCTGCCCCCAGCCGAGTTCCCGTCTCCCTTGGGGCTGCAGAGCTGGGTGGACTGTAGGAAGCTGGGATGGGGGATGGTGGCACCTCCATCTCCTGCCGCAGGGTGTGGGGGGCTGGTGCTGGGGCTCAGCACACGTTTCTCTGGCAGCACAACACCATGGAATCGCTGCTGGAGCGTGGGGAGAAGCTGGACGACCTGGTCTCCAAGTCGGAGGTGCTGGGGGCACAATCCAAAGCCTTCTACAAGACGGTGGGTGTGGAGGGTCACCCTCTCCCTGAGGGAGCTGGGGATGGGTGTCACCCCCAATGGATGAACCTTGGGGCCCAGCTCTGGGTGCCAGGCAGGGATTGCCCCTGTTGCTGCAGGCTTTGGGCCTGGAGAGAGCCTGGGTGCCCCAGTTCCAGCTGCAGAGCCCCCCAGCCCCTCACTGGGGGTGTCCTGCAGTGGATGGAGGGTGATGCCCATCCCAGTTCCTGGCACCAGCTCTGGCCAAAAGGAAAGGAGCCTCCGTGTCATCAGCCTTTGTGCTGTGCTGGCCTCCTCCGGCAGGAGAGGGGCTGTGTGGGACCTCGGGTGGGTGGCTCTAGGACCCCCAGACGCTTGGGGAGCTTTACAGATGGTTTTCCTTCTCTTCTCAGGCCCGAAAGCAGAATTCCTGCTGTGAAATCATGTGACATGGAGCCCGGGGTCTTCACCTCCGGACCACCAGCCCTCCGCCTCCCTCCGCAGCCACCCCAGGGGTGTTCCTGGGGCTGGGCCGGGGGTCCTCAGCCCCCTGGGCTGATGTGACTGTTGTCCACCTTGAGGGGACACCAAGGCTGGCACCGGGCCGGCACCCATGGGGGGAGGTCCACACCAAAGACCCCCCACCCTCGCTGTTCCTGGGGCAGTTTGGACCAGGGGGCACCCGGCCACGCACTCCCCTGCCTTCACACCCCCCTGAAGCCTGGAGGGGCCCCCCACTGCTGTCTGGGGGGCTGAGGGGGTAGGTGGAGTCCTCTCCTGCCATCCCAGGGGCTGTGGGGGCCTTTTATGTTGTGTCCTAAGGGTGAGCTGGGGTGGGGTGGGAGAAGGGGGGAAGGGAAAAAGAAGAGGTTTCTTGGGTGGGGGGTGCTCACTGCCTCCCTGGGCAGCTTCTCCCCGTGCCAGTGAGCCCAAAGCTGTGTCCCAGTGCTGGGGGAAGGGGGGAGCTCACCAGCCTGCCCTGCACCCCAGAGCCCCTCCCCTGCTCCCACCAGCCGGGGTGGGGGGGCTCAGCACCTGCCAGGGCCCAGCAGCCCTCACTGCCTCCTCTTCCTCCTCCTCGGGAAGGGAAAAGTTGGCCTTGGGCTGTACCTTGCGGTGCTCCGGTTGTTTCCATGCCCTGGCTGCACGGGCCAGGGGGATAAAGTCGTATTTGGCAGTTGTAGCCCTGTTCCCTCTCTGCGGCGTCCCGGGGTGGGATTTGGGACGGACGTGCCCTGGGCACCCCAGCAGGGATGGATGCACTCTCTCTCCACCTTTTACTTTAATGATCATTGGTTTTTCCTCATAATTTATTTGCAGTTTTCCCGAGACAAAAACGAAATCAGAGTCATCTTTTACACTTACAAGGCTCAGAAAGAAAAGACAAAGGGTTTTTTTGGAGGAGGGGCATGGG
>VZRR01001396.1:885797-963408 GCA_013398015.1 Oreocharis arfaki | reverse complement strand
GCCCAGGTGCCCAGCCAGGGTCACCCCAGCACAGCAGAGGGATCTTTTTCACTTCCCCAGAACTAAACAACAGCATCAGCTTGCCCAGGGGAGGGGAGCTCAATTTCAAGGGAAGGCAAGAGCACCTCAGTAAAGACAAAACAAAAGATTCCACAAAGTGCCATTAATGAATGACAAAGAGATATTTTTCAAAATGCTTCCCATATGGACCTTAAATGAAAACCTCACTGGGCTCTGCAGTCACTGGGAACAGGGAATGTGCAGAGGGAATGCTGGAGGCTGGGATGTGACATCCCTCACTTCAGCACAACCATGGCTATAAACTACAGCACTTTTATGGGGTATTAGATATAAGATAGCCATGAATACAGCGAAAGCCATCACCCTCCACCCAGTACCTGCAGTTTTGTTATGGACTAGCATTTGACATCTTTATTTACAACTCCAAGGTAGCGCTTTACCTGCTAAAACCTATTTATATCCCTGGAACAGATCTCCAAGTAACTGCTCTCATGTATCTGACCAGAATAGCAAAGCCTGGGCCTCTCTATGTATATCAAACACAGAACCCCCCAGTGAATCAGCCGTAATTGCAGTGATTAACAACCAGCAGGTTCAGCCCTCTCCCAAACCCTGATCCACATGGCTCAAGGATCACTATCTGAGCCCCTGCTGTGCTCCCCAGCCAGCTCAGCTCGTGTTTTGGGGCTGCAGGTCATGTCCCAGTGCCTCGAGGCTGCAGCAGACTCACCTGCCCCCCTGGATATCCTGGCACATCCCTGTGCTCACAGCACATCTTAGAACCAGAGGCCAGCAACAGCAGGAGAAAAATGGCCTATGCCCAAAGAAAATGGTGTTGGCAACAGTGTGAAGGGAGGTGATGGAGAACCATGGAATGGTTTGGGTTGGGAGGGACCTTAAGGACCATCCAGTGCCACCCCTGCCATGGGCAGGGACACCTCCCACTGTCCCAGGCTGCTCCCAGCCCCAATGTCCAGCCTGGCCTTGGACACTGCCAGGGATCCAGGGGCAGCCACAGCTGCTCTGGGCACCCAGTGCCCGGGCCTGCCCACCCTCCCAGGGAACAATTCCTTCCCAATATCCCATCTAAGCCCGTTTTCCCCCAGTTTGAAGCCATTCCCCCTCGTCCTTTTACTCCAGACCCTTGAAAACTGTCTCCCTCCATCTTTCCTGTCGGCTCCTTCAGGTACTGGAAGGAATCAAACCTGAGAGATTTTATTTGTCTCAGTTGAAGATACTCCACAGGGACAAGGCAGTTATTTAAATAACCAAATTCCAAAGTATTTTCTGGGTCGTTTTTTTCTGTTTGTTTAATTGCCAAGTCCCTTATTATAGATACATTTTAAAAAGTGATACTGACAGGCTTCAGGAATCACTGGGCAAAGAAAAACAATAAATCTGTAGGGAAAAAAGGATACTTTACAGAGATGACAAATTAGGGTGAAAAAACGCTCATACTGCACAAAGTGCTTCCCAAGGAAGTTTCAGTTTATTGTTCTATTTACAGCTTCTGAAAACGTGAGACAGAGAAAGCTGCTCTCTCTTCTCCCCAAGCTGCATTTCCTGATGAGCATCCTGAGAGAGAATATGGAATTGTGGCTGCCAGGGCAGCCTGGGCTTGTGCCCCTGGGTGGGGAGAAGGAGGAGGGAGCAGCAGGGCCCCTTGCAGGGCACAGACCTGGTGTGTTCGGGCTTTTTGTGCCAGTGAGGGGCAGCTGAGCAGGAGGGCTGGCCCTGGGCCCTGGGCACAAACAGCAGCACTGAGGGACACGGTGCAGTGGCACTGGCAGAGCTTGTGGTCAGTGAGTGCACACACTGGCCTGGATCAGCCTGGCAGCCACCAGGACAGGGCTGGCTCTGCACAGCGAGAAGAGAGAGGCAAGAGAGCCCAAAGCAGGTGACAGCAGGCACCTGGTTACCCTGGCTGGGGCAGGGGCAGCTCCAAATTCAGGGCAGTGGCTGTGAAATCCATCACGGCTCTGCAATCTGGTGCAGGCTCACACCACTGCTGCTCACAGCTCTATTTTCCCACGTCTCAGCACTGGGGTTTTGCATCAATTCTTGCTAATTAATGCAAATCATCTTTTTCCCCCATAAGTTCAGAGAAAAATGAGGTGAACCAGGGAACCTGAGACAGCAGTGCCAGAAACAACTTAGCAGTGACCCAGTTCTGTGTGAGAGGGAAGCTGAGGTGCAGGGGATAAGTTCCCACAGAGCATGGGGCCAGGTGACACCTCCTGCACCCACAGCCCAACCTCCCACCGAGTTTCAGTGAGTGCAGAGTGCAATGAGAAAAAATATTCAGGCCTGAAAGAACTGGAGCCTATTGATGGCACTCCCAGTGCTGCATGTTTTTCCCTCCTCAAGTTAAAACAGAAGCACGGAATCCATTTCCCTGAGCCAAATATTCCCTGTGACAAATACAAAGCTACAATAAAATATCTGGCAGCTTCACTCTCCAGCTCCACACAGGAACTCAAATCACCTGGGACACTCGAGCTGAGAGCTAAAGCACAAGGAGATGATGTGCACTTAGGAAGGCCAGTCTGAGGCTACAGAGGATTGGTAATTTTGTATTTCCCCTCTTGTGAAGATTGTTATACTGTGACTCACCTACTCCAGAAAACACACCATAAAGTTTGCTTTAGGAAGATGTTTGGTTTTCCCTGCAAACACCCTAAAAGAGCAGCACCATCAGAGTTTTACCCTCTCTTTAGCTGTAGCCTTGTAAAAAATTAAATCATACCCATTCCCTTTTGTGACATCTAAGTCTTCAATATCAAAGCAAGAGTCTTTCAGAATATAAAACTATGTTTCAGACATCACAGCTTGATACAATATTTGGATTTTTTTCTTGTGATGGCATCTGTGTATTTACAAACTGGCAATGCACCACAGCTCCCAAGGGAGCAAAACTTATTTCCCCAACTAATCTCTTTACTGAGAGAGCAGTGGAGATCTCAGCAAATATGCTGAGCTATAAAAGCTTTTGTCGCTGGGACAAAGCACATCAAACCCTGACACATAAAATTCAATAGACAGAGGTGAGGGAACCACCATCAGCACTGCTGGCTCCCACAGCAAGAATCACAGAAGCTCAGGGTGGTTTGGGTGGGAAGGGACCTTAAAGCCCCCCCCCCCAGTGCCACCCCTGCCATGGGCAGGGACACTTTCCACTATCCCAGGCTGCTCCAAGCCCCAATGTCCAGCCTGGCCTTGGGCACTGCCCGGGATCCAGGGGCAGGCACAGCTGCTCTGGGCACCCTGGGCCAGGGCCTGCCCACCCTCCCAGGGAAGGATTATTCCCAGTATCCCATCCATCCTTGCCCTCTGGCAGTGGGAAGCCACTCCCTGTGTCCTGCCACCACATAACCCTTGTAAAAGCCCTTCTCCATCTTTCTTGGAGGCCTCCTTCAGGTACTGAAAGGCTGCAGTAAGTTCATCCTGGAATGTTCCAATTCCAGGCCTGCACTCAAAATCCCATCCATTAAACCCATCTCAGACACTGTGGGACACAAAAGCATCTGGACAGAGTCTTTTGCTCCTCACCAGAAGCTCAGAGAACCACAGCTGGAAGTTACAGATGCTTTTATCAGAGCCCAGGCATCAAAGAAGCTCTGCTCAACTTCAGCTTCAGACTCATCACTGGAATAAACTGAAAATGTGAAATTCCTTCTTCTCAGCAGAGGAGCTCTGAGCAAAGCATGCAAATATAAAATGAAGAAAAATTGATCCTCCATACAGGCTAATTAACTCATGCAAGGCAATGTATATCAGGTAACAGTGAATTCCAGAAACCTGAGGCTGAATCTCTGCATGCTCTGCTCAGCTTCATCTCTTAATGTCAAGGGAAATTCTGATAAATAAGAGATTCAGCACCTGGCTTTTCATTTGAAGTTCAGAAATCCACAGTTACCTCTCCAAAGGTGCTTCTCCAGATCTGACTGTGAGGCTATTCCAAGCAGAAAGCCTGAATTCCTGGGGTATCAACCCTGAGAGGGAATTTATGGGAACACCAAGGAATGGCTGAGTGCAGAGCACTGCAATGCTGGCTGCAGCTGGCAGCACCAGGGCAGACTGCAAACACCATTCCCATTCCACATCTGCTGCTGCTCTGTCCTAAGAGATGATCCCTGGGGAGTTCACAGACTGAGTAGAGCACAGCCCTGAATTCAGATGTGTGCTTGGAATGAGAGTGCCTGCACAGAAAAAAAACACCTAAGGCTGGAAACTGCTGCTGGCCCTATTCCTCTGCTGGATCCGAGCCAAAGCCACAACAAAAGGTCAGCACTGTGCTGGGAGCTCTGTTTTAGGGGAGACATCCAGGGTAAGGATCACCTGGCAGCTGCAGGGAGGTGCCAGGAGGACTCCAAATGTTATGATCAGCCAGGTGCTTTCTACTGATTGAGGCCACACAAAGATCCAAAAATTAAGGAAAAATGAGAACAGCATAGAAAAATGAAAATAAAAGGTTGAGAACTGCAGTTCTGGACTCTTCCCAGTCCTTCTTACCTGCCCTGTGTGTGGCATTTTCTTCAGGAATGTCCTGTTAACAAGCACAGACTCTGAGTAGTCACAATTTCCCCAGATCTGAGGGGATCTCAGTCACAATTTCCCCAGATCTGAGGGGATCTCAGTCACAATTTCCCCAGATCTGAGGTGCAGCTGTGTTTCATTGAGACCTTTTTCAGAAGGAGCCTCTACTGAGAGTTCTTGGGAAGGAGCCAGCACCTCAGGACAGGTATTCATGACTTGAAGGTGCCCTTGTGCAGATGTGCCTGTCCCTGAGGTGTGCTGGGTGCAGACCCCTCAGCTACACCCCTGGCTCCTCCAGGAGCCTCTCCCTCAGCCCCCGAGGCAGCCTGGCCCTCCAGAGACCTGGGGCCTCCCTCAGGCCTGGTCCAGGCCCTACTTGGCTCTCCTCTGCAGTTCAAACACCTTTCCCAGTCCAGTAATCCCAGTCAGACCCAACGTGGGGACAGGTATGGACATTCCAAGTCCTGACATCCTCAGAGCCCTCTCCACCCTGAGCAGCTCTGTCCTCCCTGATTAACCACAGCAGGCAAGGTATGACCCTATAAAACCACAGAGATATTTTATCACATAAAATAAGAAAGGCAGAATTCTTACACCACGTTTGCCATATCTCTCATTTGCCCCACAATTGTTAAATATGAGTTGCTCTTTCAACTCAGTCTGTGTTTTTATCCCTCATCTTCTCCCAGGTTCCCTTTGTACTCCTGCATTTCTGTACCACATCATTACCCACAGCCACCACTTGCTGCTAAACAGATGCTGCTTTCTATGCCTGCAGCAGAACTGACCTCTACATGTGGGTGTGCTTTGTTTTTAAAGCATTTCTTTCCCTCTGAATGAAAATCACCAAATTAAAGCAAGGTATTTCTTTACCCCTTCTCAGAGTGTAACAGAATGCAAAAACATAAATCAAAGTATGTTTAAACACCTTTTCCAAATCACATAAAACCCCATCTATCTTGCTAGCAACTGAGAGCTCTTCCTACACACTGAACACAGCAGATGTTAAAAAGCTGTTTAATCTTCTTTAGAGCACTTTAGGTAAAAAGCTGTGGCTTTCAAATATGCACAAAGAAGGTCAGAAAAGTAAAATGCCTTGAAACGGTTTTCCTCAGGGGCCATGGGATCTGAAGTGACCTCTGTAATTTCTTGAGTTCCCAAACTTCATTACTATCAAGGCCTCTTTCCTTTTTGATGTTTTAAAGATGCTGAAGGTGGGTGTTGCTGGGTGGGGGTTGTAGCTAAACCTTTTAAGCATTTTTGATTTATTCTCCTTGCAAGGTTAGTGTACCTGAGGCTGAAGTTAATGACTAGAGAGCCACTGAAGTGTTGATTTACCACAATCACTCTCCCATCCCCATCACAAGGTTGGTTTTACAGTTTCTCCTGGATGTTCACAAAAATAAATAAATAAATAAAGCTGCAACCCCTCGACATCTCAAACCACACAACTTTTTCATAAAGTTACTGCTGTTAGGAAGGTTCCTCTTGCTTTACAAAAGGGACCTGCATCTCTGCACTGCTTTATTCCCATGCCAATATCTGCATCAAATCCTTGAGAACCTGATCCCCTTTGAAAGCAGCACTGCTCTACCTCTCCTGCCCTCAGTGTCCCACCAAACACCAAAGCAGGTTTATTGCAGGGCCTACAAATTACCCCTGTGCTTTTTGCAGGCTGTCATCTCTCCTGGTAGGATGTATGGCTGTCAGTGTTTATTACTCTCCTCCTGAATAACACAGCCCATTTTCCATAAGCACATGCACAAACCTGTTAAATCTATGTTATGCCACAGATGCATTCCTTGATGCAATTTAGTTCATCTCTGCCACATCAAAAAAAAAAAATCAATGATTCATCCAATTTCAATTCAGCCATTGATCCAAAGAAATACTAACTTCCTGTGTTTATTCCTCCACTTACAGTTTAAAACCACCAAGACTTTTTTTTTCTTTTTGAAAGGGAAGGTTCCCTCTGTTTAATTCTCTCTAATATTACATTGTAGCTTCACTTGAAAGAAATAGAAGGTTCTGCATAAAAGGTGAAGCCAAGTGTAGAAGAGAACACCAGGAACAGCTGGAAAATGGGACAAAGCCAGAGCTAAGGGAGTGCTCGTGCACACCTGCACTGCACGGACAGAGCAAGGGCCCAATGCAGTGAGGGTACCAAAAGTGTGTATCTCTCACAGGCCCTGCATGAGACCTCCCTGCACAGCCCCGGAGGAGGCTGTGTTTGTTCTCAGTGTTTCCTGCAGCACACGCTGTCCCCGCATCCCCCGGCTGTCCCTGCATTCCCTGCCCAGCACTGAGGACAAAGGGACAGCAGGGTCGCAGCCTCCTGGCTCGGGGCCAGGCTGGGCACTGGGGTGGTTTGTGCTTCCATCGGGAACATGCACTAATCCCTGTCCTCTGCTCCCCTGCCCTGCACAGCAGGATCCCCTGTCCAGCTCGGGGGTTCAGCTCTCCTGCAGGACAACCCTCACACGCTCCTCTGCCCGTGTCACCCACGCCCCGGTGTGTCCCGACTGCCCGGGACAGGGGCTGAGCCCATGCCCTGGGACCTGCCCACGGCCAGCTCTGACTCCAGATGTGCTCAGCAAAGAGCTCCTGGCAGCTGGAGATGCCTCGGGAGCCATAGAGGAGAGGCAAGGCCGGATCTCTCTGTGGAGTGGCACACAGTGCCCGGGAAAGGGCACAGCACCTTTACTGATGGATTTATCACCCCACTGCTGCAGCCAGGAGCCTCTGGCATCAGCAGCTCCCTGTTTTTCAGGCAGCCCTTCCCTGGCTGCTTCACTCAAGCCAACGGAGCATCAGTGCCATGCTCCACAAAAGTTACAATTAATTATTTTTAGCCCTGAAAGGGGGAATCATGTGAATACTGGTGCACTTGACAGCCTACTCATGTACATCAATTTAAATAATTTATTAGAACCAGGCCCAAAAGCTGAGTTTTCGAAAAAGAATGTATTTGTTTCCCTACATCTGCTCAATAAAGCAATAACAGAGGCATTGTTGTTGCTGGCAGCTCCTTGAAGGAATAATTAAGGAAACATGGAAGAAGCTGCCTTTCAAGACTCATCCTCTATTCACCTGGCTCCTCCTTGTGATCGTGTCAGCACCCAGCTGAAATTAATTCCAAAGAGGCACACAGAGATCTATTGCACTAATTGGCAATTAACCAGGGAAATAAGGGGAGCCTGACACACTCTGAAATCCAGACCCACTCCAAAGCCAAGGCAGGTTAACAATGGCTCTTATTTTCAACTTCTTGTGCTCTTCAGTTTACAACTTGAACACGAAGAACATTTCTCCCCACATCTTTGCAGAGAAAAAAATAATTGAGTCAACCTTTTATCCCAGCATTTGCCCCAACTTCCAAAATCCACCAGCCAGCTCTGGGTCAGCAGGTCTGTACTCACTGACTGATGTCATGGACCCAAAATAGCTCACCTCGATTAAGAGAGCACAGAAGGCTTTGGGCTGCAAAAGGCACATCCAGGGCTGTGAGGGATCTCTAGTGAAACCATGACAAATTGTGCTTTTATTTACATTAAAGGCTGCCCCAGTGGTGCTCAGGTGATGACTTTATTGGCACTGTTGGAGCTTTTTGAGCAGCAGAGCCCTCTCCAAGCCCGAGGAGGTAAAGAGGTTATTCCTGCAGCTCTGCACCATCTGCTTTGATGTAGGTTTGCAATGGTACTGAGAGCAGATTGAAAAGTGTTGAAGATTTCATAAATGTAACGAATGATGGGCTTTAGAGTCCTGGAGTTGGAGTATCCATGACAACTCTGCTGTGCCAAGGGACTTCCAGTCATAAACTGAGAAAGTCACTTAAAGCCTGGTTTTGTAAGATGCAGCAAGGGCCTGGTGGGATTTTTCTCTTAATCCCTAAAGACTTCCCTGCCTCCAGCTGTAATGGGAGACAACACCCACAGCTGTGGGGTTCCTCACTTTCAGCCAGCCTCAAGGGTAGTCACAGCTTAAAGAAGATCTACCTAGAAAATTGCTCCCAGAAGGAAGCCCCAATAATCCACTTAGTTTTGAAAACCAAAAATACAAAAAAACCCCCAACCCACGCACAAAGCCCCCACTTAAATCTGTTTCCATTGTAACATCTGAAGAGTTCACCCAGTTCAGAGCCCCAGGGGACATAAAACCTGATTATCCCAGGCACATCCCACCTAAGCCCACCAATACACATCCCCCAGTGCTTTTTAGAAGCCCTTCTTTTTCTGCCCAAGCACTGTGAGCCAAGCGCTGGGGCGTAGCTGCTGTTTTCCATTCAGTCAATTCTTTCCCTAAAGAATTACTCTTTATTCTGTCTCGGTAGATGATGAGCATTTAGAGGCACATTTGAAAGCACTTCCCTTGCAAATGCTCGGTGACACAAGCATAGGTCAGATGACAACTTCACAACTTTGGTCCATAACTAATTCTGTTTTCCAGAGTGATCTCAGAGCACAAGCCTCTGCCCCAGCCAACTCCAGCTGCTGCTGCTGCTTGGTTCTCTCAAAGAATGAACAGAAGTGGCCTCTTCCCCTCCTGTTCCCCAACAGTGAACATTAAAGGGTAGCACACAGCCCATTCCCTTTCTGTGATTAACTGATTTGCCCACATACATTATTCATGAGCACTTGAGGTTTTAATTGTAAAACTGGACCCTTATGTGCCGTAGGATTGTCAGCTGTCTTGGAGGTTCAATGCCAGACTGTTCAGGATTCCCAGTTTCCAAGCCCCTAACCCATCACCGAAGCATTTACCAAATTCCACACTTCCATGTCCCAGCGAAGTCTGTGGAACCAAGTGTTCACACCCTAAATTTAAACAATTAGTCTAAATTTGAATTTAGACATTGCATAGGTGCTCTGAGATTTAGGCAGAGTATCCAATGCCTTGGAGATCCATGTTTTCCAGGATTTTATTAAAAGGCTCCTGACAGCTCCAAGTCCCACTGGCCTGAGCCTCAGTCCACGCCTTGCACACACAAAAGGCCACGCAACCCTGAGGAGTGGACAGCTGGGAGTGTCCAGTGCTGCTCACCCAACAGCAACACTGCTTCCACAGGGACCAAGGGACTTTATCTGGGGAGACACAAAATTATTCTGGGCAGGAAGCTGAAAGAAATGCCACAGACTGGGTCAGGCTGGAGGGGACCCCAGAGGGTCACTGGTGCCACCCCCCTGCTCAGGCAGGGCCATCCCAGAGCACAGGGCACAGCATTGTGTCCAGAGGGCTCTGGAATATCCCTGCTGAGGGACACTCCAGCCCCTCCCTGGGCAGCCTGTTGAGGGCTGGGCAGTGCCCAGGGCAGGAGTTCTGCCTCCTGGGCAGGGGAATTGCTGGGCTCAGGCCCTGCCCGTTGCTCTGGTGCCACTGCTGGGCCCCGGAGCAGAGCCTGGCTCCAGAGGTGACCAAGGTCACACCAGGAGTGGCACAGCAAGGCTCCTGCAAAGTGAGCACCATCTCATGGGGAAACAGGGGGGCCCTTGGACTGCAGGTACCCGGGGGCAGCAGGGATAAAAGCCCCAAGAACCCAGACTGGGCAAGCTCTGCTCATTAGCTCTGGGTAATGAGTAAGAGGCTAATTACCCACCCAGCAACACAGCCCAGCCTGCTCCAGTTACACCCAAACCCAAACAAGAGCAGTACAGCAGCAGCACCTCACACACAACTTACAGGGCTGATCTCCAGATGATTTATTGACTCATTTATGCTTCTTTTGTCACTAAAGTTACCAAATTTATACACTGTCCATGGCCAGCACAAAACCCAAAGCAACCAACCGAAGCCCACCCAACAGAAGAGGTTCCCAAAAGCTTGGTGGTTGCTGCTATTTGCAGTCCTGAGGTTCTGCAGTTCAGCAGCAGCTTTTGACATCAAAAACGCATTATGGAAATCTGGTTCACAAGTAGGCAGCACAGAAAAAACTGTATCCCTACCAAATCTAATTTGATTAGCATTTATATAGAGAGCTCTCAGTATTTTGGACAAAATACTGCAAAAAATATGCTGATAGGCTTTTGCCTTGCTAAAAAACAAATAATGGGCTCAGGCATGTTTGAAAAGTTCTCTCTATTGAGAAAGAGGCTTTCCACACTTCTCCAGTTACAAATTAATAAAAACGGAAAGAAAACTTATTGAAAAGGAGATACAAAAATATTTTTTAAAAATTTAAACCCTTCTGTGAAGTTGAAGATTATGTTGGAACATAGTTTTTAACTAATAAGCTCTTAAAGCCCAAACGATATTTTTAAATAAACCTTCTAATTTCAAATTGTTATGACTTCAGGGAATTTTCTAACTGAGATCCAGGTAGTTTTAAATGGAAGTAAAGAGGCAAGGAAAATGATAACAGAAATTAATTAAGGGAATTAAACAGAGTCAATTGATTCTTTTCATGTTCAAAGTAATGCAAGGTCTATATTCAACAAATGGGAAGGTAAATCAGAAAATTTCCGTTATGTCCACTCCTTAAATCTGTACCTAATTGATTTCATGCACTTTACATCTTTATGAGCTTACAGTTAACAACATGCTAATATAAATATAAGACACTACTCCAGTAATGGCTTCACTAAAACTAAAATACAATGGGAGTGCTGTAAGTGATCTTTCTTGCTGACAATATTGAATTTATACTAAATATAGAAGACAGTTATATAGATCTACTGGGATGTGCTCCTGGCAGAGGATTTCAGACAACTGGGAAACATTATAATATAGAGACCTGTGACAGAGACCTGAGTTTCTCCAGTTCCTTGTGGGTTCCCTGATAACATGGGGTTAAGTGAAAGGAGGGAAGAGGAGAGATGTGGCTCTTCAGGGCAGCTGGAGCCCGTATTCCCCAGCGAGGAGCACAGAACCCTCGAGAGAAGTTACACAGTGCCAGATAACTCTGTTTCAATCCCTGGCAATCCTGTTGGTTTGCAAGCTGAAGATGTTTGAGTTGCTTTAACAAGATGATTTTTATGAAGTGTGCTGACAGACACAAGTGTTGTTACCCTGCTGCAGACCTGAGAGACACCCGGGCACTGGGTTCCTCCTACAGCATGGTTTGGGACTTCTCACACACCTCCCACAGCTGCAGCAACTGGGACAGCTCTAACACACATTCAGAGCGGCCTAATTCACAATTAAAAATCCATTTTACATCACAAGAGTAAATCTCTTTAATTCAAGATGAAATCAGAAGAAATAATTGTTTTTTCCAGAAATCTCAGGATCGACAGTTCCAGCTATTCCCTTCCACAAGGTCCATGCACTAAACTACTCAACTTTCTTGTGCCTGTTTATGATGCCTGAACTTTGAAATATCAGAGCCCCAGCCACGTTATCAGTGCTGAATCCTGGCAGGAATATCTAAGCCACGCCATCTCCTCCTGCCTCACCACAAAGGACTGCCTGCTCAAGGTGTCAGTCCATGTCTCTTTGGTTTAGTTTTTAGACAAGCCATTGGTCAGGTGTCCCTCTGAGGTATTGACTGCTCAGGCTGAAACATCTTCCTGGCAGACACCAGCCTCCTCCCTGTGTTTACTTCATACCTCTCTACTTCCACCTCGCTTCTATCTAGAATATTGTTCTTCAAATATTTATAGTGGATTACACTCCATTCCTCTCTCTGTCACCCTCCACACTTTGTAGTGATTTTCCTTATTAACCAAATCCCCCAAGCTCCTGTTCCTTTCCTAGCTACTCTTCTCTGGCTATCTTCTCCTTTCCAGTAACGTCACAGCGACCAGAATGTCATTTATTTTGGGTGCACTCCATCAGTACTTCCTAGGGAAGCACAGCCCAGTGGAGCCAGCTGGATCCAGGTCTGGCACTCAGACACACACCTTCCACCAGCACCGGAGGCCTGGCACGGGCTTTGCCAGGCAGCCACAGCAGCTGTCTGGGGACAGGCAGTGACAGGGGTGGGCATCTGGCAAGCTCAGCTCACACCCAGCTGCCCCCTCAGGTTTCTGCTCCCAGCCCCAGTGCTCACCTCTGGGTAAGGAACATTTACACCACCCAAGAGTTTCCTCTGGCAGCCAGACAACGTCAGCTTTACACACAGGAGCTCCTGGAGACATCAAGGAAAGAGCAAAGACTTCAACAGGAAAGAAGGAGAAAGAGGAAGTCACCCTGCCTGTCCTGGCCCCTGCAGCTTTGCTGCGGATGGAAGGGAGCCAGGGATTTGCAATAATAACCTCTGCAATCCTGGTCCTTTTTCTTTGGGGCTGGGTTTATGGCCCTGGGCTCAGACACTCCTCATGCATTCCACCTACAATTCAGCTTTCAGCACCTGGTTTACATTTCCAATGGCTCCATCCAGGATGTGTTTCAAATGCAATAACCAGGAATTCTGCATGCACAAGAAAATCCCAATGTGCTCACAGATCACGAGGGTCAAACAAGAATGAATGAATGAGACACTGAGTGTCAGTAAGGAAAACAAAAATCCAGACAATAATGGAAGGGGAAATAACAACAAACTCAAACTAAGCTAACTTTAATGTATGGATGTTCTTATGTTCAAAAATCAAAGCCTATATTTAACAATTTCATAGGCAAATCAAGTTTCATATATTTATTTCATATACATTTCTTTATTTTATTGTTACCTACATATTTAAGAATATTGCTCCAAGAAATAAATTCCTTTTAAAAAGAGATATTTCTCAGTGTTACTGTAAGAAGTGTTTTCCTCAAGTTTGTAAAACTTTTGGTAGACACCTCTTAATCTTGAGTAAGATCAATGATGCTAAGAAGGTGAGAAGAGACAAGAACCCTGTGCCCAAGCTCTCAAGCAGGGGCTGAAGTGCCCTCATGGCCCAGCCCAGGCTGTGCTGCTGCCCCCTCACAGTCAGTGTCACTGCTCTGGCATTTCCCTGCCCACAGGAGCTGACTCCCCCACCTTTCACCTCACTCTGTCTTCTCCTTAGAGGCCCTGCACTTGTTGGCTTCTCTTGTACTCTGTGAAAAGCACTGTGAAGCACTAGGAAAGTATCTGTTCTATGCAGAAGTTCACCAAGTTTTCCTCTTGACCCAGATCCTGGAGCCATTTCAGTTTCCAGTTCTCATGAGCTGAAATTCCACATTCTTGTTCATGTACTTTCTTAAGCTGTTTAAAAAACCCCAACATATCACATGCAGCAAAATACTCTCCCTTTCACATACTCATCCCACGACCTCTGGAATGCAGCTTTCCCCAGAACAGACAGGAAGAGCTTCCCAGATTTATTTCACCATATGAATTCATTCAAAGTGTTCTTGCTAAATGGTGAAAAAAACAGTTTTACACTTGGAAAGTAAAGGTAAGTGTGAGACGGTGGCAAAAAGCAGCAATGTGAAAAAACCACTGCTCCCAGCAATATTCAGCAGTGTCCTTAGAGGTTTTGGAAAGCAAAGCTGGCAACGAGAGCAATGCTGAAAGGACTATCACTCAATAGCTGACTGAAATAAATGTTGGTTTCTGCTGCTATGAGCCAGCTGGGTTTATCCTTGTCAGGAATATCACACATGGTTGGCTCACAGTCTATTACAGAGGGGCAATGACTCAAACCAGGGCTCTCAGGGGCCAGCGTGTGCCATCTGTAACACCAAGTGCCATATATAAGATTTGCTCTGCAGATGTGTAATTAACATGAAAAATTAGTTTTCAGACAAAATACCAGTGTTAAAACAGCTCTAGTTCCTTTTCCTTATGCAAATATGGAGTTCTGCTTCTTTATGAACCAGTACAACAGAGAGATGTCCCCAAAAATCCATCCTCTCCCCTCCATGCAGAAACAAATAGCTCAGCCCTCAGTAGAAGTGAGTGTTTTGAGTCATCCTGATTTCAATTCCTTAGTACCAGTTTCAGTCTGGCAAAAAAGGGGAGAGGTTCAGAGAGGTAAAAATAAAACTCCTTTTTCCTGCTGGTTCATTCCCAAGCCCAGGAGAACAAGCAAGCACTGGTGGAAGGGAAGAGGGGAGGCTGTGCTGCTGAGAGTTCTGTGGCACTGCTGTCTGGGCCAGGGTGTCTTGGGCAAGGCTGGAGCTCTCCTCACCCTCCCTCACTGCTCTGGGAGCTTTGGCTCAACCTGCCCAAGCTGCAAAGCTGAGCTGGGGGTCCTACACACCCCCTGTGGGTCTGCTCTTTCAGGGCATCTCTGGCTGTGTCTCGTGTCTTTATGCAAAGCTCATCTGCACGAGAGACTGCTCTTCTTTGCAGAGACATCAGTAAGTATCAGCCCCTTCCACTGAACTGTGGAACTGCTTTCTACTCCTGGCCAGCGCCCTTCCACAGCAGGGCCTGGGCCTTGACCTCCCTGTAGTCACCTGACAACGTTGCCAAGCACAGAGCCAGACTGGCAGACCCATTTCCACTGGAACTAAGCCCAGCCTGCCCACGCTGCCTCCCCAGGCTCATGGCTTGGCCATCAGCTTCAGTTTGACCTTCCAGAAAACAGCCCAGTGCAAATGCCTGCGGAGCCACATCTCGGGATATCACCATGGAGACAGACTAGTGAGGCTGAAACTCTGGTCAGGCCAGCAACCAACATCTCCCTGTTGCAATTCCCATTTCCCAGCCCTGGCAAAGGTCCCTGCACCCTTTCACAAAGCTGCTGCAAAGTCATGTCTGAGGAAGCTCTGTGGTTGACACCTGTCTGAGGAGTGGACTCACACATGAGATTAAACTGAAAGAGCACAAAGAGAATAAATTCCAGGAGCAGAGACGGTGTTAGAGCAGCCTTCTACCAACCAGCAACCTGGAAATTGAGTCTCTTGCATTAAATGTAGAAAGAAAATTTCAATGCAACATTTAAAATTACAAGTTTTTCCTCTCAAAAGTATCAAAGTATTGTGATCTCAACTGTTATTTCTGATGAAAAAATATTATCGCCATTATTGTCATTATGAAATATTTTCGTTGTGGAAAAATGTGGTTTTTCACTGAGGTTTCTCTTCCAATCTCTATTTAAAGCATTAAAGTGCCACCTTTCTGTTTACTGCATGAAAATTCTTTGTGTGTTTTTTTAAGTGTGGAAGAAGCAAAAGCAAGCTAGCAGTAACCAAGACACCTCTAAAATAAACACAGACCTTCACAAAGTGCCCTACAGTCACAGACAGGATGTTCCCTGCAACGTTATTTCCACCTTCACGCCACCTACCAGACTTCATTTATTATTGTACCTCCTGGAAGAACCAAGTTTCTACACAGTTACATACAGCGAGCCGCCCAAAGTCAGAGAAACAGAAATGGGAAAAAGAGCACACAGAGAAGCAGGGCCAGGAGAAATCAGATCAGCAGCTCTGAGTATTTAAAGGGCAGGAAATATGAAAGCAGAGAAAAAACTGATACTGCTGACACTTTTTCCAGATTAAGCATATCTGGTACATCTGACTCTTGTTGTCAACTGGAATAAGAAGATATAAAAGGAAAGCAGATATGACACACATTTGTGTTATGGCACGCACCGAGGGAAGGCTTTATCTGCTGCTTGGGTGCAGACAGAACACCTCCTTCCTCATGATCACTGTGAGGATTTCACGTTGGCTAAATCCTCTGATAAAGCACTTGGTGTTACAGATAATAAACAGAACCTGTTGCGGTGGGCTCAGAAATTATTTACTTGCAGGTAAGTAATTTGATCCAGGACAGCAGACAGCTGATCAGCCTGGAGTCACTGGAACATTGGCTCCTGTACTGCAATCACTTGTTTGTAACTGGCTTCTGACTGTCATATTCCATTGCTTCAAAGACAGCCAGCCTACGCCCCAGACACACAAAGGTGGCTACAAGGGTTCCCTTACAGACTTCTTGAATACATTTAGGACCTCTAAAAGGAATTCACCCTAAAACAATGGATTCAGGAGACTAAAAACAACAGCAGTAACAATAACAACAATAACACACACCCCCAAACAACAACAACAACAACAATAATAATAATAATACAGCCCCAAACCCTAGATTTTTCCAATCACCACCACTGGAAGGCAATAACAGTGCTGAGACAATCGCCTCCCAGGCTGCCTTGCCTTCTCCAGGCACAAAACCTGCCTTGCTCACTCTTTTGCCCAGACCAAAACCAGTGAGCAGATTGGCTGCAAAGCTGCAGACCTGCTGTCCTCCTTGTGTTCCCTGGCAGTGTGTTGAAGCACGAGACCCTCAGGATCAGTGCTGTAAACACCAGCCTGGAATGGCCTGAGAGGGAACGGCCCAGCAACAGGCTGAGGTGACAGCAACACCACCCCCACAGCTGTGTCAGTCAGAGCCTGGCACAGACCCCGACCCCAGTGTTTCACCAGACTGACAAGCCAGCACTCAAGTTCAATTTCTAGTTCAGCTATTAGGTGACGACAGGCTAATGGGGAAAATTTATACCCATTCCTGTGTAAGTGCTTTTAGATTCACAGAGAGATAAAAGCTAAGAAATTATTAGCACTAGAAGAGATGGATGATCTTTGAATTGTGCTGCTTTTTGCCTCAGTCTGTGTCCTTATAAAACTTCCCATATGCTAAAAGAAAGTCTTGGCACTCCTGAGAGCAGCATCAGCTCAGACAAGACTCAGTTTGCCTGCTCAGATTTCTGTGTCTTACCCTCCTCTTTAGTTTTCCTTTCAAACTCATCACTAAAACACTCCAGCCTTATCTCAGCAAATTTATTTCAGCAATTTTGTCCTACATATTAAATTTTTCGAAAATTTATATTTCCCCTTTATAAAACAGAACAGTAGCCTATGAAGATGCCAGCCAGGCTTTGACAGCCCTGGCTGCTTCAGTAAAGTAACCAAACCCATGGTTCTCAGCTGTAGTCACATTTGAGGAAGTGAATGAAAGTTAAACAGGTTATGCTGAGCAACAGCAAAATGGTAATTAGATTTTCTCATCCTCAAGTCTTCTGGACTTATCTCCTCCCCTGCAGAAAGCCCTTCTTTCCTTGTATCACACCCAAAAAACCCAGCAAACAGGACATGTGTGCGATTCTCTGGGAGACTTGCTTGAAAATCACAAATAAATGAAATCAGGAAGCTCCTCATGCCCACCCAAGGCAGGGACAGGGTGACACAGCTGGGAACAGGAGCCAGGTTTGAGCAGTGAGCACTAGCACATGCCTGCAGCAGGGCTGGGGAACGTTTGGAGAGTCAGTGAAGCCAAAAGGGTCCGGTTGCCTTCTCCATCACGTGCACGGCACAGCGAGATCCAGGAGTGAGAATCCAGGAATTCTGAGTTTTGATCAGGATTTCAAAGCACATACAAAATGTGCTCTACAGTGCTTCACCCCTCCCAGTCTGAGCTGAAAAGATCCCTCTCCTTGAGGACATCTAATATTTTGTATGAACTTGCTTTTAACACGCATGGGCCTGGATGAAGAACAAGTTTCAGGTGTAGTGAGTCAGAAATCCTTCATGCACAGATAATGTCCCAAGAGCAGGGCAGCCCCTGGTCCCAGCTGCAGTCCTCAGCACAAACTCACTCTTGCATGTATGGCAGCAGTAGCATCTTAAAGGCCTCAAAAAGAGAAATACAAACCAGATTTATGTTACCAACTGCCTCAGAGAGAGCACAGAAACACAGGACCAAAACCTGCAGCTGTCAAGGGAGAATCCAATACCTCCACGTGCATCAAGAAAAAGTCATATTTAATGGCACAATGCCAAGACTGATCTTTCCATATCATTAATGACTATTCCACTAAGTAGTTAATTAGGGAATCACAGGAAAAGCAGCCCTTGACACAGCCCTGGCCAGCACTGAGGATCCAGTTCTTCAAGCAGATCCCTTCGTGTTTAAGGTCCATCTCGGATTAACAGAAAAGGGAGAGACTTGTGCTGCAATCAAGAAGAACTCAAAGTAAGCTCAGAAAAATCCCTCAGAAGTGCAAAGAGCAAGATCCTTGCAGATGGCAGAAAGGTTATGTAAAGACACCACACTGAGGTTTCAAGAGGTGAAGTTGTACCTGAAATAAAAAGCACCTGTACTAGTCCAGCAGGCTGACTGTACAGGCACTACAAACCAGGTCAAAACACTTTCGAGGAGCAGCTGCAAAAGCTGTAACATCTAATAATAAATCCTTTTTGACAAATGGGCGAGGTAGTAGCCTGCTAGAGAGTCTGCAGGTCCCGAGGATGATCAAGGGAGAAAAGGATCTTTCACACAAGATGAGCCCACAATAAAAAAGACTGTATTTTTTCCTTTTCAGCTGGAAGATGTCAGTGCTAGAAGTCCTTTTCCCCCTCAAGACAGTGGGAGCTGGTGGCCCTGGAACACCCACATGAATTTGAAGTGCCAGTGGAAGAGAACCAGCAAAGGTAGAAAGCACCTCTAGAGTGCCAAATCATGAGCAGAGAACAGAATCCAATCAGGAGTTTTCAATTCATTCAAAGAAGAGAGCTGAACTTCTAAATTTTGTATTTATTCAATATCCAACTTTGACCCCATGTTTAATCCTGCACGTGAGTTTTTAACCTGACCTTTCTGGAAGGGCATAAATACAACCTCCAAATAAATGTTCACAAGGAAACACCTCCTTACAGTGTTTTGCTCTGTGCAGTAAGAAAAGCAATGCACAAAATGACAAAGGCACAAGACTTTCTCCAAGTAACTTGTACAGGTCTTCATTATGGAATCATTACAGCTCTTGGGATTGTCAAAATAGGCTAAAGAAGGCAGGTATGCAAATCCTTCCAAAAAAGGCTAAGTGGGTATCTGATAACTCCTTCATAGGCACCTCTGAAAATCTAATTTTCCTTATAAGTGGACCAGTTTACCAGTTCAAAATCTACCATTTTCTGCAACAAAACCCCAGAAGTTCACAGAGGTGCCCAGCTGGACATGGACAGACTGGATTTCTCTCTCTGACTCTCACTCACCCCAGTCTGGGCATTTTCTAAAACAGTTTGGGTGAAACATCCAGTATAACACTTCTCTCCCCACCAGGTACAGACTGGATTTAGTGACTCGGCTTAGGATGGAGATTTAACTTGAGCTCTGAATGAGTTTGGTTGGGAGTTCTCTCATCCATGTCCCTGCTCAACACCTTCGATTTCAGCAGAATAATGTGGTCTTAGAAGATTGTGTGTCAGCTCCTCTGCTCCAATTTTGTTCCTGCACTCTGCAATTGCAGCCAAATCCTGTGCCTGATTCTCTCTGTCAAGTGGTTGTAAAAGCACAAGTAACCATTAAACCAGCAAAAAGTTAGAGCTACCTCTGCCAGTGGAACATAAATTAACTCCATTATCCCAGACTGTATTATAAACAGGTACTGCAGCACTCAGGCTATTTAATAAGATGATATTTAATTATCTCACTGAGAGCTGTGAAGATAAATTTACATCTGTAATTAACACTGACTGAAGACAGAGCCTGTCCCTGCGAGCACAACCCCACGGGGAGGCCTGAGGGGACAGCAGAAGGGAGCAATTCACCACGAGGACTGTGACTGCAGTCCATGGAATCATGGAATGGGTTGGGTGGGAAAGGACCTTAGAGACCATCCCATCCCACTCCTGCCATGGGCAGGGACCCCTTCCACTGCCCCAGGCTGCTCCCAGCCCCAATGTCCAGCCTGGCCTTGGACACTGCCAGGGATCCAGGGGCAGCCACAGCTGCTCTGGGCACCCTGTGCCAGGGCCTGCCCACCCTCCCAGGGAACAATTCCTTCCCAATATCCCACCTAAACCTACTCTCCCTCAGTTTGATGCCACTCTCCTTGCCCCTTCCCTCCGTGCCATTTTTAAAAGCCTCTCTCCAGCTCTCTAAGAGCCCCTTCAGGTACTGAACTGCCACAATGAGGTGACCCCAGAGCCTTCTCCTCTCCAGGATCCCTATTCCCTCAGCCAGTCTCTCAGAGCAGAGGGGCTCCAGCCCTCTGATCACCTCCGTGGCCTCCTCTGGACTCACTCTAATTGCCCACATTCTTGATTTCAACTAAACCAGATGCTCTCAGTTCACATGTACTGGATAAAAGCGAATTTACCTTCTCTTATATTTTGATACCAGCGTGCCTTGCAACCCTGGACATTTGAAGTAGCACATCTGAATTTCAGGAACTAGGCTTGTATGATAAAACTTCCTGAGCTACTGTAACTTGAACCTAAGTTTTCAAATGATTTTCAAATATACAGCTGAGAACAAAACACATTCATCCTCACCTTGCCAGCTTGGAGACTGTCGAACAGAGCAGAATGGACACACTCCTCTTACATGCACAAGGACTTGGCTCACAATTAGAATTCATTTCCCAGTAAAATACATAAAAGGAAAGTTCCTTCAATAAAATACTTTCAGATCTCTAAAAGGTTGGAAGGCAGTTTAAATTCTCATGATGCAAGTGCACTTGAACTCAGTCCTTTCCATTCGACTCTGATCTATTTGCTTTTTTGCATTTCCCACAGGACGCAGCACTCCAATTTTCCCTTGATGTCTGCCATTCCTGAAAGCCCAGAGGAAATTATAAGAATAGCCTAATACAGATGAAAAATGAAGCAATCAATAGGCACTAAAATGGAAAATTGCATACATGTATATTATATTAACTACACAGAAATACATCTTCCAGGAGACTGTACAGTAATTGTTGCAAAAATAAATCACACCCAAAAAGGGCTTATTAATGTTATGGGAAATAATGTTGCTTTTAATGTAATTTTTACTGATGGGTTGCTAATTTACTTTTGAGTATGCTGTAATTAGTAGCCTTTGCAGCAATTTAGGTTAAAAAAAGAAAACTCAGAGGCTATGTAGGTCAACACCGACATTGTTTATGATTTTAAAATGGAAAAGAAATCCTGAGGGATTTTAAAGGCTGCTTTCCCAACAATTGTGGATTCCCAGCTATGCAAACCCTTAATTACGAGAGGAAGGCAGAATTGGAGATGCTAATTAATATTTCAGCTCAGTGTTGGGAAAGAGGGCAGAATACCCAAGACAGACTCAACATTCACTAAATGCATTTTGAGCAATTCTTAATTTGGTGGGTTTTGTCGGTGTTGTTTGACAGTACCACCACAACGACAAACAACGGAGCACAAGGCAAAGGTTATGGCTGTCCCTGTTATTGTTTCATAGACAGAGGCATAAATCTGGCCATTTATCTATCCCAAGGTTCACATCCTCAGTTTACTTAAGAGAAAGCCTCTGTTGACTCATGAAGCCAAGGAGCCCCTCTCAGCAAACAGAGACACATCCTGCTTTTTCCACCCACAGCTCAGATGTGTGCCCGAGGCCTCAAAACAGGAGCTGCACCCCTGGACGATTCTCAGAGAGACAAATTAATACACCAGATTTTATGAACAATATATTCAGCTGCCTTCAGTCAAAACCAGAACAGTCTAATTTGTCCTTTTAAGCACAGCCCGAAGTGACAGTTTGAAGCATTACAGCAAACATGCACGTGCCCTTCACTAATGAAGCAATAGGTTTTTAAGTCTCTACACAGGTATTATATGGTAATGTCAGATAGAAATGTATCATTATGAATGATATTATGCTCCATTCACTTGATATGTCCTCAAACAGGATGTAATAATCTCTCAAGCTTCCCCTTGCCTACATATCCTCTTAAGGAGATTAATTTTCCTGCTTGTTCATAAGCAAGTCACAGAGTCTATGCAATGAACGTTATCCAAATACATCTAAAGAATGTCTTTTTTTTAACCCAGGAAGCATCCTCTCCAGAGGCCAAAGAAACCCTTGTGGAGAAGAAAAAAAACGTGTAACTTCCTTAGCTTCCTAAAATATTTCTCCATACAGACTCCAGAAGATGAATCTGATGTGTTATAGTAAATTATTATATACACTGTGGATACAGGACATTGATGTGTCTCCCTGGGGACCGAAGAGGAAGCAAAAGAAAATGATGTAAAGTTCTTACTCTTCAACAGCAGATAAACAGCAGTAGAATCATGGAATATCCTGAGCTGGAAGGGACCACAGGGATCACCCAGTCCCACCCCAGGCCCTGCACAGACCCCCCAACACCCCCACCCTGGGCATCCCTGGCAGCGCTGCCCAAACGCTCCTGGAGCTCTGGCAGCCTCGGGGCCGTGCCCATTCCCTGGGGAGCCTGGGCAGTGCCCAGCACCCTCTGGGGGAAGAACCTTTCCCTGAGATCCAACCTGACCCTCCCTGGCACAGCTCCAGCTGTCCCCTGGGTCCTGTCCTCGTCACAGATGCAGAGATGGGAGCTGCCCCTCAGGAGGAAGCTGCAGGCTGTAAATTGCCTCTGCTCTGGCTCCGTACACCACTAACATTTCAGTAGGTTACTGAAGACATTGGGGGTCATCACCCTCACTCTCCCCCTCAGAGCCTGACATAACTGCAGCTTCCTCATCACAGAATATGCTGCTTTTCAGCCCACATTTGTGCTCTTCTCTCTGCGTACCTGGGCACAAGGATCTGTGTCTATGAGCAGCTCTAACAGGAAGCACACGGAAACCTCTGATATAACTGAGAGGATCCTTCTCGGAGGAGCCGCTCAGGTGAGAGCCAGAGGCTGGTGCAGACCTGCATCCAAGCAGCCCCAGCCCCGTGTGCCTTCTGAACTGCACAGCCTGCAGGTGTTTGCTCTGCCCTTCTCCCTGCAGTGCTGTGAACAAGTCTATCAAAAGCAAACAGCAGCCCAAGGCCGCTGCAAGGTGCCCCGGCCGTATCACAGCAAGGCCATACCCAGCGCCCTGCGTGCGAGCCACAGGAACTCCCTGCAATCTGAGAGCAGATAAGGGAATACAGATGTTAGCCCCATTATTGAATTTACTGCTGGGGACTGTTCAAATGTTACTGTGGTGACTGTGGTACCAAAAAGTTCCATTCAGCAATTAAAGAATCCTATCTCCCTCTTTGTTCACGGCGATTATGGTCTCTTTGTTCTGTTCATTCTTCAACAGATGTTGGAGCTAGAGGCTCACAGCCAGCTCCTTAGTTTTAACCAGTATATTTTATATGCTTCAGCAAGGACTTCTAAAACCAGAAGCCTCTCTAATCCAATGTGGAAAACTCTCTTTGATTTTTAACAGAAAAATGAATACTTAGTCTTCCAACTAACAAGACTTCTCATATAAAAAGAAAAGTGGAGTTAGCAATATGCTCTCTAGCATTTTTCTAATATTTTTAAACAAACATATAAATAACATTTTTAGACTTGAAGATATTTTCTTGTTTCCTAGATTTAGAAAGTTTTTGACAGGAAATAATTCTATCATCTAGTATTAAAACAGTATCAGGCATCCATTAAAGACCCTGTCTGGAACCTAAAACAGTTTAATTGCCTGGTAACGCCTCCCTTTCACTATCATGGTGAATTCAGTTTGTCAGGAGAGATTAAACTCATGAATCCTATTAAACTTATCACCCTATTAAACTTATCACCAGCTTGTTTTAATTTCAGAACACACCTCCTTGCTGGAATGGAGATTGCATCGGGTCCAAGGCGAAATGAAAAGGCAAAGGTTGTGCTGTCGTGCAAGCTCTCAGCAGTCCCACTGCGGGTTATGGGTTTGAGTGCTCAAAATCTGAGCAAAAAGGAGCCACAGAGCCCCTT
Organism: Oreocharis arfaki; assembly: GCA_013398015.1. Classification (NCBI taxonomy): domain Eukaryota; kingdom Metazoa; phylum Chordata; class Aves; order Passeriformes; family Paramythiidae; genus Oreocharis; species Oreocharis arfaki. The sequence continues at coordinate 939,343 of VZRR01001396.1, read as the reverse complement.
GGGGCAGCCCCACGTGTTGTTCCTAGGCAGCAAAGCCACCATCACTAACAGCAGTGGCTCTATGGGTAGCTTCACACAGGTCGGCCCTGGAACAGCTTCCTCTCCCTGGCATCTTCAAAAGGCTCTGGGAGAGACCCTGTACTGAGCACCAAGGTGGGAATACAGAAAATACAATCATTCCTGGAAAATGGTGTCACTGAGGTTGGAAAAGATCTCCAAGGTCGCTGAGTCCACCCTGTGCCTGATTCCCACCTCGTCCCCAGCCCAGAGCACTGAGTGCCACCTCCAGCCCTTCCTTGGACACCTCCAGGGATGGGCACTCCAAACCTCCCTGGGCAGCCCCTGCCAAGGCCTGACCACCCTTTCCATGAGGAAATTCCTGCTGATGTCCAACCTGAGCCTCCCCTGGCACAGCTTTTGCTCTTGTCCTCTCAATTGGGTTGGAAGAGCAAAATGGAAGGAAAGAAATCCAAAAAACAACGATTTCTGATGTGAAGGGAAAATTACAAAGTCTGATACCCCTTACAATATAATATTTGATTTAACTGTTCTGTCAGAATAATGCCCTAAATACCACCTTTCTGCTGTGTCACTCACCACAGTCAGGACTCCTTTTTTTCTACACAATCAGAGGCTCTTTGTATCCAGGCATGCACATGACTCTAGACCAGAACTTCAGCTTAGTTGAGGCTTCCTTCAAGTAAAGTTAGGAGAAGAGTGAACTCAAGTTTTACACTGATAACAGTAATTACAATAATCTGTGCTTTGACATTAAGACAAAGAACCTGTGCCTCAGAACCAACCCCAAGTCAACGTAAAGGCTGGCAGGGCTAATTCTGGAAACCCAAAAGCTGAACCATTCAGTACAACCACTATTTATTAACATTTCTACACATCCCAGAGTTTCATGGTCCTTTGATTTCCCACACTGTGTCTGGGTCTCAGAAGACAGCAACATTTTTGCAAAATTGTGGTCAGAAAAACCTCAAAAATTTTGTCAGGTTCCCACTCTGGGATTCAAACACAATTTACAAACAGAAATTGCTATGAATTTCCTGCATGTCTGCATCTGAACAGATGTGTGAGGTGCCCTTTTACAGAGAGTGGGAAACTAAAGGCCCAGGGCAGTAAAACCATGTGCTCAGAAACAAGAGCAGTGCAGGGGATGACCCCAGGCCTGCAGATGCTTGGTTTGGGGATGTGATCAGGAACATGTGACACTTTCTGAACCACAAGTTTTCATATAAACCCATGCAAAGGGAGGCTAAGGAGACAGGGAAGATGAGAAAGGAGTAACATTTCTCCACCATTTATCTTCTCATAGTTTCCTTGTAGAAAAATGTTAACTATTCATGTTTATCAACTTCCAATTTCCTCCTCCACTTGTCATACTAAGTGACAACTTGCTGGTTTATTCAAAATATATGTCAGTTGTTGTGCATTTTCACTTGCTTTGATTCCATTCTCTCTGTCCTCCCCTCAAGAAACAGGAAGGAATGATGCAGGGAGGCAGAATATTGGGTGTTTTGGGTGAGGGAAAGGGACAGAGGAATTGTTACCATGTAAACAATGCCAATTAAATGGGCAAGTCAGAAACCTCTCAGAAAACAGATGTGAGCAACTGTGTGAAAAAATCATCTTTGTTGGTGAAGTACCAAGTTTTAGTGCTTCCACAGAACTGGAAGCACCTGCAGTTCTCATGGTTCATCTTGCAGAACAATCCCAAGGTCAGAGTCATTGTGTGAGCAAAGCCTCTATTGCAGACAGACCCTTCCTTGAACTCAACCACCAGGAAACGCCAGAAGGCTCTCTAGCAGTCTCACTGCTTGCAGAACAGCCTGCACCCACAGCCTGACAGAGCTAAACAACAGGCAGCCTTTGTACACCAGGCTTTCCTGGGCTGTGAGAGTCTGCCTCTCTCCTGGCTGAGCCCTGCCCTGCAGAGCAGCTGGCAGGAGCACTCTGCCCTCTCCAAGCAGGAGCACCTGGAACTCTGCATCTGTACAACCTCCCGTGTTCTCAGGCAGGGAAGGGAAGCCACGAGATGAGCGAGACACATTTCTTGCTTGCTGTGTGCAACTTCTCACCCTCCAGAGGCCTTTCAGCACCACATGCTCCCACTTCCAAGAAGGCTCTCGGCTTTGAGAGCAGAGCCTCAGCTCACAGGGCTGCCTCTCTCCTTACTCCTGTAGACAGGCTCACTCATCTAGGTGGTAAATTATTCATGCTACACACTCTCAGTCTAGGCCCTGGCATCACATATCATGTTTAATGTGGCAAAATCAATGATTTCTGAAGGCTGTGGTAGTCTGTGGCAAGCTGTGGAATTTTGAATACTTTCTCCAGTTATGTAATTTTGCCAGTTTTGCTCTATTTCAATTAAAAGTAATTTCTGAACAACACAAAGTAAATGTTCAGTAAATTCTGAACATCATCACAATAGCACCTCGTATTTTAGAGCACAGTGGCTTGCAGGAAGGATTGAGGTGTACTGTAGTTAGCCTACTTAACACTGTAAAGCCAAATACAAATTCATGTTTTATTTGCTGGTAATGTCCAAGTTCATAGGAGCATCCAAATCAAAACATCAAATCAACTATGTTTCCATAGTTTTGAAAATAATTGGAAATGCTTGCTGAAATGTTTAGCAACTGACTGGCATTAAACACAAAACAATGAAAGCCTCTCTCCTCTAGAAATTAAATTTTAGAAGAGTAAGTTGGCTGGGACCAGCATCAGTGTGTCCAGCAGGACCAGGGCAGTGCCTGTCCCCTGTGCTGGCACTGCTGGGGCACCTCCAGTGCTGGGGGCAGGCCTGGGCCCCTCAGGACAATGCAGACCCTGAGGGGCTGGAGCGTGTCCAGGGCAGGGAACGGAGCTGGGAAGGGGCTGGAGCCCCAGGAGCGGCTGAGGGAGCTGGGAAAGGGGCTCAGCCTGGAGCAAAGGAGGCTCAGGGGGGACCTTGTGGCTCTGCACACCTCCCTGACAGGAGGGGGCAGCCGGGGAGGGTCGGGCTCTGCTGCCAGGGAACAGGGACAGGAGGAGAGGGAACGGCCTCAGGCTGGGCCCGGGGAGGTTTAGATTTGGATATTGGGAAAAACATCATCACCTAAAGGTTTGTCCAGCATTGGCAGAGTTTGCCCAGGGCAGGGGTGGAGTCCCGATCCCTGGAGGGGTTTAACAGCTGCTTGGAGATGGCACTTGGGGCCATTGGTTAGTGGTGGCCTTGGCAGTGTTAAGGGAACGCTGGGACTTGATGATCTTAAAGGTCTCTTCCAACCTAGATGATTCCATTCTGTGATTTCCCCTAATGTCCTTGTGACTACACATGTACCAAGGTTAAGTATTTGCAGAATCTGGAGTTTCCACAAACTACTTAAATCACTTTAATGCCTCTGTAAGGTGTTGCATGCACCCTTGATACTTACTCTGAACAAGGAGTAAGAGCCACCGGTTTGTGCATCTGATGCAAGACTGGGTTTTGTTGTTTGTAATCAGGTTACTATCTTATTAGATTTCTAAATCCTGCAATAGAATACATACAATACCCTGTCCCAGCCTTCTGATACTTCCATTCCAGCCTAATTTAAAACAACTGTTGTTCCTAGACATTGAGCTAAGAGTGAGGACAAAACCAAATGCTAATGAACCAGTCTCCACCTCATCACCAGGAGAGCCCTGGGCTGCTCCAGTGATTCTGAATCCCGTTTCCTTGCAAAGGTCACTCAGAGCATTGACTCTTCCATGACCACCCAGGAGCAGCTGCTCCCCTTTGAGCTGGGTTTGCAGCTCTATTATTTAAGGGATGGGAAGGAATGAAATTACAGGCTAGTCACTTCTGTGCCCTACTCCTGCCTGAGATTGATTAACACAAAATTCAATTTCATGCTAATCATCCCAAGTCCTTGCTACATGTAGTAGGAACAGGTCCTACAGTGCACAGAGAGCTGCAAAAGCCACCTTCTTTCAGCAATTATTGCAGCATTATTCACTGCAAGGCTCTGCTGCTCCTGCCTGGCAGGCTCATTCTCACCTCCACTGCTGTCTCAGACACAGCTACTCCAACCTGGCTGCAGCCAGAGCAGAAAGAAAATTCCCCCCATAGGAGATGTTGTACAAAGGATGGATAACTCACCACCAGGAACAGTCTGTCCTTCATACATAAAGTGGTTGAATGCCTAAATTCTGGAAAAGCAAAATCCAGGGCTTATTTTAATGTGGACTGGGTTTATTTCAGAACAAGCACTGATTCAGCTGCGTGCTTGTAACACTGCAAGAAACCAGGGGTCTCCTGTGCAGAGAGCACAGATGGGGGGCAATGGATGGGGAAGAGGAGATCTGAAGTTCAACAGGGCTGCAGTAGCTTGTCCAAAATAGTTCAAAAAGAAAGCACAGCATCCTCCAAGACTGGTTACACCTGGGCCCAGGGACAGCTGGGAAGTCACTGGCAAGTTTAGAGATGTTCTTATTCACAGGCCTGGTGGCAGGAGGAAAGCAGGGGACAGAAGGACCCAGGACGTGGCAGATTGTGGCTGCTGAGCACTGGCCCAGCCAATCCTGCCTCCCTGCAGCCCCTGGCTGCTCTGTTCTCCCTCTTTCTCAGAACCTGCAGGTGGTTCATGCTTCCCCTCACCTTGACTTCTATTCTCTTCTTTCAGCCAAGGGTTTGCAAGAGGAACAGCATCATAATAGCCTGGTCTGCCCAGGACCCCGCTCCTCCTCCCTGCTTTGAGCTGGAGAGGGACCACACAGCCATCCCTAAGGGATGCCAACCTCTGCCTGGGCATTCTGGGGAGCAGAAGCTCCGTATCAGTTCTCTGGTAGGACCAGAGACAAAGTTCAGAACTCCTACATGGCTGGCACTCGACACTCCCTCAGCAAGCCTTGGCATTTTGATATGTCAGCCTTAGCCAAGGAAAAACATAGAACATCTCTACACCTTTCTGCAAGTTGTCTTTAACTAGAGCTACTTTTAAATTAGAGCCTTACAGATTATTCCAGTTCTTCCCCTGGAAAGAAAAAAATTAAACAGGTGACACATTTTCCATGAGGCAAAAGCATTCAAAAAAATTATGAGCACGATTCATTTGAACACAATAATAAACCAAGAGATTTGCTTCAAAGACAGCTGGTAAAAGCAAACCACTCCCAACAGGTCCCAGTGGCTGTTTTGCACTGTGCCACCAGGATTCTTAGGAGAAGGCCTGAGCAACACGGGAGGGTTTAAATCCTCTTTGTCACACTGCACCAACAGCCATTTCATGCTCTGCTTCTGCCCTGCCTGCTCCTGCCCACCTTAGGGAACAGCGAGAAATGTTTCTCCAATGATTTATTCAATAAAGATCAATATATTAATCAGATAAATCATTCAAGATATTATTTGTCAACTTTTGCTGCTCACATTGCAAGGAAGAAATTGAGCTCCTGAGAATGTTACAGACAAAAAGGTTGTGCCTACAAAAAAGCTTTTCCAAATCTTAAGCAGACTATTATATAGCAACCCCCATGCCCAAAGAGCTCCTACTGCCCAGAGAAAGGCCAGCACAGAGACAAAATAGAGGTTTGCTCTCCAGCATCAAAATGGGGAGAAAATACATATATTTATCTTAAAGGTCGGTTCAGTCATTGAGGAGTTGCCTAGCAACACTTCCTAGCAACACCACTGCAGGAAAACCACGGAGAGCACTCTCCTACAAGTCAATTAGAAATGGTAATTTGTATGGGAAGATCCCACAGTCCGTTCCAATTACAAACAACAATGCTTTCCTCATTGCTATTTTTTTAATTAGAAGCTTTGTAAATTCCTCCCTTGCTCCATTTTGCTCTGCTTTCCTTTACTTCTCCTTTCCAGGTAACAAAACTTTACAGCAGCACAGCAACGTCGACAGCATTAGGAGCAACACCTAAAAAGATAAAACAACCCATTCATCTCCATCTCCAAATCAATGATGGGCTTCTTCTCTTCTGCAAAAGCAGCTCAAGAGACACAGCTGGCTCTTCAGTCCCTTCTCATGTGGGGCACTGTCAAAGGCAGAGTCCTACAGAGAGCTGTAATTCTCTTCTTCCCCAGGTTCACACAGCCATAGCTGGGGAACTCCTCCTCATCTCCTGGAGCACAATACAATTAGGGGACGTGGTATTGCATCAGAAAATCACTTTTCTGTGCTGCAGCCTGTAAGCAATAGCAGTAGATAAGAATGGCTTGGGCTTTTTAAAAAAAAAGTAATTAAAGTACTTGGTAATTTCATGTAATTTAATGCAATGTGTTCCAAAATGAGATTTGAAAACTAAAAAGCCAAGCAAATCCTTGAGATGAGAATGATCACCTATTCAAAGCCTTTCATACTTGAATCTGTCAATCTCAGCAATGAAATTAAATGAAAAGAAATAGGAAAGAAGAAAGTGATCCTGTGTGGGTTGGTGGCTGATCGGGGTTTAAACAGTCTCATTCACTGATGTCTCCAGTACACAGTAATGACAAAAAATAGATTTCCTGCTGTCAAATGACCATAATTTTCAACTTGTTTACTCTTTCCAGAGCCAAAAAGCTATTCCTACTTAATTGCTCGCAAAAACTGTTATATGCTTTCATTAAGGTTTTTCCTACACACCCCCTCCTTTATATAACTTGCCACTAATTTGAGGGAGGGACATCACAGAATCCCAGGATGGTTTGGGTTGGAAGGGACCTTAAAACTCATCTCATTCCAACCCCCCTGCCATGGGCAGGAACACTTTCCACTAAACCAGGTTGCTCAGGGATGTTTTCTTCAAACTTTGAGGGAGATAAGGCTCACACAGACCTCACCCATAAACCACAAACTCACAAAACCTCAAAGAATTAGAGGAGTCCCTTCAGAGTCTTAGACCGTGACCTGTTTTTCCAGCACTGCTCTCCAAAAGCAAACAGCACCGCTGACCTTCACGTGGCCTGGGATGCCCTCACAATGAAGCACCAGCCAATACAAGCAGGGACTGCCACTGCTCAAAATCCAGTCTGGGGAGGGGAAGCAGCTGAGGGTCAGGGTCAGCAGGTGCCACAATAAAGGTGCATTAGGCCATGGTTCATTTGCAGTTTGAACTCCCGGAGCACTAAGCAAGGGGGCAAAAAGAGCGTAAGTTCTCCTCATCTGTCCCCCTGCCCCAGACAGGGTCAGCTGGAACCCCCACCATTCCCAAAAGGTGTTTACCCAATGTGACCGTAGCAGCCACCAGTGACAAAGATGCTGCTACCTCCAAAGACAAATCACTTCAGGGCCTCATTAACTTGGCCATTAACAGATAAGCTTTGTCATATTTTAAGTCCTTTGACTTTGCTCAAGACTCTCTTAAAATCCCCTAAAATCCTAAAAAAACCCCCCCTAAAATCTAGTTCTTTCAAGAGATTTTGCATGGCACATAAGACACCTGCCAAAACTCAGTTTCTTTTCACCAAGGAATGCCTGCTTTTCCCAGTTTCCAAACCCTGATGCACGTGTGCGATTGGAACCTGTCTCTTTCCCTTGGGACACCGGGTGGGTTGGTGCACAGGGCTATTTTCTGCTCATCATCCTATGAAGGACACCCTCAGCTACCAACATCTCCCACAAGGTACAGCTACTTGGCAGGGGCTAACTCAGTGGGGAAACACGACAGGCATGTCTGGAAGTATCCAACTTCAAGTTGAGAAGTGACATTACACCTCCAGCAGCATCAGCTTTATGACACCATAAAGAGAAAGCTTATTAGCCCATGAAACCCATGTGGTGAATCTGCAGCCCTCTGGCTGACTACAGCTACCTACTTATTTTGTAAAGCCCAGAGCAAAATTATCCAACAGTAGCAGAAGGGGCAATAACCACAACTGTGTGCTTTAATGTGTAGTTTGTCAAAGTTATTTGAACGGTCTGTACAGCCTTCAGCAAGGAAAAGGTTCCCCAGACTTGCCTGAGAGCAATAGATTTGGTAATAAGGTGGATAATCAAAAAGCAGCCCTGCCTCCACAGCAAACAGATTTTGATACTTGGATTTATGTGACAGATCCTGCGTCAGTGAGAGCTGGGAGATGGAGCTGCCTACACCTTCCCTTTCAAGTGAACACAGCAAAAATACCAGGAGCACACTGAACCTCCAGAGCTGGCTCAGGAGAAAACAAACCAAAGCAGATTAAATGCTGCAACAGCAAAAACATAAATGCAGCAGGTGTGCCAGATGCAAAGAAAGGGGTCTGTGACAAGTACTGCCATTCCCAGGTGAACATGCAGGGAGGGAGGCAGGGATAAACCTCTTCTCTCTTCATCCCCCTCTCAGCCTCTCTAGGGATCAGTGCTCCCCACTCCAGGGCTGGGCTGTGGGCTGCTCAGGGGTGCTGGCCTGCACCTCAGTCTCTCCCAGTTGACTGCAGCTCTCCAGGCAGGAATCAGCCCTATGGCACAGATCACTCCAGGGATGAACAGACACAGAGAAGTACCTTGCTCTCTTTTGCCCAAGCACAGCTCCCAAAAATAAAACAAACCACGAAGAGTGAACAAGCAAACCACATCCCCCAGCCTGAGCCACCGACACTCCCTGGACACGGAACCAACTCTACAGCTCCATGTAGTTAAGAGGTCAAAAGGTACCTGCACTGCCACAATTTGGGATTATGTAAATTCTGTGTCAAGAGGGCAGGGAGCAATTTCTAGCCTTTTACCAACCTTGCACTACTGAAAGCGTGTTTGCTCATCCTTTAAAAGGCCAGAGAAGACTTTCACAAAAGAAATGAAAAGGTAAGATTTGAAAGGTAATTTTAGAATTTAAATGAGAAAGTAGTGATTCTGCCTTCAGCCCTTCAGGCCAGAGAGAAAAGCTTTGGTATAAAGTTAGGTTGGAACCAGCTCAAATCAACTATCAGAAAAAACAGAAAGGGAAAAACCAAATCAAACCACTTTTCTGCATGAAAAGCATTGTCATGGCAAGAGTCCAGAGATCGAAAATTCCCTCCTTCACTGGAACAGGAGGGCAAGTGAAGGGAGAAGAGAGCCCCATTTAATGCTGAAAATTTTCAAAGCACCCAGAAAGGACACTGTAGGGTCATCCCCTGGCAAGATGAAAGCCATCCCAGGCTGTGCATCCCAAATCCTTTATGCTCTTCAGCCGCACTCAGCCACGGCAAGAGCCAAGTGCTCCTCTCCTCGGCAGAGTTCACTGCTCCATCCCGACCCTGCTCTGGTCCCAGGGACTCGGCACTGCAGCTTTAGCCCTGCTGAGCTGACATGGCTGAACTGGAGCCAAAGACAGGATGGAGGGAAAATAGGAGAACAAAGCCAGAGCCCCCCCCCTAGAGCAGTGGGATCCCTCCCAGTACACCCTGCTTCACCCCTGAGCCATTCCCAGAGTCCCCACAGGCACTGCCTCAGCTCCTTTGGGACACAGCTCTCCATTCTGTCCTGCTTTTTGGGAGTGCAGCGGAGGAATCCTCCCCGTGCCCAGCGGAGAAAAGAGGCAAAGAATTAAACACCAGTTCAAAGCCTGCCTTTGGTACAAAGGGAAAGAACGCGTGGGAAGAATACTGGGGGGGGCTACTCTGAAGTAAGCCCAGGTCAGTGACAAAATCTGAGCTCTGGGCAAAGCCTCGAGCTCTCCTGGAGACATCTATCCCGAGTCACACGTCCATTCATGTTTCTTCTTGTTTTAAGTTCCCCTTCTGCTGAGAAACCCAAGTGCCTAACTGGGTATTTGTGGAATACTAATAGCCCCCGTTTGCAATTGAAATGAAGCCAGGCTGCAGCAGCAACCACGAAGACAATCCTTTCTCTAAGTCAGGGGGCAGGGATGGGATACAAGCTGCTAAATGTCAAGCAGCAGAGCCCTGGCAAACCCCTAGCATCTTATTTGAGCACATTGCCTCTATGAAAAGGAGCTTTGTCTGTGGATAACCTACAAATTCCCACCTGAGCTTCCCAAAGCTCCTGCATTCAGCACGAGCTCATTGGTCATGACATGCTGGTGAAGTCCTTGGCCACATCTTTACTGGCTACAGAAATTTAATACTATCACCTCGACAGGAAGTCAAAGGGAAAAGGGGAGGGAGAGAGGTTAAGAAACGTTCGTAATCCCCTTTAATATAGACGGCTTGAAGTCCATGATTCATCCCTTAACCTAAGAATGCAATGGGGATGCAGGGGGGTGGGTGGAATCTGTCCCTTCTATGCATAGAAAGTCTTCAGCTTCTAAAAAGTTGTTTTGTTGAAGACGACTGCACATTTGTAGGGTCCTCTCTTGCCAAAAGAAGCACAAGTTCTTTGCAGAAAACAGTCTGACACAACAGCACATGAAGATGGAAAATAGAATTGCAAAAGAAACTTGTTTTCTTTAGCAGATGGCTCAGTTCACCAACAGGTATTTTGAGAAGCTGCTGTCTCCAGGTCTTCATGGAAAGAGAAGAGAGCTTAGCACCGGAGAGGAGGAAATCTGAATGCACTTGCAACTGATTCTCTGACTCTTCAGTAGCCCAGCAGAAAATGAATCCATCTGTAATTGTCTGGGCTTCCAAACTAGAGCAGGGTTTTATTTACGAGTAGAGTGTGTCCCTCTCTCTCTCTCTCACTTTCCCTGTCCATTCCTTGAAAGCATAAAAGAAATAAAAGCAGTGAGTGTGGACCTCCAGGCCCTGGTGGAATAACACTTCCATTTGCTCCCAGTCCTTTCTGCAGGCAGTTTGCCTTCACACAAACTTCAGCTACAAGAACACTTCGTGTCGGACAATGGGATGGGCAGGACTCCCCTGCCTGTGACACCAGGCTGCTGCATACCACTCCCCAGCAAGCCAGGGGAGTTTGGCCTGACAGTCCCCATTCTCTCAAGGAGAGGAGAGGAAAGGAGAGGAGAGGGAGCAAAACGTTCTGCTGTTCAGATTTATCAACTTACACATTTTTCCTCAGGGAAACAAGCACAAAGGGAAGGAGTTTTGCAGAGAACATTTTTTGCCTCCTCTGATTGCAGCCTCATTACCTGTCAGGGTTCAGCATCATTCAGTAAGTATCTTCTCAGAAATTGCTCAGGAGAGGAAGGTAAGGCCAAGGTAAGGCCAAGGCAAGTCGAAGTCCCCTCCAAAATTTCACAACATTAAACTGCATTATCATCATCCATAGGAATACAAATCAGCTCTAACAGTGGCAAAGATGTTCAGCAAGGCTGAAGCAGAGGGCACAGCTACCCAAAGATGAAAAGCACCTGGGAGGTGACACAGCAGCATATGGATGACTTCAAGAAAGCACTGCTGCCCTGGCAGGCAGGGAGAAACCACATTTCCAAATGGCAAACCTCGAGGTGTTCAAACACACCTACACCAGAACCACCCACAGCTCACGTGCAAGGGCTGGGGGAAAAGCAAGTCTGTTCACACAGCTTTACAGTGCAAAGGACCAGCTGTGTGTGACTCAAGTGATTAGCAACGTGCTAATTACACTGCTCTGCATCAGCCTGCACTGGGAGGTAGGAGAGAAGACCCATGCTCCATCAGAGCATCCTGCACCACCAGCTCCCATTCCCAAGGGGAAAGTTTAGGAACTGCTTCTGCTGAGAATGTCTTTCCCTACCCCACTCCAAACCCCCCCAAAAACCCCAAGATTCAGCCACTGCCTGCAGCACCCTTTTCTACTAAAGACAGTAGGATTGCTCAGCCAGAGGCTTCAGCAGGAGTGTAGGTGGTTATGGGGAGGGATTTTGCCAGCAGTTATGCAAAATCTTTGCAGGCACCCAAATATTTGTCTAAAAGCAGAGAAAAAAATAAAAAAAGCATGTTGGACTGTGATTTCGTGCAAGTCATCTCTGAGCTACTGTATTTGCACCAAATGGTCTTTACCAATAACACACATCAGAGGTAGGTGCGTGGCTCTGTGCCAGAGGAACACTCCTCACAGAAAGCCATTTCCATCTGCCCTACTTTGGAGGTGGTAAATGTGCTGAAGGTAACCACAGACCCTGAGGCACCATCGCAACTTGCGTGCCCCAGCACTGGAACATGAGAGCCTCCGCTCACAACGACAGGGCACCTTATCTGCAGCTCCTGCTATTGTGCAATGGCTGTGGTATCCACATGCTGAGAAAAAGGGAGCTAGTGCCTCTAGTGAACATATTTCTTCCCTAAAGTATCTCCTTGGAGCACCTCGAGAGTGGCTTAAAGCACAGGTCAAGAAGTCCAAGTGGTTATTACGTTGAAGGGATGAGACCTGAAAGGCTCCAGAGATGAGAAATGCCAACTATTGTGATTACCACAAACTGATTTCAAAACAGATACCACGACAGAGAGAAAAGGATGGGCACAGTCTTCAAAGGACAGTCATTTTTCACTGCCTATCAGCAACAGTTCAATTACAGCACCCTGTCTCCCCTGTGCTATAATTACACTTTCATGGGCTCACAGGCAAGAATTTCTCAGTAGTTTCCATTGCAGTGCAAGTGACTGACTCCCACACTGCAAATCTGAAGGAAAGCACTGGGTGAGGACACCTGGGTCAAGCTGTGGGGACATGGAACTTGATCCTGAAGGTCCCTTCCAACCCAAATCACTCTATGATCTTCTAAAGCAAATGAATTTAAACCATAAAAATACACACAACTGCGTGCACATCTTGAATAGTTCTTCTGGACCCAGCCTTGATATAAGGCCTGCATCCAGGGGCGATGACTTCACAAATTGAAGTATTCAGGTAGCCCAGACACAAAATAATCCTTCACCTTCACGAACTAATAACGTATTCCTGAAAAAGCAGCAGGGAAAGGCCTGGGGCACAAGTCCAGCCAGCACACACAGAGCACATACATGCAGGTCACGGGTCAGTGTTAACAAACACGACTGAAGCACCTCTGTGCCACCACAGAGAAAGCAGGGGAAGGACCACCACACCTATCCCAGTACACTTCATCCTGCTTAAGAGCAATAACCACCAACTGCTGCTATTCCTTACCAAAATGACCAGCAGATGTGCAGAACCTTAAACAGCAAAAGGCAAGCCACAATGTTAAACATCCTTTGGGCTGCAGGAGCCCCACAATTGCCAACCTGATTCCCAAACAACCCAATGCTCCAGAAAAGAATGAAAAGACAGATAATTTGTAAAGGAAAACAGGGCACCCAGCAAATGACAGCAGATATCAAACTCCAAGGCTTGCATCAAATTCCAGTGATTTCGTGCAAGTCATCTCTGAGCTACTGTATTTGCACCAAAACAAAGGCTTGTTTTACACTGCACTGATCTCTTCCCACAGACCCTTCCCTACACTGCTCCCTTGCTGCCATCCCATGCAATACTTGGCATTCCCTGACTTTTTGGCACTCTTTGAAGCTCAGGATTTCACTAATTCATTTCCATGCTTTATTCCATGCTCTCAGAATTCCTTTGTGAAGCCTGCACAGGCTCAGGAAGCAGCACTGTGCCAGTGTCTGCCTTTTCTAACTGGGAGCTCAGGTGTGAAATGGGGAGAGCCCAACTATCCAGATGCTCCCAGCCGAGCAGGAATGAGGTGGGGAACAGAGCTCACAGGAGAGATGGAGAACAGCTTCCTGGCCTAGGAGCAGCTTTCCATTCAGGAAGATGAAAACCAATTTCTCCACTCTGGCTCAATTAATTACTGCCACCATCCCCACATGATCGAGTAGAGGGATCGAGAGATCTCTTTAGACTAAGAGATTTTTTGTCAGAAGTTCACCAGCAAGTGGTGTGAAGACTCTCCCTTGTACCCATGAGGTGCCACAGCCAGGCTGCCTGTCACTGGGCTCCATCATCCCTAGAGCCCACATCACAGAACCCCCTGGGGACCAGGCTGGAGGGGACCCCAGAGGGTCACTGGTGCCACCCCCCTGCTCAGGCAGGGCCATCCCAGAGCACAGGGCACAGCATTGTGTCCAGAGGGCTCTGGAATATCCCCGCTGATGGACACTCCAGCCCCTCCCTGGGCAGCCTGTTGAGGGCTGGGCAGTGCCCAGGGCAGGAGTTCTGCCTCCTGGGCAGGGGAATTGCTGGGCTCAGGCCCTGCCCGTTGCTCTGGTGCCACTGCTGGGCCCCGGAGCAGAGCCTGGGCCCTGCTCGGAGCCCTCCCTGCTGAGGTCCCCTGTGGATGCTGAAAAGCTGCTGGCAGAGAAAAATCCACCATTTTGCAAGTATTCTGTTAAGTCCTTGGTTTCAACACACCAAGCAAGATGGTTTTCTAAACACCTTGCAGGTGTGTCCTATTAGGAGTCTAACAGGTGGTGTGGGGTCTGGCCAATCACTTGGAGAGGTGGTTGGACCAGGGACCAATGATCCCTGCCATAGACCAATGCAGGGATTATATAAGGCCTGCCTGTAATTAAATAAAAGGGGGGGGTTATCATTTCCCTCAACCGGAGCGCTGACCTCCATTTTTTTCTGTATTGCCTGTGCTTCAGCTGCAACAGTCCCCTCTCACTCATCTCTTCTCTGACCTCTTCCTTCAAGGAACTCACCAACAACCTCCACACCCATCTCAGCAGCAAGCCATATTTCAAGGTGATCAACAAAATCCAGGATGTCACCATCCCTAAGTGCCTGCTGCTTTGCCACCACCTCTTGGGGCTCTTTTCCTCCCTCCTGTTAAAACCCAACCACAAACAGCTTTGCAGCTGGGATATCTTTTACTGCTTGCTGTGACCACTGTGCAAGTTCTCCAGGGCATCCTCCTGTAGTGCAGGGGAGTCTGCTCTTCTGGGGCAGAGACAATGCTTTCAGCAGATGGGGGGCACGACCTCAGCAACAAGTCAAGCCAACTTGTGACTCCGTTCAACCAAACAAAATAATATTCTACACCTGTCCTCTGAGGATTTTGTATCAAAGCTTCCAACCCTTGAATCACAGACCATATTCCCATTCCCTGCCTTCACGTTATTAAGCCAGGATATACACAGATTTCTGCTACAAGGAACAGACTCTAAGATTCTCAGAGCTGAGTATTCTATTAATTTGAATTGGGACTAGTTGAGGTAAATTGATTTTTTTAATGCATTTATCCTCTATAGGGGCTTTTTTTTTTTCCTTCTTAAATGCTGATTTGCTGAAACTGTGCCTATCCAATACTCATTACTGAAATGCATGGAAAGCTGCCAAAAGAAGCGATGCCTTCTGGACTAAACAAGGGATTTATTACTGAGAAACCACAGCACTGGGTAAAAATCCATCACAAACTTATTGATTTAAACTGATTGTAAGTAATCACACACAATTTATATTAAGTGAAACATACTGCCATCTAATTTAGAGTAAGTGAATGGAATGCTACTACTCTCAATTCTGTTTAAATGCAAACTCTAATTGATACCCAAATATAAATAATTGAGACTTTCAGAAAACATGAATAAAATATTCCGTTATCTCTGTTTATTATGTATCAATAGATCATTTTTACCTATTTAAGACATGGTTAGACAGCAATTATTATATTTCAGCAGAGATTAACATGTAAGCCTCAGGGCAAGTTCAATAGAACGGGACAAGTACAGTGTGGAGAGAAGAATGTGATGTGTGGGATGCAGTTTAAATAACTTCAACGCGCTTTTAATAAAGAAGCCTCAAACTTTGCCTACTTTCCACCCCAAATGTGATGAAATCAAACCATGCATTTTACTCAGACATGGTTCTCCCACCTCCAGAGGAAACATCTTAGGACGAAAATTGTAAGGCACAAGTTATCACTGCAGCACCATATCCTCCCTCCAAGACCCATTCAGGGAATTGTGCCTGTCAGCCCCTCTGATAATGTCACATAATTGGAACCCAATCCTCAGCAGTATTAGTCAGCCCTATAACCAATTTTATTTCTAAAAAAATGTTTGAAGGTATTTGCTGTTTTCTTCAATTGTCAGTGTGTAAACGCTGTGAGGAATTTAAAAAAAAATTAAATCTTCATCAGAAGGTTCTCTCCTATACGCAGAAATTTGGCCACTAATATTTAAGGATGTAAGAACATGTTACTTTTTATTAATAAAACCAATTGTTTACAGCAGGAACACACAAGTGTGCCACACTTTCAGTAGTCCATTGGCTCCACGGCTTTTGAAGACCTCCTCAAACCTTTTCCTATGGCAATTCCTTCTCAGGTAATTTTTAGTTACAGACTGATGCCTCATTTCTCAACAGGATCCCTCTGTGCCAGATCATAACATGAACAACTTAGAAGATTTATCCCAACCATTCCTGGTGCAGGTTGGGTTCAGCCAGCCCCTCTCAGCTGTCCTTTTGCAGGAAGGTGCATTTCAAGGCAATGTGAATGAAAAGCAGAAAGGTGTTCTGATGCTTTCTGTCAACTTGAATTTTTTTAAGTACTGCTCTAACATATGTTGCACTCGTGAGTTTGAACCTGGTCCTGCAATGAGCTGCATGTAGGTGGAACAGTTGCCCATAACCAACCTCATTACAACTCAATTAAGTCCATTTGCAGAGTGCATTGCAAGACTGGGCCCTTAGGAATTCCTTGTGCTCCTGGAGCTTATTAAATTGCTGGATATCCTCCTCAAGCTCTGCAACGAAGCCATAATTTAGCCCTATTTACCTGGTTAGCACAAGCCACCTGGTAGCTGTTATTTTTGCTCAACTAGACACTTCCATGTCTATAAAACTTTCCCCATTTTTATAATAATCTGACTTTTAACACCAATCCCCTGACCAAACACTGCCGAGCACTCGCTGCTTGTTAGCTGCTCTGAGATGAAGTAATAGCCCCCTGTCATGCTGTGTTGGACAGTGCTAAATTGTACCAGAGGACATCTATGCCCCTTGGGTAGCTGCCAAGGAGGACTTAATTCTAGAGAAGCTGCTATGAGAAACAAACCCTAATTCACAAGCTTAGTTTTTTAAAACAAAGTTACCCACTGCACAGCAACCTGCTTAGCAGAGGTTCTTTGTCTCATGATGTGAACACTGCCCAGCCATAACAAGCTGTTTCTATACAGCTCAGGATCGCCTGACTGACACTTCCACCCAAATGTACCTCCACTGGGTGCAAGCAGCTGAGCTGCTCTGAGGTGCTTGCTTGTCTGGCAAAGTATTTACTCCATAAAACAAAAGAATGGGATGTTCCTGAATCATGGAATTGCTCATGTTGGAAGGGACCCGTGAGGATGACTCAACTCCCTGCTCTTTACAGGACTACCAAAAACTAAACCATATGAAGACATGTCCTCCATGGCTTCTTGAACTCTGGCAGGCTTGGTGCCATGGGCACTTCCCTGGGGAACCTGTTCCAGGGACCAAGCACCCCTCAGCAAAGAGCTTTTTCCCAGTGTCCAATCTCCACTTCCCCACATCCTGTTGTGCTCATCAGAACAAGATCAGCTCCTCCTCTCCACTGCCCCCGAGGAGGGTGGAGCCTGCCAGGAGATCCCCCTCAGCCTTCTCCTATCCAGGCTGACAAAGCCAAGTGACCTCAGCTGCTCCTTTTAAGTCTTGCCCTAAATAACTTCTATTCCCATTTCAAGAGCCTTGCACTGATGTTTGGAGACAGAGCCCCAGACTGAACACACATTTGTTTGCAGTCCCTGAGCCAGCCACAGCCCAGGGCTGAGCCTCCCAAAACCTGCTGTCAGCTACTGCACTGTTTTTTCAAAGAGGTGAGAGAAATTAGCAAGTTAGAGTAGTAAGTAATAATCCTTTACTCTGAGGTGTAAGGTTATTTCTTTATTAATAAATAGAAGTAAAACCTCAGTCAGAGATAAACTGTCACATGGGAAGGAAGTAAAAAAGGTTTATTTTCTCAAGGAATGGCTAAGGTTGAGCAGGTACAACTATCAATTTTTCTGCTGTGTTTCCCCCACCCCTCTCAGCAGTCTAGCTGTTTCTACCCAAGCTCTAAAGGGAATAACCAAAATTTCAGTCAATGTAATGTCAAATAGCACAAAAAACCCCTCAACCCCTCACAATCACATCTTCTATTGGCATCCCTGTGACAACATCCACACACCCCTCATGTCTACAGCCTGTTACTTTCTGATGGTTGTCCTCTCCTTGCTTAAGCTGCAGCTTTGGATCTCAGGAAGTGAAATGTTGATACTGAACATGAAAGAGAAATTCATCTGTGTGATGAGCAGTGATTTGGCCTAGAAGCTGTCAAACCATGGAAGCGTCTCACAACCACCATAGAATAATGAAAATGTTCTTTAAAACCCTGTGACAATTGCAAAGCGAGACAGAAAATGAAGCTGCCTACACCTGCAGACTGCAGTCCCCGTGTGTGAGCACATCAACCTCTGCTCTGGACTGTACAGCCAGTCTGAGCGGGAGCAAGCCCTGTGCATCAACGGCAAAAAGGGACAGGCAGGCCATTGTGCTTCCCATTTCCCCTGTGCCAAAATAAGTCATTACTGGAGTCCTGTTTTGGAGGAGACAGGAGAACTGCAGGATCCCAAGAAGCTCCTTGCAAAGGATCAACCTTGGGCACTCTGCCCCCGCTTCACCAGGGGCAGGTGGCTGGAGCCTCCCACACCATGAGGGCACCCAAAGACAAGCACAGGCAGGTTAGGCTCAGCTCATTTGAAAATCCACTGACCAGCCCAGAGCACAATTCCAGGCTTTTAGAGAATGCAGTCTACATAACAAACATGCTTTTTCAGGAATCAAAATAAAAACGCACATGAAGCTTCAAACTCTACAGAATCCATAAGTACTTGAACTTGCTCACCTGACTGTCAAACAGTAAAATCCTTTCTTTACGGCGAGGATCTGCACAGATTCTGTCTTACCACAATTCCTGAAAAGCTGCTGCTAATTTCAGTGATTCAAACTTTGCCTCACTGCTAACATTTCTTGACTTTACGAAAGCTGAAGATTTATATGCTTTAGACACCTGGAGATTTTCACAGGTCACCAGGGAACTTGGATGTTGAGGTCTTGCCAGAAGTTCGAACATTTGAGGAGTGAGCACAGGCAAGCAAATATTTGAGCTATTTAGTCTCCCCCAAAGGTACCAAAGCTAAGCACCCACGTGACTGAACACTTGCACAAACACAAGATTTTGGGAGGTCACTTGTGTCATCATGGAGCAGCTATTACGAGATGTGGGAGCATCATTCAACACCTTTATCTCAGCCTTCAGTGCTTATGAAGGCAGCAAGGCACACCAGGCCCGCAGGGAAGAGCATCATTAGCCTCAGGGCTTTTAATCACTGTTGTGATTTTATATGAAGTCTAAGTGCAAAGGTGGGGCAGGAGGGGCATTTAGCAGGGCTGCTTTGAGGCCAGAGAAAATATGAGATTACATTGAGATGGAAGATTGGTATTATCAAATCAATACTGTACAATAAATACAGCAAATGAGTTAATCCAATTAGCTGAGTGGAGCAAGATCAATGTGCTGGTGGAACAGATAGATTGCAAGAGACTAAAATTAAATGTACCCAAAAGAGAGGGGCAATGAGAACAATCCTCTAAAACAATGGGCTTTGGTGATTATGTAGAGTTTGAAAACTGAACTTGAGCACAGACATCATCTTGGAATTTTTGGAGGGTTCATCCCAGAGAGTGAACAGGGACAAGTTTCTCCACAAGTGAAAACACGACAATGCCAGAATTCTGCTTGTTAAACTGTTTGCTAAATACCTTTGCACTGTAATATACTGACAAGGAACAAAACCATCCTTGTAACGCTGTAGCTGCTCGCAAAAGCTTGTTAACTCCTAGCACAGCCCCCTTGTCCTCAGTGAATATTCCAGCCGCCGTATTGAGCAGGGAGCTGTGGAAATAACAAAGAGGAGGCGGCAGCCACGCTAAGCACAGAACTCGCAGCCGAGGAGGAACAGGAATTTTAGACAGTTCCCAGCACTGAAAGGGAAAAATTGAGTTCAGATCCCATCAGTCCATGGCCATGTTTGCACATCACCACGACTCGGTGGCCACTGCACACACGGGGAACAGGAAAGCAGCCTGCTAAGCAACAATTCCAAGTAAGCACAGAGGAAAAGGAATACTCTCCCTGAATGGTTAAGGGGAAGCTAATGAATACTAATTTATGCATGCATGTATTAAAATTCTCTCTGCACTGAGCAGTTCAGCTTTTAAGTTTCACGTGCAGCTTGAAAGCAAGGCAGAAGGCAAAGTGTTGGGAAGAACACCATCTCTTCAGAGGATTAGGAATTAAGTTAACTGCACATTAGAGATAAAATAGTGGAGCGCTTGTCTTTATTCTTAATGATAAACCATAAGGCACTAAGCTACACAGCACGATTAACTCCTTTCAACTCCTCACTGCTACTGCTGAGACAGCAATGTGGTACTTGCACAGAAATACTAAAAAAATACAGAGCGATTAGGTTAAAACTAAGTGAATTTAGGGCAGGCAAAAATACTACAGTGCAACCCAGAAGGGATAGGTCTTTGTTCCTGTAAAGAGCAGTCTATGCACCTGCAGTGTTAGAATGAATTCCTCAAATGATAAAACCATTCATGGTTTGAAGTGACCAGCTCTGGGGCTGGACGTGTCACTCTAGATCCCTCCTCTCCTTCCTAACTCCTGAGTCATCTGGGTACTTAAAATATCAACGCTGCAGTGATGCCGGCCAGGCTGGTGACAAGGATGAACTTGGGGAACCCCAGGTGAGGGCTCATCCCCTCCTCCTTCACCAGCTCCATACAGTCTGGAACTCCATGTTTCTGTGACTAGGTTCCCGTTTAAAACTGCTCTTAGCAACATGAAAAATTCCAAAGCAAACTGAACAACCAAAGAATATTTTAGTCTGTGAGATACTAAACAAACAGGGCCCACTTAGACCATTAAACAATGAGCTCAACATATTAAGGTACCAGCAAAGCCCACGACCTACCACACTCCTGGGATTAAAAGCATTCTCCACAAGATAGACAAAGCTCTGTCCTCAGTGTGTACCTGCAAAGCTTCAACTACTCTCCTGGTTCAGTGAGCTACTGAATTTATTCAACTGTACCCTGGCCTGGTTTAGGATGGTTGGAGGAGGAGAAGAAACAGAGCAAACCCCCCAGCCCACCTCCCTCCAAGCCTGAACTGCAGCCCAAGAGCAAACACCCGCACACTTCCTCCCCTACTGTCACCTTCCACCTGTGGGAGAAGCTCCCTCGAAAGCTATTGGTTTGAGCATCCATCAGATCCCACCCTAAAGTGCTTCTTTACTGCCTGAACAAACTGCAACCCTTAAACCACTGAAAAACTCTGGCATCAAAGCCCATCCCGTTGCAACACACCATACCTGGTTAGTGGGCCACCTTTTCCTGCATTACAGAACCTAGCACAGCTGGCTCAGACCCAAAACTAAGCAAATCTAAACAATCCAATAGCTCCACAGGGACAGCTGAGGTAACCATGGCACAACATGCAGCAGCTGCTCGGGGGTGAAGCACCCTCCTGCTGTCGCAGGCAGCAATGCCCCTTCCCCTCCCATTTCTGCAGCTCTGTGAGCTCCTAAGCACAGCACCAAACCCTTTCAGCTAGATATGATGTGCTACCTGTGGTGGAAGACAACCCTCAGCCAGGCACACAGGGCTCTCTGAGGAGCTGGAGCTCTGTGGTGGCCTTTAGGCTCTGCCCAAACCAGGGCAGAGTGCCACACGCACACATTCTGGGTGCCAGGCTGGGCCCTGAGGTGTTTGCCACCAAAGCACACAAGGCAGAATTAGAGCTGATGAAAATTTTCCAGGAAAACACTGGAAAAAGGCAATGAACCAAAATGAAAATGCTTCCTGGAATGTACTCTCTCCCAACAACAGGGACCAGTTCCCCATAGACTCTCAGGCTGCAGGGATTTCACAACATCACAGGCAGAGCAGACACATAAATCACCTGAAGGGCTTTTGGTTTAACTCTACAGCACCAGCAGACTTAGGAAAGTTGTGTCTACTGAAGCTGGCAGAACTTTCAAATTCAAGGTCTGTGCACCCTTCAGGGAAAATATGAGAAGGGAGCCTTTGGTCATAATTCAAAGGAAAATACTCTCAGCAGAAACTTCTCTGGGATCCTCTGGACTGATACATGTCAGCATTTTGGGAACCTGAAAGTCTGGTTACTGCAAAGACCCAGTTCTTGACTGAGCAGCCTGGAGAGGCGAGGCTTGGCTTGCTCTGGAATAGATGAAGGAAAACTGGGATCCACAGAGAGCTTGAACTCTGCTTCCTGAAGCTGGTATGGTCCCAGCTCTCTGTTTGCCCTGTTGGCAAACAACCTCAGACTGTGGCTGTGCTGGGGCATTAGAAACTATTACTTCACTTTGGGTAAACATTTCAAAATGACATTTCCTATTTAGTCTTTAAAAGTTATCAGGAGAGTATCATTCTCCACCCAGAAGAGTGACTTTTCTTGTTTACTGTTTTCATAGGTCTACAGGATGGAGATATAACACAATGGATAACAGACATGAGGAAATCCGGATAATTAGACTCATTTTGGTATTGGAAAAACTATGTAAATCTGAGTCTCTTACTGAGCTGCAAAGGTAAAACAGAGCATCACAACCCCAAAATTGTGCCCTTGCCAGACAGCCTGTTCAGCTTTACTGAATCAATCAAAATAGATGGTTTTGCCCTAACTTTTCCCAAAACATATCTTATAAACTTTGCCATACCTGTGACAAATTCAGGAACTCCTGGTATTTCTCTGATGTTCAGCAGTGAGAAAGGTTATGATTACGTTCAACAGGTTTTCAGCTACCTACTGGAAGAAAAGATTCACACATATCAGCCTCTGTCTTTGCAACACTTGCAGGTACAAAAATTCACATTAAAACCTTTTTATTTTACAACTGAATTCCTATTCATTTCCTTTGAAATCTTCTGTTCAACTCCCACTTAGACCATCCTGTGTCCCTTCCTCCAAAGCATAAACATCCCCACACAAAATCCTCCCCACGCTAAAGTTATGGCACTGGTTTTTTACTCATCAGATATGACAGAGGTGCTAACTCTGTACTTGCCAATAGAAAATCCATCCAAAGAATCCACCTGAACTTCCTGAAGACAGCCACATGCGAAAAAGACAAGATAACAGCAAAGCAATCTTCCTTTACATAGCCAAAACTCAAATCTAGTATTCTAGATAGAAGAAAACCCTACAATTTTAAATTTAATCATCACATTTTGTCTTTTGTCCCCACCAATACATATTTGTGAGGGTCTTTTGCTATCTTGATGAGTTAAGTGTGAAGTTTCCCTGATGGGATACATTTAAAGTGAAACTCAAAAGCATGAATCACCAAGTGTAATGCTGCAGAGCTGTCTCCTTATTTTTCAGTTGGATTCCCGGGTTTGGCAAAGTGCTGAGCTCACACACCAGAATGTTGCAGGCATTTGTATGCAAGGTATATTGGAAGGGAAAGTCAAGGGCATTCCTGGTTTAGCCCTTCAGTGACAGGCAAATTCAGTCCTGCACATCTGGGGATGAGGTTGTCAAAGGGACATGCAAAAAAACAAAGCCCGGTTTGATCCCACAGTAGTCCAGATGTCAGAATTTCATAGAAAATCATGTAAATGATCAATTAGGCAGAGATCCACCTACTCTGTGTGAGATTTACTAGAAATAGACTGTTCTCTGTTTCATCAAGTAGTCATGGGACTATTCAGAGCAAAGTTTGCTAAGCCAAAGCTGCAGAGACAGGGAACAAGTTGATGTAGTTTAGAATTAGCAGTGATATAGAGCTCTTGCATTCATTATAGGATAATTCTTAAAATCTGATGCCCACTTTGATTGTAATCCCTCCAAATTCAAGGTGAAACTAAATAATCTCCAGAATAGACTTACTACTACATTGCTAATGAGCATTAGAAATTGTAACTGGGGGGAAAAAAAGAAACAATCAAAAAGACCATGATGAAACCTCTCATATAGAATTCCTAGTAACAGATGGAAAAGTTCTTAACGAGAAGCAAGGGGGGGAGAGTCTTATCAGAGGAAAAAAACAAAGGCACAGATTCTCAGTATTGTCTTAAGACAGAAACAGTTATCAAACCTGAAGCCTCTGGTCCTTTGCTTTGAAATCAAATTTTAAAACATGCAATCATCTGATTAAACACACTACAGAGCAATACACACTTAATTTACCTCCTCACAACTGGAGTGAGAACAAATTTTATGTCTAATTTCACACAGTCTGGCTGTATCCCTGTGATACCAGAGCTCACGAGTCTCACCATCACAGTAAATGTACACAAAGCTGGGGCACACAAAATTCGTGTTCAAAAATGCTGGAGGTCCTGGTTCTTCCTCCCCAGGTGGACGATACAGCTCAGCCTGGGCCAGAAGTGAGTGACCACTGCCTGTTCCTGCTGTCCTGCTGCCCACCCAGCCCCACACGCTGCCTCAGCTGCTGAGTCCCTGTCATAGAATCACAGGATACACCGAGCTGGAAGGGGGCCATCAGGATGATCCAGTCCAGCTCCTACAGTAAAGAGTCAAAAACCAGTTACCTCCAAGCTTCAAATATAACTAATTATTTTGGTTGCAAACCATTAGGCTTTAATATACACTCACAGAATCTGCTGAGCTGGAAGGGACCCACAAGGATGAGAGTTCAGCTCCTGCCCTGCCCGGCACCATCCCCGAGAGTCACACCGTGCCCAGAAGTATTGTCCGAATGTGTCAGGATGGTGTTCAGGAAAGAAACCAAATTTCACCTCAAACCTGCCTAATGAAATGCAACTTAGGTGAAGAAATAAACCCCCAAAGGTTTTCCCTTATGTCCCCAGCATCTTGTTTCTTTTTCAGTTAAAAGTGTGAAATTACAGAGGTTATTGGGGAAGAGGCAACAAGGTGAATGCGGGTGACAAATATTTCAAAAGAGGGAGAGAATTTGTAGGTTTCCTTCCCCTCCCTAAACAAGCTTTTTTCCTGTTAATTCTTACTTTTAATCAGATTTATGGGGAGCCGCAGCCCACGATAGTGACCTTCCCCTGTTCTTCTACCGCCGTTTCCAGTTTGTCCTTCCGAGGGCTGAGGGCCCCAGGGACCAAAGCCCGGGGCCATGGTTCAGAGGTGCTGGCAGAGAAAGAAACGCGTTTGATGACTCATTTTATGACAAGTAAATGATCACATGTAAACCCCAGTCTATCGCACTTGCTCCTTTTCCCACTTCATTTTTCCATCACCTCAGGCAACACATGAATTTACGGACGGTGCTGTTTTTTTCCAGCCTTTACTTCAACTTGCTGCATTTCTCAAGATGCCTTTATCAAAATGACTCCGAACCTGACTCCCACACCGGCACCGCGCAGCTGACATAGGAAGAGGGGGATGCTGAGACCTGTGGAGAACTCGAGGCACGGCTGCCAGGGAGACACCGGCTACCGCCTCCCTGCAGTCCGGCAGAAGAGCCCCGGCAGGCAGGATCCATCCAAGAGTTAAAACCGCCCAAACGGCCCCAAAAAGTCGATTTTTTTCAGCCCGCTATCTCCCTCTAGTGCCGGAGCGCGCGGCCGCGGCGCCATCTTGGGTGGCCTTTCCCTCTCCCACACTGCCCTCTGCAGCTCCATCCCGGGCCGTGCCTGCGGGAGCCGAGGAGAAAAAACATAAAATAATATAGTATAAAGAGTCCTTCCTTATATTAGCAGAGGGTCCTTCCAGTCAGGACGGACTGCTCAGGGCAGACCCACGTTGTTCCCTCATATACCAGGGCCTCACAGGCCTGGCCACCCCAGCACCAGCACAGGGTCTCTTGTGAGCATCTGACAAGAATCTCTAATTTTCTCCCACAAAAATGCCAAATTCAGGCGGTATCAAATTGCACTAAAGATGCTCCACCAGTTCCTGCAAGCACAACAGCATCAGCCGTGTTTTGGTCCGGTATGGGACAGGTGCCCCAGAGAGCAGGGCTGGCCCACACAGCCACCAACACCTGCCTGCCCCAGCTGTATTTTGTTAAAGAGATTCTTCAAAGCGACAGATTAATACATTGCTGTAGTAGTCAGTGGTATATTTACTGCTGTAAAGCTCCAGATGCTCTGTAAGCCACAATAATACATTTAAGTGGAAAACGAGTCATTTAAAACCATAATGACTATCATAGCATGACTCCGCTGACAACAAGCCCCAGTGATAATGCTGCGAGGTGGATGAGATGTGTTCGCCGGGGCTGCCAGTCACAGAATCACAGAATCACAGAATTGACTAGGCTGGAAAAGACCTTTGAGATCATCGAGTCCAACCTATGACCTGACACCACCTTGTCACCCAGACCATGGCACTGAGTGTCACATCCAGTCTTTTCTTAAACACTTCCAGGGATGGTGACTCCACCCCCTCCCTGGGCAGCCCCTTCCAGTGCCCAATCACCCTTTCTGTGAAGCTCTGCCTTGGGGGCAGGTGCTGCTACCGGGAGCCCTTGCAGTATTGGGGTGCTGAGGTGCCCCTGTCCTCCCTGGGGAGATGGGTGCGAACCCCCATCTCCTCAGCACAGTTCCTCACCTCACCTCTGCTTGGATCGTGGAAACTGCTGTTCTTATCATGGAGCCTGCCACTGTGCCGTCCAGGTGAGCAGTGCCGGGTCCCCAGGTTCCAGCTGTGAGGAGGCAGAGCTCAGTTCTCCTCAGAGCAGCCCCTAGTTCACACCACAGGGCCCTGGGACCAGCTGGGGACTGGCTCCTCTCGGACACCCCAGCTGGGACCATGTGGACATGGCAATGTCCAGTACTTGCTGTGGGCAGTGTGGGGATGGGCGGTGTGAGGAGGGCGAGGAAGGCACCACCAGCCCCCTCCTTTGGCCAGAGAGCAACCAGAGCCATGTGGGCCATGCCTTGCTGCTCCTCCAGAGCCATGTGGGCCGTGCTTTGCTGCTCCTCCAGAGCCATGTGGGCCATGCCTTGCTGCTCCTCCAGAGCCATGTGGGCCGTGCTTTGCTGCTCCTCCAGAGCCATGTGGGCCATGCCTTGCTGCTCCTCCAGAGCCATGTGGGCCATGCTTTGCTGCTCCTCGGGCCATGCGTCCCTCAGGAGAGTCAGGAGAGCAGCACCAGCACCAGTAGGGAAGGGTTGGCTCTCCACTCACGTGGCAAAGGCAACGAAGGTAGCAAAGGGAAAACCAGGGCCAAGCTTTCTGCTGGTATGACGCAGACAGCTCTGGTGATTTTCAGTAAACCATTTTAATCTATGTCCTCAGAAAATCTGGCATTAATTTCTTTCCCCATCCCCAAATGAAGAAATTCTCTTGCTTAGTCCTTGACTACTCCTTTCAAAAGCCAAGTAATGGGAAAAACAGATAGGTGTGCTGAGACTTTGAGGAGGTCATAGAAGAGAATCATAAAATCTCCTGAGTTGGAAGGGACCCACAAGGATCATTGAGTCCAACTCCTTGAGCTGACACATTAACTCATTCTGTGTCTGCTATTTGCTATAGAGAAACATCTTTTATTCCCTCAACACAAGCAATGTGCTTTGTTGCACCACGCAATTTAAACCTAACTCTCCAAAACACAATTGCCTTTATCGAGCTGAATGCCCTGGGTACGGACCACTTCTAGTCCCTTGTATTAAAGTGATAAAATAAGGTCACTCCTTAGTCAGCCTGAGCAGCATCTGCCACGGCACCTTTGGGATTTCTGTCACTCACGCAGGGGAACAGGAGAGCTCCTCATGGAGCAGACTCTCATAAAAATAATTTACAGCTCCCTTCACCTTGCCCAGAACAGCAGAGCCGTCCCGTCTTTCAGCACAGCCTACACGTGTTTCAGGCTCTCTTTAACCACCCTCTTGTGGTACTGCTGCAGAACAGCATCTTTTTCTAACAGGCTAAAATAAATCCAGTTGTGCTTCACTGTTCGAGGATTAATGGAGACAAAACTTTCCTTTTAGAGAGCAATAACTGGACATTGTTTGATACTCCCTTTTTTTTTTTTTTTTTTTAAAAAAAAAATAAAATGAGCTCCTAACACATCATGTTTGCTCCAAATATGCTGAGGGCCCAAAATAGGGACTACTGAAAATCCTTAGAAGTTTATACTGGCATTTTTAGTTGTCTGTAAAAGACAAAAAAATTGCAAGCTTTTGATGCAAATGGAATTTCTGCTGCATAAAACACCCCCCACCCCCCGCCCAACAGCACTGATTCAATGGAAACTATTAAAGGGCTTTAAAGACGCAAACCAAAAGACACATTTCATAAACATATTGTGTATTTGATAGGTAAAATCTTTATGCAGTGAGCTGATTCAATTCTCATTTAATTATTTTCTTGTCTTGAAACAAAGATGATTGTACCAGGGGTGGATGGCTCAGTTCCTAGGCCTAAATGCAAGTTTTTCAGTAGAGAAACATATAAATTCAACCAAGAAAAATGCTGCACTCAGAGTGAGTTTCAGTATTGAGCAATATGATGATCAAACAAGCTACATTAGGTGGTAATATACAGCAAATCTGCCCTTAGTAACCAGAATGACCACAGGCCTTATCAGCTTGGCTCAATACTTCAGGTACTTATCAATAAATAGGTCAAACCCATTCCTTCACAGGTAAGTTTAGTAGTCTGTGATGCCACAAGTTGTTAATAGAGAGAGTTAAAAGTACTTTGTAAAACCAAAAGAGCAACCCAGAAATTCCTCATCTCCTACAACCCCTGACTCTGCAATTTACCTGATTCCGGCTTTTTTCTGTTCTGCAGTGACTCTTGCAATAACCCAACTGCCCTGGGTGACTCCTGAGATCACTCAGACAGTAGGTGCCTGGTATTGCACTGGTGAGTCCCTGTTTTGTGTTCTCAGAAGGCCTTTTCCCATTTATAAAATGGGGATAATACTTTAGTGAAGTCTGTATTACCAGACCAGCAGAGGAAACATCAGATGGCAGCAAACTAGATGTGTGAGATTGTAGAGTGGCACGAGGATTTCTTACTCTGCTCCCTGCTAGATCGAGCTTCATCCCTGGTATTGTACCTGACAGAACGTCTGCATTTTGATGTCTATAAATACCTGTTTCTGTATGCAGCCTCACAGAGCATAAGTGAGGAGGGGGATGTATTTTATGACCAGGAAATACCTTTGTGTTAACACGATTTCAGTTGTAAGATATCAGTGGAAAAAGAAAGGGGTGTGACCCCAGCAGATGCCAGCTGGGAACTTGCACCCTGCCCACAGGCTCAAGCAGTCCAAGCCCCTCCAGCTGGAGGCAGGGCACAGGAAGAACAGTCAGTCCTCACCTGCAGCCCTGGTCCTCCTTGGCTAGCAAAAATGTGGAGCTTTTTATACAGGTTTCCATGGCTAATTCACTGAAGCCTTCAGTTTTAGGATGACTAAAGGATTTTTTTGCATTATAGCAGCACTGGGCAATGCTCAGTTGCCCCAGTCAGGGCACCAAGCACGGTGCAAGCAGAGTAAGAGACAGACTGTCCCCAAGAGCTTCATGTAAGGAACGGCCAGGATTGGGTTTTTACATGTGCAGGAAGGATCTGGTGGGACTGTGACATCACACTCCAAAGGCAAGTCAGACCTGAGAAGCTGAGATCCTGCTTCAAATCACCTTCTGAAGATGAACACGGTATACCCCAAAGCTGGCAGGTGGAGTCCAAAGAAGGAAGTTGGTTTATCCAGGTGGGATTTAACCAAACCACAGCAGGAATAACAAAACCCTGTGTAATTGGAGTCTTTGGTCTCTGAACCGCAGCTCGCCCTTCTTCCTTCCCAGAAACCAAGCAGTGAGCCAGGGAGCTCCTCTAAGTGCAACACCATCGCTCTGGTACCTTGGTCCCTGCCCCAGTGCCTTTCAGCAGTCACCTGCACGTGTGAAGCAGTAATTAGAGTTCAAACCAGCAAGAACCATGCTAAACAATTCCTCAGCGAGGCACAGCCACAGCAAATGAAAATACTTGCAGTAAAATCCTCCCCAACCTCCCTCTGCCTGTCTTCCAGTCCAGCAAGGACTAGTTTTCATGAGCCCCTACAGGCAAAGGTAAAAAGGAACAACAGTATAGGATGTCTATGACTTTTGGGAAAAAAAAACCCTGCAGTGTTTATTGCTGCCTATAATAGATTTAGCTGTCATAGGCCATGAAAGGGGACAGGACTAGCAAAGAGAGCAGCAGTAAGGTATGAAAGAAAACCAGGCTAGAGTTAGGTCTTAGTAAGGAAAACTAAAGAACAAAATATAGGAAGTTAAAAAAGGACCAAGCATGGCATAAAATGAACAATGTATTGTGAGACAAATGTTAGGACTGTTTTCACTGTAGGTGGCATCTCAGCTGGTGATGGGAAGCTGCTAAGTGGAAAATTAGTTGGAATTTGGGAAGGTGGAACTTAAAAACCTAAAGCAAAGTCCTGGGTGCTGTAAGCACACTGAAGGTTTTCTATGATCAAAATCTCACACAACCTACAGAATTAATACCCTTATGACTCATTTCATTCCCACAGATGGTATCTGGCATGGTCTTTAAATGAAATTCCTTTCTTAAATGAATTCAAAAATAGAAGACTTAAGACAAATGTCCTGAATGTAAAACCCTTCAAAAAAGATCAAATTGTCTATACCTGCAAGCTAACATCCCTATATCAAACTTCTGAAAAGCAGTGAAAGCACCTGAAGAAGTTTAAAAGCTTTAAAAATCTTGTTTCATCTCCTACTGTACCTTTCAGACATATTCCTCTGAGCATCACCAGTACAAGAAGACTTGTACCACGGATCTTCAAAGGCGTAGAGCACTTAAATTGGATTGAATTCAAAGGGACTGAAATGCCTCGATGCTTTCTGGGACTCTGGGAGTGAGGGCTCATTGGCTTAATTGGGAATTAAGGACCATCAGCAAGAGTTTGCTCAGCACCTGGGAGGACAAGGATCATCATCTGGACAATCAAGACCACGTTTCTTCCCCCTGAAGACGCTGCCAGAGCTGTCAGGCTTCTCTAACAAGGATGAGATGAGCCTGGAAGATGATGCTCTCAATCAGACCCTGTCTCGTGGGGCCTCTCACATTTGCTCCGGCAGTTACATCCTTCTGTGGCCATCCAGACCTGCCTTGCTTCCATAACTTGGGTTTTTAATGATGTGCATCTAGAAGACCACGATTATGGTCTAATTAGAATCTAATCCAAGTAGGGTCTTTACTATATTGTAAAGAATCTGGACAAGCCAAGGATCTGGTTTCCTTTTTGTTCCTTTTTCCCTGATTGCTCTAATGATTTCAGTAAGATGGCTTTTAAAAGCTTGCCATTTCCTTTACATTTTTAACAGCTACTCCTGAACAAAACCCCACTGGTGCGAAAAAAGACTTCCTCCCCATAGCAACGATGGGGTACTGCACACAAAGAAGCACCTAGCAGTTTAGTTCACATTTTTTAATAACATGGCACAATTTACATTACACAAGTCTTCGCTGAGGAGGAAACATGCTGAAGATTGAGAGCCGCTTCACTTTTCTGTTCACATAGGATCTAGAAAGGACTTTATTACATACAGGATAAACAGCAAAAAGGTTTGTATATAACAATCTCTTTACAATACTGAAAGCTACCACTACGGTTCCAGTGTACATATTCCTCAGGGTTGGGATTTTTTTGTATTTTTCCTTTTGTTCGTAAAAAAAAAAAAAAAAGAAAAAGAAAAAAAAAAAGAAACACCGCACAACATCTGGAGTTCACAAAATCTGAAGCTCACAACTAAACCTTCAGTTGACTACTAAAATAGATCTCTGATCATTAGAAACAACTGTCTGTAGTTAACTTTTTTCTTTTTTTTTCTTTTTTTTTTGCCAAAACAGGGTAACAACTTCAGATAGCACTTTAATACACTAGAAGACCAATGGAACTAATTTTATTTCATACATATATTTTACAGTCCAGTAGACAAGATATTGAATTCTCTCTGATAAAGTCATATTCTCTCCAAATATTTAGACAAGAAACTTAACGCATTATAAAAAAGTGTGTTATGAAAAGACAGATTTCAGAAGTTTGATGCATATTTTTAAAAAGGACCATGTTCTTCATGTTATTTCATGTCTTCTATGATTAGGGAACAACAAGGCTGACCTGTTAACTATTCACAGACTTTATTACCAACTGAAATACAATAAATTGCATTATGAAATCTGTAACGGAGTTCATTAATTAAACTACTGATCCACAGTGAAAACATATCCATCATTTAGAAAAGTATTCGCTTTCTTGTAGGATTTGTTTCAATGTAGCTAAAAATCACTTAACACAAAAAGAATGTGTGTACAGATAAAAATGACACACTGGCAATAAAACCAGACATAAATGGCTATAAGCAGATGTTCTTCCCAAAATAAATTTGACATGTTAGGTGACAAAAGTTCTGGAAAATATCCAGCATTTGATTATTACCGTTTAACCCAGATTAATATGTCTGAAACCCAATCTGCCGTGACTCCGTATCAGTGACTACAGAGCACTAACCCTGACACCATCCAAGGGACACACGAGCTACAGTGACCTCAGCAGCCTGATGCAGGGCTTCACACAGAGAACTGCACCTCTGAAGGGCTGTTTCTTCATCAAAACAAGAGAAACAGCCTTCCATTACAAATGAGCTTGTTCAGGGAAAATATGACTTTAATTATGTTGTGTGTTGAAAAGGCTCCTTTGAGTTATAAAGGCTTTTGTGAAAAGCCTTAAAATTCATTGCATAGTTGAAGGGGTTTAGCTGTCTATAACAATATAAGTAACACAGCATAAGCAGACTGTGTTGATCAATATTAAGTTTGCAAATAGCACAGTTTAAGAAGTATTAATGTATTATGTTACTTAATTTTATCTATTTACATTTGTACAAAGTAAAGCTTTCATCTTACCCTTTTTGCATATATGAACCATTAATCCATGAAGCAATCTTTTTACATAAATATCTACAATTGACTTCACTTCTGGTTTGAAAGAGCTTTGTAGGGTTGACATTGGTGGTGGCTTGTTTCTAGTCAAATCACTCAGATTGATGTCTTGTTCTTCAGTTCAAATTTTGAAATTTTTAAACTAGAAATAAAATAAGAGTAGGAGACACGAGGAACATATGGACTTGGCTAAAAGATCTGGAAAAATTTCAACATATAATATACAAAAAAAATCATTTCAAAATCTTTGCACTCAGGTCTATACATATTGTACAGCGGGTTACATCCCCAGTCTGTATCAATGACTAGTAAGAAGGTCTTTATATTATGTTCATTTACAAGGTTTTTGTCCCTCTCGCTCTGGTTTTCATTGAGTCTCACTCTGCTTATCGAGCTTCGATGTCCTTGAGGGTGTGAGAGGGAGGCCTCTCTCTCATCTCTGTGGACAGAGGAGTAGTCCTTCTGGGAGAGCCGGGCCGAGGGCCCAGCGTGGAGATAAGAGGTGGAGGGGCACTGAGAGCTGCTGTGGGGGGAGTTTTATTGAGGAGGCCGTTCTGGTGTCCCGTGGGGGGACTGACGCGGGGGTAGTGCATGCTGGGCAGTCCTGGCGTGAGGAGGCCGGGGTGGGGCAGGTGCCCGTCCAGGGCGGCGGGGTGCACCGAGTGCAGGCGCGCGTGCTCGTAGTCCTCGCGGAGCATGTGCAGCCGCTCCCGCTCGTCCAGGTGGGTGCCCCTCTCGTGCTCCCGCCGCGGGTCCACGGACAGAGGGTGGTGGTGGTGGTGGTGGTGGTTGTAGTCGTGAGGTTCCCGATCCCTGAATGACCTGTCTGCTTCATACAACCTTGGCGTAGAGAGGCGATGGAGGGGGTCATTTCTTAGCAAAAAGTCTCTGCCCAGGGGGTCTCTCCGATGAATATCCAGCTCTCTGTAGGGATCTCTCAAGGGATCTCTCATTGGATCCCAGTGGAAAGAAGGATAGGGGAAACGTTCTCCACCAGGAATTGGGCTAATTCCCATAAAAGGGGTCATCATGCGAGTCCTATCCAGGCCACTGATGCTGTTCATGTGATGTATACCAGTCACACCTACAGTCATGGGCATAGACACTAAAGGACTTGGATGGACGTTGGATGTGGATATAGGTGGTGGCTGATCAGATGACCGATGAGTCTGAGGTCCCTCAGGTTGAACATCATGGTCTTCCTTTCGCTCTTCCTTCACCTTGACTTCGTTGCTTTTCTTCGGGTTATCGTACGCCGGCTCGTTCTTCCTGTCGGCCTCGCGGTTGGAAGTGCTGTTGGGCCTGGTGCTCTCCACAACGGGGGGCCTGGCATAGGGGGAAGGAACCCTGGGCATTTGCTTAGACTCTTCCACCACTCGGCTTTCATGGCTCAGGCCTTCTTTCTCTGAAACGTAGTTGTCCTTCACCTTGTGCTCTTCAACACTGATTTCCTTCCGAGATTCGGAGTGATCCCTCTCTCGTTCTTTGGGTTTCTCTTTTTCTCGAACCTCGGGATTCAGATGGCTCCTGATCTGCTCACTTGAGCTGCGGTTATGTCCGAGGGAGTTTACTGGATGGATAGGTGCTGGCGAAGGATGGCTGGAGTGTCTTTTCTCAATGCTCTCCCTACAAAAAAGAGAAGTGTGAAATGAAGGCATGAGAAGCTCTGCAAAGAAAACAAAGGATCAGAGTGCCTGGCTTTCTACTCGTGGCTTTGCAGAGAGCTGGTGACATGCACCAGGAATGCACTGTGCCTCTGGCACACCCAAAACTCCAGAGGAACATCCCATCTCTAAACTTGGCCTATTCTGTTCTCTCGTCCCAGCAGCAGCAGATCTCCAAAGCTGCTCTGTGAAGAATCTGATTGAGATCTCAAACACTGAAGTCCACAGAAGGCTCCCATGGGAATCTAGCTCTAGGACATGTATTTCTAAGACACCGGCCTTAAATGTTTGCAAAGAAGAGAGAGAAAAGTAAAAACATACTAATTTCATCCAAAAAGTGAGGCAATTATATCCGAATTACATGGTTAATAGTATTCTACCTACTTCTTCTATTAAGAATACATTTGGGAAAATAGATTACTGTTTTTTCAAATTACTTTTAAAAAAATTTCCAGACCTATGTTCACTACTGATTTCTCTTCTCTGTTCTCTTCAAATGTCTAGCTTTTCAATTTGCTTCTCACAGTTCAATTTACTTCTTCAAACTGAGACAAAAGCCTTTCAAGAAGCCAGTACTGATGGTGCCAAGCCACTCCTCTGACAGGAAGGCACTTCCCTAAGTGTGCAGTGACCCTCAGTGCAAGTGTTTAACAGAGCTGCCCATCACACAGATTATGTGCCAACCTCCTCAGCAGAGATCAGTCTACTCTGTCCGTCCATCCTTCACACTTGCTCTGAAAACATCATCCCTGGAGCCAGCTGCTCCTCAGATGACCAACCCTTCCCATTCCTAGGTTAAAACAAGCAGAGCAGGGACAGGGCCAGTGCTACAAAATCAGAAAATACTGTGAATTGATTCCATCTTTCAAACCTAGTAATGGTGCACAGAAGATTAGGGAATTATTATCTGGCAGTGAACAAAAATCTAAATATGGAAATGGGTTCCATACAAATTATTTTCAGGAAGTAGTGTTGACCAGGAGTTGTTATGGGCAATGCTAAGTGAAAAAGCTTTCCCATTTAAAACTAATCAAATTTACAAGGTGAATCTAATCTCTCAGTTCCAATGATTTTAACCTCTTAGTAATTTCAATTGACCTCTAAGCTGGAGTCTCTCCATAAAGACGGCTCCACATACTCAGTGCTGTTTGCTGAGCATGGAAATTCTTTTCCATGTGGGATGAGGGACAATAATTTTGCTGTTAAAGGCAAAAATTATTATGGCCATAAACTAAAATACAAGAAGTTCCACCTCAACATAAGAAAGAACTTCTTCCCACTGAGGGTGGCAGAACACTGGAACAGGATACCCAGGGAGGTCTCTCTAAAGACAAAACCCACCTGGGCACATTCCTGTGTCACCTGCTCTGGGTGGCCCTGCCTCGGTAGGAGGTTGGAGCGGATGATCTCCAGAGGTCCCTTCCAACCCCAGCTATGTTGGGATTCTGTGGAAAGGGTAAGCAGTGAGGCCTCCCCTCAGCTCCAGCTGACACGGTGTCTCTCTGGGTGCTGGTGTCACCTGAAGGCTGGTGACACCAGCAGGTGACACTCTGGACAAGATGAGCAGTACTGGCTGCTGAAGGGCAGCTCGCAGGGCGACTCCAAGGTGGACACTTGCTCCCCTTTACCTACACAATTTCTGCTACTTACTTTTTTTTGCTGAACTGTGTAAGATTTGTACCTCTAGGTACTTTTGGACAGCGAAACTGCAAAATGCAGGTTTTTTTGCAGAAACAGAAAAAAACCTTCTTCTGCAAATGCCGAAAAAGTGCCTGGGAGAAGGAAACCCCCATTATTATAATCTCATCAGATGCATCTTTTGCTAGACTGAACTGTTGAAACTGTCATTTCATGGGCCATGTCAGAGAGACCTCCAAGAGTCCAGAATGTTCCTCTCGGAAAACACTTGAAGACAGAGCATCTGCTACCAGCCCTGCCTAGTCTGCACTGCCCAACAATTCACTGCTTGGGATCAGGGGCTGCCTCAACTGACTGGGACCTAAACAGTCTGGAAATCACACCCTGGCTCTAATTTCCCTCCACTTGCTTTCCACCAAGAGTTGAGGCATTTGATTAACAGCTTCCAGATCTGGACACAGGGAGATCAAGACACTCCAGTGAAGGATTCTCAACATGAAGGCTCGATTCTGTTCTTTTGCTGGGAAAACATTGGCTCATGGGCTCTGCAATACCTAATCTTTATTTTGCTCAGGGGACTAGTTTAGGGCACTCTTAATTGTTTTATTTCTCTAGGAAAGCTCATTCAGTCCTTTTGCTGATATTTAATCAATTTTCCATACAATTGATGTACTTTAAATGACATATAAAATTTAGAGAAAATAACAGGCATTTTCTGTAATTAAGGAAAAATATATGTGCAACCAAAAGAACAAATTCCTTTGCCAATGTCATTGTATTCAATGACAGTGTTGGTAACATCTCAGGAGGCTCCTGATTATCCAGCTCATTTAAGTGAACTGCATGTAGTCCAGTGGACAGAGAAGGAATAACTTTTTAATCCTCAGATTTGTGAAGAGCTCCTTAGGTTGATAATATGAGAACAGCTCTAAGCCACTGACTCCACAAAGAAGAAATTTAAGATCAGCTTATCCAATGAACTTATTACTAAGTAAGAGAAGTTTTGAGGCTGTGTGCTACACTGAAAAATACTGAATTTCTTATGCTGAAGAGTGTGCCTCATTTATATTGATTAGAAGAGCAATAGATTATTGGTTGGTTTGGTTTAATGTTCTAGCATTACAGACCCTTAAATGCCATTATTATCATACTGGAAGTGTTCAGGGACATCTTTTAAACAAAATACCGCTGAGAAGGAACAAATCCTGCTTTTCACATTTGATATTTTTACTGATTTTTTTCCTAATGTTGGGCTGGAATAAGGGAATCCTTAAAAAAACCCTCCATGGCTGCAATCCATCACAGAATCATAGAATATCCTGGGTTGGAAGGGACACGCAATGTCCCAGGAGCACTGGGGGCTCTGCAGTGTCACTCCCAGCCAGGACAGGGTCACTGCTGCAGTTTTGTACAGTCTGGGCTGTCTGAGGGGTTCACCTCTCTCAGTCTGGCTCGGAGGGGCTGTGGTGCACAGGCCATGCAGCTGATCCAAGAGGAGCCACCAGGGATCTCCACCCCATCTAATACCGACCTTCAGTGGGGAGGGCCAAGCTCAGAGGGGCTTCTGAGGGACCCTTCCCCTGCAGGCAGGAGCTGAGATCAATACTTTTGGCTACCTGGCTGATTTTGGGCGGATGAAGTTCCACCCTTGATGACCAGATGATTTTGGGATGAAATCAAACCCCTGGATATGATTCCCAGCTCTTCCTGCTCAAGCAAATTAATTAATAATAGGTAACAAAGCTTGAGACCTCAACTAGAAAGCTCTGTGCTCACCCTGCTGGGTGCCACTGAATGTTAAGGAAGAGCTAGGAGAGGCTCTCAGCTCCTCCAGACATTCTCTCCAGAGAGAGCACAGCTCTGGGATGGATTCTCAGCCTCTCCTCAAACAGGCCAGCTGTGGACACGCTGCCAAGTGCAGTGACCCAGCCCACAGAGCCGGGCACGCGGCAGCGCTGCAGGGGTGAAACCAGGACTGCACTCACTGCAAGCTGGAATTGTGCACAAGTATGAGGGATGGATGGTGCATACTGCTAAGCTCTCAAATTACTGAAAATAAACAAGTTCTGAGCTATGATATGGAGTTCAGGCAATGCCAAAGCAGCTTGCGAGGAATGTTTTCAGTAAGGGATTTTCTTCAGCAGGAACACTTCATGAGAAAACAACAAAACAGCAACCAAAATAATCACGTAATTCTACAGGCTACCCAGATCACAGTAACTAAAATGCTTTGCCATTCAAGCCAGTAAAGTTACTCACATGCTTAAGCCTTTTGCAGGACAGAACCCCCAATTTGTAACAGCAATTTCTTTTCAAGCATTAACATCAGACATGAAAATAATGAAGCTATGCTACCAAACAGAAAATATTCCAAATGGAAAATGTAGGTGGAAAGTTCTGCAGTTCGCCTTTCTTTTAGAACAACGTAGAAAAGCTCTTACATGTAGTTTTAGAATATCTAATGTGTTAGCATAACTTCTTTTAGAAAAGGCTACTGATGCATATATTTGGGTTAGTGACAGAGGAGTCAGAAAAGCACATCTCCTAAATACTATTTTAGGTTAAAATATTAGAAACAAATAGCCATTATGTAGTAAAGTAATGTGCAAACTCAACAGGAAAGCCATCAAGCCACAACTGAAACAGCTGAAATCAGCCTCTCTACATTTTTCAAGGAAGGCATGACACTTGCTGAATGGCAAATTCTTATAAATTTGGTACTTCAATGTTAAGAGGAATTGTTACTGCGTTAACCGAATAATGGGAACAGTCCTGACAAAAAAAAATATGACCAGGTTTTACTTTCCATTAACCCTTCCCAGCCTGGACATGTGAGCATGCAAGTCCATGTAAAACACTGAATAAAAGCTCTGTTGGAAGGTGTGTAAAAGCAGTGCAAGTGTAGGGGCTTTTCTGAGGGGAAATAAGGTGCTTTTCATGAACTGCATGCTCTGAAGCTTGCTGTGGTTTTGGCACATGACATTCCTGGTGCATTTTTAGTGGTCTCATCTCACACCTTTATCACTGGTCCCTCTGGTCAGGCCGTTTTTGAGCAGGGGGAAAGGGTTACTTGTTTTGCAGACAAGGTCTGATTTACAAAGTTATTTAAGTATTTGAAAGTGCAGACAAGCATGTGATGGACTTCAGAATCCTTTTTTCCTGTCAGGCACTATCTCCACGTTAACCCTTCAAGAGACCTATGACAATGTGACCCACAAGGTAACAGTGGGCGGGTCTGATTCTATTCCCACTTGACACTGCCTGGAGTGGAGCAAAGCTCCTTCAGGTGAAGTGTGAAGTGCAAGTGAAGTGAAACCTTGCAGAGGGAAGCACCTGAGCTGGAAACCTGCCTCTTCCGTGGTGCCACCCTGGGGACAGCTCCAGGTGTGCCTCTGGTGAAGCTCTGCGTTCAGAACGTGCCAGGCTGGGGAGGGTTAAAAGCGGAACAGAGCCCCAAGCTTTGAACTAGACAATTCTTGGAAGTGTTCTTTCGTACCTTTCTTTGTCATCTTTACTAACAGATGAGTCTCGTTTATCTACATCTCTATCTCTGTCATGAGCTGCAGCAGATGAACTGCGCTCCAGCTCTCCTGGCTTCAGCCAGGGCGGAGGGGTCGGGAACGAAGGAGGAGTTCGGTGCAGTCGGTTCCAGGGCTCGTGAGGGTTGCTAAAGCTCTGCATACTGGGGCCATCCTTGTGGCCGAACATTGAGTTGGGTGCTGAAATGGTGAAGTGGAAAACAAAAAGGTTTAAGAAAAAGGTATGCTCTAGTGAAGGTACTTACCAAAACAACTTTTACAGCACTCAGAGTTAAAATGAATACATATTATTGGGAGCTGGAAAAGGAAAGGAAATTAATAGAGATTCATTAGAGGGTCTCATTCCTAAAAATGGGCAGGCATCTGACAGGTCTTTTAATTGGAAAGGGAAATGCTGTGGATAAAATTGACAAGGGATGAAGGAGTAAGATAAAAGTGACAATGATCCTTATTCCAAATATTTTGGAGACATCAGGAAATTACCATTACAGGGACTATAGATAATGGAACTTGTTGTGTTTGGTCCTGAACCAAAGTAAAATAATATGTGACCAAAATCATGCCAGAATTGAAGTATAAAGAAAGAGAGTGACTTTTAAAAGGATGATTTTCTGTGACTGGCCAAATTTAGGGAAATGTTGATGATCCTGGACTAGTAAATGCAGGCTAGTGATCTTTTCCAGGCACATGGCCTAGGTTACTGGTGAGGGAAAAGAAAAATGTTTCCATCCACAGCTCCCTAGCTGCACACATTATTTAATTCTGAACATGCAACAAAACCATGAGAAATTTCACAAACACTCCAAGGTTCTATTTTTTTTTGTTTTTAATGAACAATGTAATGGTGACATTTAGCACAAGGTTGAACCCAAACTATTAAGTAATTAACAGAAAACGATTTACTGACGACTGAAAAAGGTCACTTTCCAAATTCCCATCTCTTAGTGGTAGGTGATGTAATCCAGTAAAAAAGAGAGCAAACAGGCCCCTCAGTGCAGAGCAAGGAGGGTCATGGCCCCGGTACTCACTGACTGTGGGGTTCCCGAGCCCCCCGAAGGCGTTGCTGCCCACGGCGGTGAGGCCGCTGAACGACGCCGGCCGGTTGAAGGGCTCTGCAAACCAACACAAACAGCTGAAACTCCCTGATGCTGCCAGTTCTCATCCAGCACCACTGTGCCATCCTGCTGCATCCCAGCCGTGCCCAGCAGTGCTGGAACAGCATCCCCCCACAGCACTGCAGCGTTCTGAGGGGCTGGGACAAAAACCACATGGGTTTGCTCCTGGCCATACCCATGGCATGGTCTACCAAAAAAACTCCCTCTTAAAGAAAATCAAGAGGTTAAAATACACATGGTACTTCAACTGAAACCTGCAAACACCTGCAGTTTTACTTCCTTTCATTTCCTTCCATGGTCTTCCTCGGGAAATGTCCCTTGCTAGTCAGACTATCATTAACTCTGGCAACTGTGCTCCAAACACCCTCAGGCCATGTCTCCTAAACCAGAGCCAGGGTATAAATAAAATGTCCTGTTACACTGATATGTCATGCTGGCCTGAACGTTCTGTGATTCTCTTGGTGTTTATTGCTAATACTACACAAAAAGCTAGTATGGACTGAAAAATGCTGGAGCAATTTTTTAGTTGGTGCATATGGGCAACAGGAAAATCATATAAAGCAAATTCTCGCCTTATTTTGGAGCAGTCTGACAATTTTGATGAAGTCATTTCTGATAAATACCAGCACAGAGAAAAAGAAGCCCAAAGCCAGCATTTTCCACAAGCAGCAAAGTGCAGAATGATAAACCTGCATTCGGTGTTTGCTGTACCAGTTTGGTGATCCTCTTAAGTCCCTCCCAATGCAAAATAAAATAATGCCAATTTAGAGTCTTGGATGCTCCCACAAGAAGCAGATCACACTCCTACTCTGACATTACAACAGCAGTAAGTTAGAAATGAAATAACAACATCTGGTAACTTGGGTGGTTCTGGTTTTAAATGTGTATTCACTAATTTTCACTAACAGACATGAGGCCAGATCACAAAATTTTCAAGTTGTATTTCCTATTCACTTTAATGGAAAAACACATATCTAAGCAGGACTTAGAAAAAGAAACATCTCTGTGATCCGAAGCCTTGCCCTTAAGGTATTTTTCTGACTGCTTTTAAGCATAACTCCAGTGGAACCCAGCCAGCCCTGTCACTCTGCTCCTCTAATGTCCAGAAGTATTTCAAAACACACTGTCAGTGACACTTATTCTGTGTATTAAGAACTTCTGCCTGGGTGAAGACTAAAATTAAACAGCTAAAATGTGCCATTTGTAAAGGTTAATAAGCAGATACTCAGAGTGTCTCCACTCTCAGTGGTCAGTCTCAGTTGTATTCCCCATGAGCTGAGAGAGGACGTACCTAAGTGAGCAGCTGGGTTGAGGAAGTTGCTGTGGTGGGGTGGTGGGCCAAAAGGGGTCCCAGCTGGATGCCCCCCACCTGCCAAAACAAAACAAAAGGGGTCAGTTCCCAGCAAAAGCTCAGAGAGGGACTCGCTGTGCTCTGGGCTGGGCTGTCACTTGTTAAACAGCTCACATGAGCTGACATTGCTGTGCCCTGCGTGGGGCTCTCAGGATCCTATGCAAAGAGCAGCTGTTTTTCCAAACAGAAGTACCCAGTCAGAGGATAAGGGATGCAGGAGAATGAATGTTTCAGGTCAGAAACAAAAAGGAAATGCATGTGAAATACAGCTCATTTCCAATATCTCATCTCCATGATCATCAGACATCACTGTGAGGAAATGTCCCTTCATTTACTACCTGAGCAGCACTTCAGCGGGTTGGGCTTTTATAAAAGCATACAGAATCATTTTAAATATTTATCAAATACACTAATAGCCCCTGGCATGTCTTGCAGAGAGTTCATAAGCCAAAGCATATGGGAAATTCATGGCAAGGATTAGCATTTTAATGAGCAAGGAGCAAGAAGGGGATTTCACTTCTCAGTACTCACTGGCTGTGGAGAAGAGAGTCGAGGGCCGAGCCAGGTCATGGGGGTGGTGGATGGCTCCGAAAAGGCTGGGGCCTGGTGGCCTGCTCAGAAATTCTGGTTTCAGGCCAAAGTCCAGCTTGTGTGGATCAGACTGCATCTGTTTCTGAAATGGAAAAGAGGACTTGGAAGAGACTGTCTGAAAAGGTAACAGCAAAAGGCACTTCCAGAATGATGTGGGTAAAGCGGTTCATTCATGCTGATGTTTTAACAAGAATATTGGTTTTTGGGACCCTGAGCACAGGTGCACAGCTGTTTTCCTGGAAGGGAGATCTAAGACAAAGAAGGAAAAGCTCAGGCTCCTGCATATTTCCTGCAAATTTCACCAGTGTTTTCACATATGCTCACATCCACCTCCCCAGGGTGTTCAGCACAGAGCTGCCTTCAACAACCAACATAAAAATCTCTGAAGAGGCCTCAGACACTCGCTGAGCTGTAAGGACAGGTCTGCCCCACAGTAATAAATGGGAATGTCAGCTTGGTCCTGGTCCCAGGTGGGCACCGGTGTTAAAAGACCAGACACGGACACCAGAACCACTCATTTCCAAGGGAAAGTTGCCACCAGAGCCTC
This sequence comes from Oreocharis arfaki, assembly GCA_013398015.1. NCBI lineage: Eukaryota > Metazoa > Chordata > Aves > Passeriformes > Paramythiidae > Oreocharis > Oreocharis arfaki. The sequence goes on along the minus strand of VZRR01001396.1, from coordinate 896,153 downwards.
TCAGGCTGCAAGGAGGGGCTAAAAGGAGTGCAGAGCAGGAGTGTTTGAGTCCCACTCTGACAGCTCCCACTCCACACTCAAAGTGCTCCATGTTTTTATTTACATGTGTAAGAGCCAGCAGCCTCTCTTCTGTGAGGGGAATTTGCTGAGGCAGCTGTACTGTGAGTGAGAAGTGGATGAAGGATGGGCTCTTCTTTGTGCCACATCCTTGTTTCAGTGTAGTAAAACTACTTCAGGAGTTTTATGGAATGAAGGAAGAAAACCAAATTCCCAATTACCTGTGCTGCCAGAACTCCCTAAATGCAGATTGCTGATTAATTGTGCAGGGCAGCTGAAAGGATTTATAAATGGGTAACATGGAACCAGGAGATCTTAACAGTAATTCTGGAGCAGGCTACGCTTTATAAATCAGTATTTAATACTGTGCCAGCCCCGAGTACAGACTATTACAATGATATAAATATGCATATTAAAAAGTTATGATCAAATTAATGTGCACGCCTAGTAGCTGTTTTTCAAGTGCTAGAAACATGTCTGTGTGGTCATGAAAACAAAAAAAGAAAAGAAGGAAAACAAGAAATGAAAGAGAAACAAAGGCATTATCTGTGTCTGGAGATAATGGCCTGCGAGAATACTGAAGTGGCAAAGGTGGCCAAGTTAAGGTCATGTCTTTTAAGAAAGTAACACCGAAGTGCTTTAATAGTTAAAAGGAGTTCAGAAAATACAAATGCCTCAGTTGAAGCCTGTCTGCCAGATTTTTATGCTGTGTGCTCTTTTTATTCTTTTTTAACAACCAAGTTATAAACCCCTGACAGGCATTACTCAGAATAGCAAAAGCTGGCTGAAGCTTTAATTGCAGCCATATGAATGGTACTGCTCTAAATAATGAACAAATCCGCTGTCTGAAGAGGAGCAGGAATACCATGGATGTGTTAAAAGATTTCTGAATGTGTTGGTTTACCTTAAAATAGTACCAGAGAAATGGTCAGATTTCTTTTATCCCCAGCTGCTGTTCAGGGGAGCACCCCCTCGATGCCAATCCTTCCTAATGTATTTCCAGAAAATTTGTAACACCTTACCGTGGTGCCCACGAAAATCAATGTAAATGTCTGCATTGCTGTCAGATCAGGCTGGAAGGCCTTTCCTAAAGGAGAGAGGCCCAATTATGGAGCATAAATCCTCTCCTGAGGAGTGGTCAGTGTAAGGAAGGTGTAAATGTGCTCCGTGCCCTGAGCTGCTGTGTAGCCCTGCGGAATTCCCAGGGCGTGCAGAGGTTACCCAGGTCTTGCTGCAGAGGCACAGGCAGCCAAACAGCATCCACAGCTGCATGCAATTTTTCCTGAGGTCAGGAAGGTTGTGTTTTAAATCTTCCCATCGTGCCTGCTCCTTCAGTGCCTGCTGCTGCCCTCTGCAAGCAATTACGAGGCCAGATCGTTACTGGCAGCAGGCTTGTGGCACCGCATGCAAACTGGAAATCGGCCCCTTTGATTCCCTGCTCTGAGGTCAGGCAGCACCTTCAGCTTGTGCAGAAGAAAAGGCACCTTCACAACCATGGGGTAGAAGGAGAAATTGTCCTCTGTGAGCCTTCAGGCAGAGATTCACCCTTTGTGGTCACATGAAGAGGGGGGACATGGGGACACCCCAACTCTCCTTACTGACCAGGCACACTTCTCACTTATTCTTGACAATATCATCATGCAGCGCCTCGAAAACGCAAGCAACATCCTTTCATGTGCTTCTGGGCTTTATTCTTGCTTTTTTTTAACATGTAAGGTAGAAAAGTATGAGGTAAAAGAAATGGCTGCATGAATGCCACATTTACTGTGAGTTATAAATATACTGGTTTGACCTCTCTCTGAATATCAAATCAAGGAAGATTCAAAGGACATAGATAGCATGGGAATAATAATTTCATTTCAAGAAAATACCTTTTCAATAAAATAAAGAAAAGGACATATAACTCTCCAGGTCTATAATCTTGTCTTTTTTGATAATGGGAAGATGAATGAAGATCACTAGCAGGGGAAACATAAGGAAGCAGAGAAGAGAGATATGTCTACTGCAGCAAATTAACCTGTCAACCTTGTTTAAAAGGGTTATTTTTAAACTCTATTAGCTGCAGGTTTTCATAGCTGTTCAACATCTTCATATTCTTATAGCACTACCCTACACAATTCAAGTGCATACACAGACTGCACAGTGCTGTGGATTCCCTGGTAATTTTAGTTTCTAACACAAGCTATTGACTCCTGAAGTATCAGCAGTGAAGAATGGCAACCATTCCTGACTTACTGAAAAACTTCAGGAGTAACACAAGATTTTTCAGTGGTTGAGTACAGTGAAAGTACTACAAAGGGAAATAAAGCTTCCCAGAGCCCATGTGCAATGGAAATACCGTTACAGTAGGAATGGAAAACTGCCCATGGCCTTCACCCTTGAAGTCTCAGAGCTTCAAAAATAATTAAGACAGGATTTCCATCCCTTAACCTTCAGTGCAGTGAGGCAGTGTCTGATAACACAACATCCCCTGGGTGGCTGTGCCTGCCTGGGCAGCCCGGACACATCCAGGTGCCACCCTCCAGCCATGAGGGCTGTGAAGGAAGAGTGATGGGAGCCACACTGGGTAAAGCATCCCAAGGACAGGAGAAATCTTCCTGTGCCCTCTCCTGCCCCTGAACATTAATAGGAGGAATGGGATACATGTGCCTAGTGTCTCCAGGCTTAAAAAAAATCCCACTTGATACATTTGTGTCCTCAGGCATACATAAATAAATAAAAGCCACTTGTAGCTCCCACCCATTTCACCCCTCTGAGCTACAAAACTGTAGTTATTGCCCAGGATCTGCTGTCCTTGCTCCAACACATCCCACACACTCTGCTGGGACTCTGCCTTTAGCTTTTCGACCTTATACCAACTCTCAGAAACGAGGCTTCCGCTCAACGCTGTGTGAGGTCACTTTACCAAGGCACTGGCCATGGCACAGAAGTCCCAGGTGAGAGCCAACCCTTCCTCTCAGAGCTCTGCTCTGTGCCCTTCACCCCAGCCCAGGCTGCCCAAGCACTGACCTTGACTTTCTGTTGGTGATGGTAGATCTGCCAGGCGATGTGAACGTGCATAGCACACCACTTGCCAGGTTTCTGGAAAAACAAAACATGTGAATCAGTAACTTTCCAAAACCTGTGATGCTTTATCCTATTCTTAGAAGAAAACAGACCCTGAGCCCTGTCTGGTTTGGTCTGGGGGATCCCCACGCCAAGACACCTGAAAGCAAAGGGTCTCTCCCTTCAGTGCCTTCCCTCTCCATCTTCCTGGAAAACCAGAAATGTAAGGACTTTGTCCCTTGCCAGGGAATTTATCCGGCTATCCATGAACGCTCCAGTTTGACACACTCCTGTAATCCTCTGACACCACTGGCTGAGAGTGCAGCTTGTGCTGCTGGAAGCTGTGGAGCTGTGTCCCAGTCAGCAGCTGCCCTGCACAGCTGGACTGTTCACAGCTGCACGCTCAGGTCATTTCCACAAATGCTAGGATTGCCATTTCCACCAAAAGACGAAAATGAAAATGGTTTAAAAGGTCACTCTGGTTTTCAAAATTCATTTGACTTCCTCATGTAATTGCTGGTCTGTCCCTCCAAGACTTCAGCTCGTAAATGTACTGAAAACACTGGAGGTCACTCAATTCACTCTGTTTGGGGGGGGTCTTTGCATCCTTCCTGTCACCCCTGAGTCACAGGCAGGAGAGAGGGAGGCAAGAGCCAGAGTGTTTGTTAGGTCTCCTGGTGGTTTGTACTCCATTTCCAGCACAGCTGGAAACTGTGGCAGAGACTCATTTGAGGATATACTTCCTCCAGTTTTGTTACTCAGGGGTCTGTAGTTACTACACAAGTAATAACTCCTGCAGATTTGAAAATCATCACAGGAATTCAAGAATCTCCTTAAGCTACTTGATGTTCCACAAACTCTGCCACATGGTCTGCCTTCTATTTCTAGGTGTGTATCGACCAATAATTAAATCATAACACAATAAACTCTGTCTCACAGACATACTCCCCGAAGTTCAAGCCTTTTGCTAATTCACAACAACTGGCTGTGCAAGTGATTTAGTAAGTTCATTATATCAAAATATAAATCTTCTTGAATATGTTGAAAAATTAATAAAAACCCCTTTTGGATGGCTGATAGACTGGATCTTTAGGTCTTTATTTCTATTTATTCTGTGTTTGAAGTGGATTGTCTGTCTCTAGTGGATGGTGAGATACCTGGGTGGGATGTACCACACTGAGTAACACTGAAAACCCACAGTAAAATACTAAAGCAAACTCCCCCAGAGTGCAGTGAAATAACAAGGAATCACTGCCAGGATCTCTAGGATTTGCCTCAGGAAACCACAATAGAAGGATCATCAATATTTAAACTCGAGCATTCACGTGAGGGGTTGCATGAGAAGAGCAAAACTTCCAACTGTGAAACTCTGCCTTGTCCTTGAGTGATCAGGAGCTGCAGGAGTGCCCTGCTCTCCCCAAAAGCAGAGCAGGACAGCCCAGGTGACACTGGGCAGCTCTGATTTGGAATTATTCTGTGCTGCACCCCAGTGGGACTGAGCCGAGCTTAACGAACGGGAGCACGGGAAGATTTCTTACCCTCAACATGGGCCTGAACGGATCTGTCAACTGTGAAGAAGAAATGACAGCTTGGTTACACGCCTGTCACTCAAACAATCGCTCTAATTAACAAATTTGTATTGCTTCATTAAGAGACAAAATTAAAATGTTAGAATTTTACTTTCAAATGAAGCCCTTTCGGATAATAATTAGTCCGGAGCCTCCACATCCGCGCTGTCCCCTCCCCCTGGCTGTGGCACCTGAGTGGTGATGAGCAGCTCCAGCAGGCTCACACAGAGCTCTGGCCTCTGGCAGCAGCAGCAATTTGTTGATTTAATGCCACAGAAATGGCTGGTTAACTGCACTGATGGAAGCACAGATCTGTCCTTTGGGCAAACTCCTGCTCTCATCTTTCAGAGCTCCTCAGCTCATGGCTGGACAGGGCTTGATCCCACGGATGGGCTGGAGTGGCTGGAACAGGGTGTGAGCCATGCCTTGCACACCAACAGTGTGTCCATCCACCAGCCATGGCCTCAGCCTTGAGCCTCACTGCAGCCCAAGCTCTTCTCTGACATAAATGGGCTTTGCCTTAATTATTTTCACACTGAAACAGATGTTGGTAAACAGGGCCCATATAAAAACCCAATTTCCTCATTTTTATTTTTGATGTGGACTCTTGGGTTGGTTTTTTTTTTTTTTCAGAGTAGATTATTTTCTTATTCCCCCTTTTTGCTCATATTTCATCAATAAATGCTGGGAAATAATTCAATTTATTGGGTACTGCTCATTTGTTTTGGATTTTCTGTTTTGAAACACAATATTAAAGGAGATTTATAGGTGCAGAAGGTACTTAGCAGACGCAGTGATGGCACAATGCATCATCTTGAAATAATCGAAACTCACTCCCAGTTGAAAGGGAACATAAAGCTAAATGACTTCCTGATGGGAGGCTCTGGTTATCTCTGCACTTAGATAAACAAACAGAAATGTGGTTCCTTTTGGTGTAAAGCTCAGCCTTAGCTCCAGTGCTGAGCAACCCAAAGCACTGGAACCTGGCACAGTGCAAAGACAACAGCTCTGGAATTCAGCCATGCCCCAACCTGGAATTTTAGGGAGAGTTCTGCTAAAAATATTCGTGTGTGAAGTTCCTAATGGCAAACAACGGCCATGAATTCAAACACACCAACAGCCCTCAGGCAGAGAGACAAAGTGCTGAGGCAATAAATGCTGCTCACATCTGCTGGAACTCAGAAATCCAGAGGCACCGAGTGATCAATAAAGTGCATCCGTATTTCACTAGGGCAATCAATGCTACAGTAACGCAGGGAATAGCTGCCATTACCCACATTAAAAACAATTACAGAGTACAAACACAAATCTTGGGGAGGTTTGTACGTTTTCTACGCTGAATTGGACTTTCATGCCTTTACCCCCGGGCCTGGAGGGAGAGAGCTGCCAGCAAGGACAGAGCTCTGCCATTGCACAGGGGCTGTTTTAATGCTCCCACAGAAGTTCTGCAGCCCTCACTGATGAAACAGCCCAGACAGCTTTGGTTTTAGGGTGTTAATTTGGACATACTGAGGATGGCAGCTCTGGCATTCAAGGTTTTCAGAAGGAACAGATTTGCATGAGAAAAAGAAAACAATTTTTACAGACCCGTGGATCTTTCTGTAGAAGGGTGTGTGGGACCGTTCCAGGTCTGGCTGCAACATCAATGGGATTGGAAGTCTGGAAATTCCACAAGGAAAGACAACATTAATGAGCTGCACAACAGTAACAATGCCTACGAGCAACAGAATGTCCAAAAAATAGTTCTTGATCATTACGTTGCCTAAGCAATGGAGATAAACTTTTTATAAAGGAAAGGAGAACCATTATAACCCACTCAGTAATATGGGTATTATCATCTCCATCCCCACACTTTGATTGGCCACCAACTTCCCATTACTTTAATCAAAACCACTGAGGGACCAGTGACTGTATAAACTGGAAAATTTTCTAATGTGAAAAACCTGATTAGGAACACATTTAGGACACAGCATCAAAAGCAGCATTTGGAGGACCCAGACTCTGCTCTGCTGATTATCACTGCTGCACTCAGCACACAGAGCATCACTGCACAAGGACCTCAACTCCATCCACAGGGACTGCCACAAAGTGGGTATCAGGAAAAGTAACATCCAGTTGGAAAAAATGAAAACCTTTCCCGTTATTTGGATGTAAATAGTCAGTAAATAAAATACAGCTTTGGAGGAAAAAAAACCCAAACAAAAAACCCCAACCCCGCCACATTTAGACAGAGCTTGTTCCTCTGTCAAAATGAAGAAAATAGAAATCAGCTCCAGCATAACTAACAATTAAGTAGAGAGAGTTGTTAACAGTCTGATTACCATACAGACGAAGAATCCCACTAATGAACTGCAATTTACATATTCAGTCATTAGAGTGCATGGGCCAATTTAAGGAAGAAGGTGTCTCCTCTGCAGAAATTCCACTCCTGATTTCAGTCTTTCATTGCAAAGACTAGAGACTGTGACTTCCTCTCACAAAGAGGGACTCCATGAAAACAAAAGAAAAAAGCCCTGAACTCGCCACATCTCTCTCCCAGCTATCACCCATGGGGAGAGCCAAATCAGTGTTTTGCACTGGGCTGGAGCTGGGAGGTAATTATGGAAATCAGTAAACAATAATGAACACCATTTCTTAAAATCCTGATTATTACATGACCTTTCATTAATGCACACTATCTGAGAACTAATTATATTGCTTCTAAAGTTAACTGTGCCATTATATAAATAATTTTTTAAAAAATGTTTGTAGATGTATCTGAACCTAATGAGAAATAACTTCTCTTTGTAGTAAATTTGGAAAAAGGGAATTGTCCCCTGTGGAACGAAGCTGTAAGTCAGACCTCAGCTGCTCCAGGATGGGAGCCACATGCTAACCCCACCCCTGCCCTGGCTCCCAGGCTGTATCTGAGCAGTACCAGGTAATTCCTGCCTTACCTTGGGCTGGAAAGCTCCTTGCAGAGAGCCAAAGGGGCCGGTGGGAGGGATCATGGGAGGAATACCTGATACAGCTGGAGGATAGGAGTGAAACAGCTGCAACAGAAAGAGAAGAACATCAACACTGGGTCACCAGGAGCACAGGCAGCTGGGCAGGACACAGAGAGCATTCCTGCATCATAGTGGGAAAATGTTATATGGAGGAAACTGAGAAGCATTGGAGTGATCTCATTGCAACAATGTTAGTTAAAGCAGTCGATGGGATGTTCACAGATGTCATGAGGTTTAGAGCTTAAAAGCAGTTCCAAAATCAGACAGCCAGCAACCTGTCCCTGCCTTGGGCCAGCAGAGCGTGAGGGAGACGTTTGCTCCTCAATTATTAATTTTTAAATTGGAGAAAGGTTTTAAATGGTTTCAGTCTGTGAGTCTTTTCAAGAGAAAGGCAGAATCCTGAGCTGAATGAGACTCAGAAATCTCCTGTTTAAGTGGAGAAAAAAAAAACCCTTACGAGTTCTAGGATATTGTATCATTAAAACTCCATTAGTATGTTGGGATTTTAATGGTATCTGTAGGAAATGAGGAAAATATGCACGATTCTTACTTCATTAGCCTGTCTGAGAGGATATCCTGCCACATCTAATATTAGCAGACAGACAATCTGATTTGTTAGAGATTAGTATTTAAACAAAACGTTAAGGCAGAACCTCCCAGAAATGTAGGGGGACTTTTCTATAAAGAGAGATTGCTCGGCACAAAGATGTGCCCATCTCCACTGACCTCCCTGACCCCAGTGCTCTGTCCTAAGGAATTTGGGAAAAAACCACAAAAAGTTGCTCTGTGCTAATGCAGACAAACACAAGGGAAACAAGCAGGCAAATTAAACAGATAAATTCTTCCCTGGGAGGGTGGGAAGGCCCTGGCACAGGGTGCCCAGAGCAGCTGTGGCTGCCCCTGGATCCCTGGCAGTGCCCAAGGCCAGGCTGGACACTGGGGCTTGGAGCAGCCTGGGGCAGTGGGAGGTGTCCCTGCCCATGGCAGGGGTCCAAGAGATGGTTTTTACCATCCCTTCCAACCCAACCCACTCTGTGATTCCATGATAAACCACGACACCCCAATCTGCCCTTGGCTCTGTGCTCTGCCTGTGAACCTTTGGCTCCTGCTATAACACAAAACTCGCCCAATTCCATGAAAATGCTGCTATCACACCAAATTCCTTCCTGGTAGGAGTCAGGGATTCAAAGCATCACACTCCAAACCCATTCTCACCTTGAAACCTCTGGATCTCAGAGAGGATGGATCTCAGAGGGGATGGATCTAGGGGGGGGATGGCTGCCAGCTCCACTGGAATTGCCACCCAAAAACCTAACAGGGGCTCTCTGGCTGAGACCAATTCCCCTCTGACCATGGCTGAGCAAAGTCAAACTACTGTGTGCTACTTTTAAGATCAAAATAAATGAGTTAATGGCCAATTGAACAGAAGCAGGACTGGGCAAAGTCAAAGACTGGACATGAGGGGTGGGAAAACACTGAGCAAATCCCATCCCAGAGTAAATCAGTACCACAAAGTTGTGATGGATTTGGTTATGCCAGGCATACACATGTGCTTTTCTTCATCCTTTTTCCTTCTACTAGCTTATCTTGCAAGGTCATTTATCCATATTATATTTACTGAAAGCTGAGAAAACATTTCAGAGGTATCAGAAGATTTTCTCAGCTAAAAAGCCAGGTACTGAGCCTCTGTTCATGTTGCTGCTGTTGTTTTTAATTCTATTTAATTTGGACCTGCTCCATCCAGTGGTGCAGAAAACATTTTGAGATTAGTTGACACTGAACTGCAGGCATTTGAGAAACCATTAAGAGGCATTTGTCCTCATTTACAATAACTTTTAATGAGCAAAATGTGGTTTAAATTCTCCAGTGTCTTCAGTCTTTAATTCTCTGTGTAATGGACTAACTCTAAGTGATGGGAAAAGATGTAATACTTCGTATTCTATTGGCTATGACTAATAATAAGGATTTCTTTCCTCAGAGTTTTATAACAACTCCTTAGTTAATTAAATCTGACCTTTCCTCAAGGTCAGAATTATTAATAAAATATAAACAGTGTATCTCCATGATTAATTTGTATCAGTTAAATTCCTCCAGCTTTCAGAATGCACCTTTCATAGTCAGTGCTTCCTTTTCCCCAGTATTCCTTCTCCTTGGAGCAGCAGTTTTCCCTTCTAGTGTTCCCTAAGGAACCATGCAGTGACCACAGCTTCTCTTGGCCAGGTGTATCTGATGCTAAACTACACCTGGCACCAGCTGTAGGTAAAAGTAAAGCCTCACTGTGCTAAAAGAGAAGAAATAACACTAATTTAAATCTCAACATAAGCTCCTATGTGAGCTGCACTCCCTGTTCCAAAGTAGATAGATTTTAAGTCTCAAACAGACCTTGTTCTCCTACAAACTTCACCTACACTTGCTGCCAACTTTTTTAAAGGTATCTGGTGTGGGTCTGTAGGGGAAGCTGTCGTCCCTGGGAACAGCAGTGTGTGTTTCTCCCGCCCTGTGGGGTGCCCCCAGCCCAGTTGAGGGTGTGCTCTGTGCACCTGCAGCTGCTCCAGGCAGCTCCATTCCCTGTGCCCTGTGACCATGGGGACACTGGCCTGGCCTGGCCTGGCTGGGCTGTGACCATGGGGACACTGGGCCGGCCTGGCCTGGGCTGGGCTGTGACCATGGGGACACTGGGCTGGGCTGTGACCATGGGG
>VZRR01001396.1:842171-879418 GCA_013398015.1 Oreocharis arfaki | reverse complement strand
GCCGGAGCCTCCGGGCGCGGGGCGAGCGCGGGGCTGGGGCAGCGGCCCTCGGGCGGCTCCAGCGGCGGCGGCGTCACCTGAGGACGGGGGTCTTTAGGCACCACAGGCTCAAGTATTGGGTCTTTGCTGCTGTCCTGGCTCTTCTCTTGGCTCCTTTCTAGTCCTGATATTTTGGGGACGGCCGGGCCCCTAGCACCAGGGTCGTCATTGTCAGCAAGCGCGCCAACTCCCAACTCCTTATCTGCAGCAACAGCAGAGAGAGAAGATGGTTAAACGTGAGGGGCAAACCCAGAGCCACCACTGGGCCACTCACACTCCAGGCAGTTCCATTTTGTTTCCATTAAGAACTGTCCGGGCCAGTGTGAAACTGAATCAAATCCATCCATCAGTAACTCTCCTCAAAATAAACCACCTGGCAGAGAAGAGAGAGCCCGTTTAGAACTCCTGTTCTCCAGCATTGTCACTCATCACCACTCCCTCACTGAGAGAACAAACTGAGGAACTCAGGGAGAAAATGCCATGTGTGCTCTGCGCCTTCTCACAAAATGGTCAAGGTTGGAAAAGATCTTTAAGACCACTAACTTCAATCCACCATCACAATCACCACTAAATCATGTCCTCAAGTACCACATCCACACGTTTTTGAACACTTCCAGCATTGCTGACTGCACCAATGCCCTGGGCAGCTGTGTCAGGGACTGACCACCGTTTCCATGGGGAAATTCCCCCAGTATCCACCCTGAGCCTGCCCTGGCCCAGCCTGAGGCCGTTCCCTCTCCTCCTGTCCCTGTTCCCTGGCAGCAGAGCCCGACTCCCCCCGCTTGCCCCCTCCTGTCAGGGAGTTGTGCAGAGCCACAAGGTCCCCCCTGAGCCTCCTTTGCTCCAGGCTGAGCCCCTTTCCCAGCTCCCTCAGCCGCTCCTGGGGCTCCAGCCCCTTCCCCATGACACAAGATCTAAGCTTTAAAACACACACTAGCAGCAACCCTGGCTTTTTTTGTTTGGCTGGTCATGGAGTGACTTACTTCTATTTCCCAACTCTCTAATAATAATGAATATTATTATAATTTTAACATTTGTACATTGGAGCTTTGCTCACCGGGACTCTACAGCAATTTCCCACTGGAACTGCTCCCCAAACCTTCTGCCAGTGTGGATCTGCTCCGTGGCACCCCTTGGAACAAATCCAGGGGAACGTTGCTGACCCCAGACTGGACAGGTGCTGCCTTGCAGGTGGGGGATCAGAAGCACCTTTTAGGGCTGCATTGTACAGCACCTTGGAACAGCTGGACTTACACCTCCAGCAACTACAGAAACAGCCCCAGGGAAACATGCGAGGTTTGAAGGGGCTTGGGACAAGCTTAGAATTAAAAAAGTCTCCAGTGTTCTCAAAAACCCGAAGACAGAAGAACCTTTTACTCCTTCTTCTGCCAGAGGTAAAATGACTAAATACATAATGAGATAATATCTGTTCAGAGAAAATTGCTGACAGCTCCCTTGTGCAAACCCCTAAGCAAAGGAGTGAAATTCAGAGGATGGGGAGTGAACTCTGCCAGCCCACGGCCTGGGCACATGTTTGCCAACTATCACATCCCTGGGGACAGCCTGGCAGCCATGTGTCACTAACATGGCATCATTTGGGTTTAGCTCCATTAACAGATCTAACATAAACCACACCAGCCACCCTCTCACTGTTGTTTTACGGGCCCTGTGCAAGGGCAAGCAGCCTGGTAAAGCAGGGGATTTTCATGGGTTGTAGGCAGGAGCGCTCCTGAGAGGGGATAAAGGGGATAAAGGGAGGCAAAAGGGAGGTAAAGAGGAAAAAAAGGAAGCAAGAAAGAGGGGAAAAAGTAAACAGGCTTATTTGATGAGGACCTACTTTAATCACTTCAGCAGTACCTGTAGCAGGCACCGAGGCTCCTGCACCAACTTGGATTGGAAGATTACGGGGGCAAGAGAGGGACTCCAGAGGGATAAAAACTCTTACTCTGCCATATGCCCAAGGTCTATCTCACTGCAATAAACTGCGGGTTCCAAGCAAAGAAAACTTTGCTTGCATTAACTCTTTGGATCAATCCTGTTTGATCAAACATTATTAGAAGTTAGACACAGTGTGATCCACATGTGTGCAGGCAGGTCCCCAAGGAGGAGAGAAATGAGCACCAGTTCGTTCAGGAATAGGTGGTTCTATGTTCCCAGTCCTTATGGGTCTAAGAGTTACAAGTTTTTGGGTTTGTTATTTTTTTTTACTCAATGGCTTTGAAGACTCAGGCTTGTCACTGGAAATGCCCTACTACATGGCTCTAGCAGGTGGTCTGGAAATCCTGCAGAGGTGATAGTTCCAAATCTACAGGGAACACCTAGCACTCAGTGCATTCATTAAATCCTTTCCTTTGGTATTTTTAGCCTCTCTCATGTATCACATTTATCCAGCACAACTCAGTGCTGGGGATCTGCTCCTCCTCCCCAGGAGAAAAGGGCTGGGAATGCCATTGTCTCCTGGGATTCCTGCTGCTGCTCACATCCCCATTGCACAGCCCCCAAGTACCATCCCTGTGGGTCTGCACTTCCAGGATGCTGCATGCAGTGAAATAAATGTTATTCCCAAGGTCTCCCAGCAGCCCTGCCCGTGGGCTCTCCGCTCCCAGTCTGGCACCAGTGCACCCACAAAGTGCCCCAGCCCGGTGCCAGCTGTGCAGGAGCCTTGGCACACACAGCCCTGACTGGCTGATGATGATGAGGTATAAATCAGAACCAATTCTCCATCCCACGGTATCTATTTGGGGAGTTGAAATCCCCCTTCAGTGATAAATGCCACCAATCACAGGTTTCATGAGGAAGGTTCCAGTCTCCATCAACAGCACTTCAAGGTCACACAGGCAAGATTGCTCTTTTCCTACCCTGATTGACTGGTTCAGTGCAAGAACTCTGGAGAGAAAAGCCCTTAATGTCACTATGACACAGACAACCCAGCTTTGTGAGATTGTTTATCATCAGAGGAATTCATCTCCACCCAACAGCCAAGCAAGCACCACAGTAACTTTATTTGCTGGCTGTCTCCACACTCTGTTTTGGATAAAGTGGAATTACTGCACTGGGATTCAGGAGAGCAGTGGCTGTGATGTAACTTCCATGCTGACACAGGCTCCCCTTTTTCCACTGGCTTGATACTGCACCCACCAACAGCCAGTCTTTCACTGAGAAAGGAATAAACCCAGAATTTGATGCTGAGGACTGAAGAACATTGGCATTTCCCAGATAGGAACTGCAGCTTCCATTATCTTCCATTCCTGTGCCCTTTGATGTGTCTTAAATCTCAAATTCCAATGTTTTTCACTCAAACACACAAACTCAACACACAGAACTCCAGTCCCCTCCGTGACCCTGCTGTGTCTGTGACCATCACTGGGTTGGCTCCATCACAGCAGGGAGCAGCCAAGGCCACCCTGGGGACACCTGTAGGTAACCCAGGTGACTCAGGTGACCCAGAGAGACTGGGAGAGCCAGCAAACACCTCCCTCTGGAGACACGGATCTGTATAATCAATACAGGTAATCTGCAGCTTTCCAGCACTGTCTCTCTCCCTAATGTGCAAATCACTGGAATTTGACCTAAACTTTGCATTCTGACTCCTTTGTCCCAGCTGGGTGGTCCCAAAGAGTTAAAGGATGGGCAGGAGTGGCCAGCTGGGAACATCACAGCCACAGAACAATGTCCAGCTCTTCTCCACTGACAAAAAGGCCCTGTTGGAACTTGCCAGATGTGACACTCCCAGAGAATCATCAAGGCAGAACCCTCTCACTGTGCCTGGCCAAGAGCTGTTTGCAGATGGGTTCACCATGTCTGGGAGCACCACAGAGCACAGGAGGTGCCAAGAGCCAGCACAGGGTGTCCCATGGCCACCCCCAGGCCAGGCAGTCCCCAGTGTCCTGGGCACCCCTGGCCTGAGGCAGCTGGGGAATGAAATCCCCTCAGGGACATCCCTGCATGGGGATGTCAAACTTACAGCGGCCTAACTTTTTTTCTAAACATAAAATCATCCAACTTTTCCATGTCCAGGTGTGGAACAGTCAGGTCTGGAGTGTCATACAGAAATGAGGCTGTATCGTATCCTGTCACTGCTCCTTCTGTCTGCATTGGGATTCAGCCTCTCCATGCCTGGCCTCAGGCGACTTCAGAGATCAACTCAGAACCAGCACTAAATTTTCCACTTTCCTGAGAGGAAAGTTTAGGATTAAGCTCAAAGTCCTTATTGCACAAGTGGGGAAACTACAGGAGTTCACAGTGTTTTGCTGAGCTTTCAGCCTAGCAAAGAAATATTTTATAGCATCATTTAATTTAAAAATAGTATTAATTTTCTTTGACTACTTTGGTAAGTTGAACTCTTGACAACACTGTATCTGCCTAACTCAAATTTTCTCCAAACTTCTTAATGCAAGATAAAAAACCTGATCTTTCAAAACCATTTTCTCCAGCTTTACCATGGATAAGTGGGGGGTTGGTACAAACTGTCACAACCAATACAAACCCCCCAGGACATCTCTGGAGTCATGGAATGCAGGACAGATCTACCCCACAGACCAGATCTGGTTAAAAAAAAATTTACAAGCACTTTACAATGCTTGAAGTAATTAATCAGATTTAAGCCCTGATTGTCCATTTCATATTGATTAGACGCTGGTCAGTGCAGGATCTGGATAGGAAGAGGCAGGTGCCAGGAGCTGTTACTGCCAGGAGGGAGGAGGCTCTGGGTGCAGCAGCCAGCACGCATCAAAGAGGCCCCAGAGCAGCTCAGCTGTTGTACTGGATACACATAATTTGCTAAAAACAATTTCTCAATTTTAGCACACAGTCATCTTTCATCCTAATTTCCAAGGACACTAACAAAGCATTTGATTATGCAAATGAAGAGCATGCCTTCGAAAGCACAGCTCCTCGCAGCTCTGTCATCTGCTGATAGCAATTACTCCACGGCGAGCAGGTATTTAGCACAAGTGAAGAGCAAAGCTGGTGACACACTTTGTACTTAATTATAAAACACAGAAGAAAATCATTCAGGACAAAAGATTTTGCTACCTCCTTTTAAAAATGTTTATCCTCTGCGCCGAAAGGGATTTAATTGTCAACAATGAAGTTGCAGATCAATGAAAAGAAGCACTTAGTGAGATGGCACAAGATGTTGACAATTGTTCAGTCATTGAGCTGCTTCTGGCCCTGATTTGAGAGTGCAGAGTTCTCCAATACTGCACACAAAACAATTTATTTCATCCAGCTGTTAAACAGAACACACTCCATAAATGTAACTCCTATAGCTGGACACTGGGAGCATTTGACAGCACTTACATATTTTTTTTAAAGCACCTCTTGATGTAGTACAGAGGAATGGGGTAAAGCTTACTAGAGGGCAGCAAAGAAGGGAATATCCGAACACCCCTCTCTGTCAGGAATCCTGGCACTTTAGTCAGCAGGAAGGAGCTGCAGGAAGGTGTAACACCCTCACAGACCCTGCAAGAACTCAATCCTGCTTCAACACACACAGCCAAAGGTTTATTTCCAATAAAATCTCTTGACTTCCTAACCCACCCAGCTGGGAATCAATAAATGACATCATTAACTACATAGCCCCAAAGCATTCCACAGCCAGTTCCTGAGGGATGACTGAAGGGGCTCCCAAATGGGCTAGAAAACTTCCCAGGTGGGAAGTGACGCTGACAAAGTCACTGGGGAATACTCTTTACTAATAATGTGTTTGTGATCAAAGACTTTCACCCTCCCGTTTCAATTCTGCATTTTCATCAAAGACATCTAGGTCCTGTCATGACAATACTTCTAAATCCCACCCAGATGCACAGAAACACAGAAAGCCCCTGTGAGGCCAGGCTGTTTCCCACCCCTCCAGCACTAGCCGAGGTTTTTCCCAAACCGGTGCACAAACCTTGGAGCCAGGGTACAAAACCCACCTGCCCAACCATGAGCTCTGCTCCTGGTCTCTGCTCAAAGACTGGCTTAGACCTAAACACCTGGGATTTTCTGCCAAGATTCTCTAAAATTGTGGCAAAAACCTGGGGTTATGTACCAAAATCTTGGGAGTTATACAATGCCAGAATGGGTTGGGCTGGAAGGGACATTAAAGCTCATCCAGTGCCACCCTTGCCATGGGCAGGGACACCTCCCACTGTCCCAGGCTGCTCCCAGCCCCAATGTCCAGCCTGGCCTTGGGCACTGCCAGGGATCCAGGGGCAGCCACAGCTGCTCTGAGCACCCTGTGCCAGGGCCTGCCCACCCTCCCAGGGAACAATTCCTTCCCAATATCCCATCCAGCCCTGCCCTCTGGCAGTGGGAAGCCATTCCCTGTGTCCTGTCCCTCCATCCCTTGTTCACAGTCCCTCTCTGCCTTCCCCTCTCCTCTTCTGGCTGTTGCAGGGACACCCTGTGACTCCTCAGTGGGCAGAGCAGAAGGGTGGGAGAGCATTTCAAACCTGCCCAGAGTAAATGAGGTCACAGCACACAACAATAATCACTTAAAACCAGAAAACACAGCAAGGCTGGATAATTTTTTCCAATTATCAACAGGAACATCACATCAGCACAGGGTGACCCCCATCACAGGACAAGGGGAGGAAAATATCTTGAGTTTATCCCACACCCCCCTCTTCCCGACTATTGATTTGCCTTGGCTGCAGATCCACAATATTCCCCCAAATGCCCATGACATCTGCTCATCCCCCTCGTGTGTGACAGGATTACTTGAATGAGCTTGAACAAAACCAGCTTTCAAAAGCAGCTTGGAAAGTATAACCCTATGAACACTGATTGAATGTAACCTGACAGCTCAGTGCAACATACCAAGGACCAAAAAAAGATGAGTGTGATATGTTTATATAGCAAAATAACACATCCCTTCCCCCTGAGAGGTGTCACACCCCCAGCTCACCAGCCACACAGCCCTGGCTTCTTTGTGAATTTGTTCTTTAGAGCCAAAGAACTTCTGATTTTAAAGGCACAATGCCAATATAAGCAGAGAGCTTAAAAACCCTTGCTAACACTGAGATGAAGCTCAGCATGACCATGAGAACTCCCATTTTTAATTACAACTATTTCAGCTCATTGGTGTCTACAAGGAAACGTCACTGAGCTTCCACACCCCAGCTGCAGCAGCAGGGTCACTTTACCCTGTTCTCATGCTTGGCACTATTTTCCTTGTGTTTCCAAGGCTGCAGAGAAAAAGATGGATATTAGAGAATCACAGAGTCATTAGGGTTGGAAAAGCTCTCTAAGATCACTGAGTCCAGCACTGCCAAGGCCACCACTAACCCGTGTCCCCACATGCCAGATCTCTACATCTTATAACTCCCTCCAGGGGTGCAACTCCACTGCCCTGGGCAGCTGTGCCAGGGCTTATCTGGCCCTCTGCTCCAACTGCCCAGGAAGGATCCTTCTGTCCTGGGTTGTAGCAATAAAGGCAGAAATGAGATTTCATTGTTTCTGATCAACAAAGTGTCCCATTAAATGTTAATTATACGTGTCCAGTAACACCCAGCTCTTTGCAAATTGTCTGCATTTCTTGGCACCTGAAAGCAAAATGCAAGCAAAGGTGCAAAGTCAGCATGAAGGCCCTTGTGAGCCACCTCTTCACTGCTGAGGCAGATGTCGTCTTTGGGGAAGCCCCAGCTGAACAGTTTTGTCCCAGAGCTGTGGGTCATCTGTGCCCTGCCCACTGAGATCACTAAAAATACACTGTGAAAGTGCCTTTGCACATCACCACGAGCAGTGCTCACCTTCAGGACACACTCACCAACTGACCTGTCCACAACAGAACCGGAGCAGCAGGTCAGGGTGGTTTTGTTACGAAGGAGAAGCTGTCTGAGAGGCTGAGCACAGTGCCCTGAACACACGAGCAGGAATGACCTCCAGGCTCGGAGCAGACACAGGACCTCCAGCTCAGTTCAGCCCAGTGCCTCACTCAAAAATCTGAATATCCACAATAAATGGCGAGCAATGAAGACCAGATTAAAGTCAGATGTGCCACACACTGTCCCTGGGATGTGGTTAATGAGCTGGCAGGACACAGACTGGCACAAGTGTCCCACACGCAGAGAGGACACCAACATCGGGGTGCAACATCTGAGGCTGAGGACAGCCCCAAACGCGGGGATTTTCTTCCCAAACTGGAATCATTAGCCTGTGTATGATTCATAATAGCATTTGAAAAATGTCCTGTGCTCCTCACTTTAATTTTGATTCATGTTGTGCCTTGCTGCTGAGGCTAATTATTATCCAGCAATGGTGCATTCAAAGCCTCCAGCCTCATGCACAGGACTGTGTGGTGTTGCCTCCATGTGACACAGAACTGTAATTCTAAAAGGATTAAAAGTTTACCACCACAGCCATGTAAAGTAGAAAATGAATTGTTCACTCTTCTCATCTCTGTTTGGAAATTAGATTACAGGCTCCAAGTGAGCTGAAATACAGAATGAGGCAAATCTTTGTGATTAGCTCACAGGTGGCCAGTGAGCCTTTCTGTGCCTCAAAGCCCGGCAGATTCCCATTAGCTGCAATAATAAAAGAATGTGTGCTTATCCCTCAGCCCAAACCCTGCCCTGTGCCAGCACGGCTACCTGCTGTGCTAATCCTCACAGCCAATATCATCATCCTCAGCTGTGAGCTCTGAAGTTTGCTCAGCTGTCAGTTGGGATATTCGGGGTGTGTGCCTCATCCCTGCTGGGCCCCGGGGCCCCTCAGCACTGGGAAGGAATTGGGGTGCTCACCCTGGCAAGCCCCACCCCAGCAGCAGCTGTTTCCCAGCACTGAGAGCAAAGGGTCTTTCTACAGATAAACAATTTGTACCACTGACCATGAGTGTTTCATTAAACAAACACTGCTTTACATTCATGTTCTCTCTGCAGAAGGCACCCGTGTGGGTGTCAGCACAGCAAACCCCACCACATTTTAGCAGAAACCAGGAATCGGGGCTCATAAGTGATGCAGAACATCAGCGGTCCATCCCATCTGGGATCTGGTCCTCACTGCCCCAGCTGCAGCTGCAGAGGGACACCAGGAGCCTCTCTCACTCAGCCACCAGCCACACACGAGGAAACCTCTCCAAGCCCTCCCAGCGGGAGGCTGGTTCCTATAAAGAACCTTGAGGGCTCCTTCCTCTGGCAAACTGATATCTCACCTGGCAGAACTGTGATAACTTTTTTATTATTTCTGTAAACATCTAATAATCCTCTGAACCCTCCTAAGCTCTTTACCTTAACATTACTTTCCACCAGGGAGCTCTACAACCCAGCTTACAATTTTCTTTTCTCCCTTTTATAGAATCACTGAACCATTAAAGTTGGAAAAGGCCTCCAGAGATAAAGTCCAACCTTTGACCCCCATGCACACTAAACCACACCACAAAGTGCTACATCCTCCTGTTTTTTGAACCCACCAGCTCCCTGGGCAGCCTGTGCCAGTGTTTAACCACTCTTACACTGAAGAAATGTTTTTCCTAATATCCAACCTAACCTCCCCTGAAATATGTTAGGCAGGGAGACGAGAACCCATCTCCTTATTCCCACACTAAAAATTTGCCAGAATATTTCAAGTTAACTTCATAAAATTTATTTTACATCAAAAATTTTAAAAAACCCCGTTGAACAGTGGTGCTGTGGACCAGTGCTTGAGGTCTCGACCCTTGGCCCTGCCCTTCCCTGATGTGGGGCTGTTTCATAAACTGGTCTGGGGAAACAGCTGGAATTCCAAGTAACCTCTTCCCTCTTCATTTCCTTTTTTCGGAAAGCACCCTTTGCCTGACCTGGCAAAGCTTGCTTCCAAAAGTCCTGCTGCTGGAAGAAATGCTTGGAAAGCTGCCCCTGTCCCTCACCCTGTGCAGCAGCACCCGCTGCAGGTCCTAAGCCACCAGCAAGGCTCAGTGTCAGAGCCTCCCTCAAGTTATGCACATATTTAACTGGATGTGAAGAGAGTCAGCTCCCGATTAGGCAGCAGCTGATTATTTGATTTGGGGATTAATGTGACACAGACACCTGGGCTCACAGGCACCAGCTGGAGCAGCAGCGCTGCCGCGCTCGGGGATGGACCCGCTCGGGATCTTCCTGTCAGGTCATAAAGGTGCCATCAAACTTCCCTGCTGGCTAGTGCCTCAGCCCCGGGCAGCCCGACGGGGTCACTGGGTGTCCTGCAGCTGGGCATGGTGGTGACCACTCTCCCCAGGCCAGGACTGCACATTGTGCCAGCTGTACCACAGAATCCCAGGCCGGGCCAGGCTGTGGGACCCCAGAGGGTCACTGGTGCCACCCCCCTGCTCAGGCAGGGCCATCCCAGAGCACAGGGCACAGCATTGTGTCCAGAGGGCTCTGGAATATCCCCGCTGAGGGACACTCCAGCCCCTCCCTGGGCAGCCTGTTGAGGGCTGGGCAGTGCCCAGGGCAGGAGTTCTGCCTCCTGGGCAGGGGAATTGCTGGGCTCAGGCCCTGCCCGTTGCTCTGGTGCCACTGCTGGGCCCCGGAGCAGAGCCTGGGCCCTGCTCGGAGCCCTCCCTGCAGCCAGGGACACCCAGGGCTGAGGCCCCTCTCAGCTGGGGCTCCTCTCGAGGCTGAGCAGCCCCAGCTCCCTCAGCCTGTCCTGGGCACGGAGAAGCTCAGCTTCCTACGGCTCTGCCCAGTGCCAGCAGAGCCTGTGCTCCAAACCCCTCCAGCAAGGAATGAGCTGCCTGAATGCTGCCAAACTGCACACTAGGAATTTCCACTTTGTCTGGATAACTGGCGTGGAGAGAGAAGAAGAAAATTCCACAGCCATTCCACAGCCCCTCCTCTGGCTCGGTGCTCTGCAGAGCCAGCCTGGAATGCAATATCCCAACCTCTCCCACCCAGCACAGGTGACCTGTTGAGAAAGGAGGTTTTATTGCTCAACTTTCATTTTTACTTAAACAGCTGAGCAACTCAAGTTTTGTTCTATTTTATTTTTCCCCTCTCTGTTGATCCTCTCCAAGGCCTTTTATCAGGGCACACATCCCTCCAAGAGAGCACTACAGCATGTGCTGAGCTCCCAGGCCTCATCAGGGTCACAGTGGGGGCGTTTGCGGAGCTGAGGCAGAGGGGGTTGGTTTCTGTCCTCCCACAGTCCCACAGGCAGCCTGACTCCCCTCTCAGTGCTCAAGCTCAGGGCTACAGCACTTTGAGTCACAGAATCATGGAATCCCAGAATGGGTTGCGTTGGAAGGAACCTCAAAGCCCATCCAGTGCCACCCCACCACGGCAGGGACCCCTCCCACTGTCCCAGGCTGCTCCCAGCCCCAGTGTCCAGCCTGGCCTTGGACACTCCCAGGGATCCAGGGGCAGCCACAGCTGCTCTGGGCACCCTGTGCCAGGGCCTGCCCACCCTCCCAGGGAACAATTCCTTCTCAATAACCCACCTAAACCTACTCTCTTTTAGCTTAAAAGCAGGAAAAAAGGCCATTTCCATAACTGTTTTGGTTTCCAAGGAGCAGAAGGAGAAGGAGACGGGTCTGATCCAAACGTCCTAAAATCCATGGGGCTGCAGGTAGCAGTGTCCAACAGAAAGTTCAGTTCCTTATAAATCATGAATAGCCCCCACCTGTGGCATGAAATATCCATCTTGGAGTGAGGGGAACCTTGACAAATAACATTCATTTAAGTTTAAGAGAAATACTTTAAAATTGGGGGAAAAAACCTCCAGACACTTCCAGTTTTATAGTATTTTCAACTCTTTTCACAAAGGGAGGTAAAACTAAACCCAAGCATTTACCGGGTGCTTGAAGACCAAATCAAGCACATATGATGTTTCAACAGCAGCCCAGTGAAATAATCAATAACCTCCAATTCCAGTTATTGACTTTTGCACACCCTTGCAGGCATGAGACTCCAGATGAAGGCAGTGGAATCACCAGATTGTTCAATTTGCCCTCGCTTGGATATTTCACACTGACATTTTTTACGCTGGTGTGTGGAAGCTTGCTTGAGAGAAGCTCTTGAAAGTCAAAGCGGACTTTAGCTCCCCAAATTCCCTCTTTTGCTTCATTTTGGGATCCAGGGCTGCTTTATGCATAAAGGAAACAGGAAGTATTTCCCTCTCTCTGTTTTGTCCTCTTATAGCTTGAAGGAACTGCAGGAAAGAAGACACCTTCTGCTTAATCACACCAGAATTACAGAAGATTATACATCTATAAACTGCATTACCATGGAAAAAAAGTGCCTTTGTGTGCCCCACACACCTTCCTGCAGTGTGGGATTGGCTTCCCTGACAACCCATCTTGTCTTTTTACGAGACTGTTTCGATAATATAATTCTTCACTCTCTAACAGCCACAATAACAACTTGTTTGGACCACTGTGAACCAGCAAGAGCTCATTAAGTCCTAGAGAATGTTTGCAGCTATTTTAGCACGGGTGTGATTTGTTATGACATGGGAAAGCTCCATTATTTCGCCAGGTTTAATAGGTAATAGATATGCCCAAGCACATCCTTCTTGCAAGGCTACAAGGAGCTTTTAGCAATAACCCTCGAGGATGTATTGGGCAAACTCATCTTGCAACATCTTCAAATATATAGAGAAAATGATGTGAACTATGGAAAATCACCGAGATTCAGGGACAGTGCACTAGACTAGAAGATTAAAGTTCTGCTCCAGCTCCCTCAAGACGCAGTTAGGTCAGTGCTTGGCCCGGTTTCCTTTCCCAAGGATTTAGATGATGAGCTTTCCAGGGCAGGGGCTGATGTAAAACAAGAATCAGCTCTTGCTTAAGGCCTCTCTGTATTCGTTTCATGAGAATAATAATAAGGATTAAAAAAAAAAAAGGTCAAATTCGAGCTTGGCAGAATGCCAGCACTCCTCACTGTGGTTCAAAGAAAGCATTTGAGTAAGTAAATGTAAGAGATAATAATTTATTTCCTTGCACTGCTCCCTGTTGTGTTTGAGATGTTTGAGAAGTACCTTGCTGGGTTTTTGCCCTTTCCCGTGAAGCTGACAGCCATGAGCAATCAATAATCATGTCCTGAGCTCATGTACCTGGCTTTCCATGGGGCCCTGACAACCACTGATACATAAAATCATATATAATCCTTATATAACATGTGGAAGGCTAAAACTGTACTGATCTCCAGTGCAACAAAGAAAATGCACAGAAGATCAATATAAATACACAGAAAATCAATGTAAATACACAGAAAATACACAGAAAATCACGTGGGCCCATTAACACTTAGAAAGAAACTATTGTGAGCTTCACTCAACAGATCAACCCAGTGTGAGACACATTTATCCCACGCGTGTGTGC
Organism: Oreocharis arfaki; assembly: GCA_013398015.1. NCBI lineage: Eukaryota > Metazoa > Chordata > Aves > Passeriformes > Paramythiidae > Oreocharis > Oreocharis arfaki. The sequence goes on along the minus strand of VZRR01001396.1, from coordinate 866,121 downwards.
GCACACTTGCACACCTGTGCACACGTACACACTCAGCTGTGGCCATTGGCCCTGGGAGAGGATTTATTTCAATTATCATCAAGGCAAGGCTGTCAAGTGGATTCTGATGGAAAGAGGAAGAGCAGCACATGCAAGTGGTTCTGGCTGCAGGTCGGGACCCACACTTGCTCCTCAGCCTCCACGTCTGGAGGGATCCAACCCCTCCTGCTCCTGGGAGATGCCAAGCCTGACATTTGTGCTGGAAGCTCTCCAGCACTCACTTTGAGCTTCCTAAAGTTTGTTTCTGACTAGAAGGGGAAAAAAAGTCCTGTTTAACATTTACCAGCTACCACCAGTTTTACTGGAAACTGTTGAAAACGTTTAGCAGCTCGTCCTCGGGAGGGGTGAGGTGGAGCCACGATGAATACATGAAGTGTTTTCTCTAAGTTACTCTTCTTCAAGCAAGGCTGAAAAATGAATTCTAGATACAAAGTGAGCTCAGAGATAAACAGAAGCGTTTAGGAGACACAAAACTCTGCGGCCCAGGAAATAAGTACAGGAGGAGATCACAGAATTCCAGCATGGTTTGGGTTAGAAGGGACATAAACCTCATCCAGTGCCACCCCTGCCATGGCAGGGACACCTCCCACTGTCCCAGGCTGCTCCAAGCCCCAGTGTCCAGCCTGGCCTTGGGCACTGCCAGGGATCCAGGGGCAGCCACAGCTGCTCTGGGCACCCTGTGCCAGGGCCTGCCCACCCTCCCAGGGAACAATTCCTTCCCAAGATCCCATCCAGCCCTGCCCTCTGGCACTGGGAAGCCATTCCCTGTGTCCTGTCCCTCCAGCCCTTGTCCCCAGGCCCTCTCCAGCTCTCCCGTGGGCTCCCTGTGAGGGAGGACTCTGCTGGCACTGGTCAGCATTGGGGACTCACAAGTGTCTCCAATGACGCCCAGTGTGTGCCCCTTCCTCTCCCAGACGACTCCAACCATTTCCTCCCTTCTTCCTTAATGACAGAACAGATCTCCGGCCATTTCACAACTCGTTCCTGGACTCAAAATCCCTCTCCTTCCTCCTCCCAGCTGCACACACCATCAGGCTGGAGCTCCTTCTCCACAGAGCTTCTTCCTTCTGTGCCATCGTGGCACAAACCCGCCTGGCACGGAGAACGTACCGGTCTGATTCTCCCTCTTTCACAAAGACCAGATTAGCTCTACGTTAAATACCCCTGTTGCTTAAATTTCCTCCTTGTCGGGATGCCATGGGAAGCTCTTAATCTTACAAAAGAGCCTGAGGACATCCTGATGCCTCCCTGTGAAGACAGACAGCAGCGCACAAGGCCAAGATAGAGCCGAGGTATTAAACTAATCCCCGAGCTGGGGATGTGCCTGCAGCAGGGCCAGCGGCCGCTCATCCCCGTGGCTGCAGCTGGAATTTGGTGAGTGCCATCCCCTGCTCTAGAGGGACTCGTGACACTCTTGTGCAAGTTATCAGCTGCAGAGAAATCAACTCAGCTCGTGATTTAGCCACAGGAGCCCCAGGGTAATGGATCCAGCCCACGCTGGCCGTGTTGGGGCCCTTTGTGGCAGCCCGTGGCCACCAGAGTCAGCTCAGCAGAGGGGAGGCTGCCCGGGGAGAGATGGAGCATCCCAAACCACCACCTCTTCCATGAATGGCAGTGGCAGCCAAACGTGCAGGTGCCCCCCAGAGTGACGCTGCAGAGGTGACGTTCCCCTCTCACATGTGCCCTCAGCGCACCGGGAGCCGCCTGCAGCCGAGCGTCCCCTTCCTCCCCAGGCTGCCGGGATTAAAGCTGCTCCTAACCAACACGAAGTAAAAATCTCCCTAAGCTTGAATAAAACAGCAAAGCCTTTGCTCCCAGACAAAGACCAGAGCACATTTATGAAGTGACTGATTTTCTTTTCACCCGTCTCATCCACAGACTTGGAGAGACCACAGGCACTTTGCCTGACCCCGGTAAAACCCAGTGGCACATCCAGCTTGGTTCAGCTCTCCTCTGCTCCACACAGCCAGAAACACTGCAGGGGACTTCACTCCTGTCCAACACCCCATGGACAGCACAGCCTTGCAGAGATCCATCCATGGATCACAGGGACCAGCAGCAGTTGCTGGGGGAGGGCAGGTCACACTGCTCCCTGCACAGCAAACCCTCTCTGAATCACCTAAAGACAGCTCAAAGCAAAGTTTGCAAAACCAGGTTAAATATCAGTGCATGATATCAAGCACTGGCTTCACTAATTTTGTATTTTTAAGATCAGATAAAAAAGGAAAGGAAGATTTTTGCCTGAATGTCTCTTTAAAGATTTTCCAACAGCTTACACACAAAGCATTTAGACACTTTAATTTCCACTCCAATATGAACACTCTAACCCCAAATGAAACTTATTAAAAATTAAATTCTTATATTAAGTTTAAGATGTGTCTCTTTTCTCCCCAGGTCCCATTAAACACTCTCCCTACACACAGCTTAGAAGACAGAAGAGATCCTAGAGAATATTTACAAAGAGAACAAAACCCCCTGAGGGTTTTTATGTTACTGCAACATTAATCTATTTTAATCACACAACGATTAAAAACAAACAACATTAAATGGTTCTGCAAAGTACTGAGCAAAAGTCTAGCTTTGTTGCACAAAAAAAACCTCAGGAAAAAAATAAAGTGCTTGGAAATAGGGTTATTATGGTGTTCCACAGAGACAGAGCACAGCAAAATCAAGACTGGGCCTCAGAGCTATTGGTGGGGAAAAGATCATGGAATCCCACAGCAGGTTGGGTTGGAAGGGACCTTAAATCCCATCCAGTGCCACCCTAGCCATGGGCAGAGACACCTCCCACTGTTCCAGGCTGCTCCCAGCCCCAGTGTCCAACCTGGCCTTGGGCACTGCCAGGGATCCAGGGGCAGCCACAGCTGCTCTGGGCAAGCAATTCTATGATTGCTTCAGCAGTTATTTCTAGCACTAACCTTGGTAACTCTGATGTCCTCACTATTTCCTCCAAGGCAGTCTCAGCCCTGTTCTCAAACCGTGCACTTTCCCATGTGTGAGCATCCCCCTGGCCATCCACAAACCCTGACTTCAGCTGCTTTTGGGGGATGGAGCCCAAGGAGCACAGCCTGTTCCTCAAAGCCTGCCCTGAACAGCTGCTGTGAAGAACAGCTCTGGTTTCTATCCCAGGCTCTAAGATTTTATCCAGCCTTTAATTATTTACATCTATTTGAACAGTTTCAGTGCACTGAACTACAGTATCTATTGAGCTGTCCACAGGTTGTTCCCCTGAATTATCTCAGTGCATTTAGAGGCTGGGGCTGTTCATGGACAGTTCACTCTTCCAGTAGCTCCATCTCATTGCTGCTAACACAGAACCTCCTCTGCTGCTGCTGGGGCTGTCAGTGGCCTGGAGACCTCACTCTGATGCTCAGGGCTGCTTTTTCTCATCTTGAATAACCCAAATAATTGTGCTTCTGTAATTGAGTTTGTCATCTCCCTGCCCACAGACTCCTGATGAAGAACAGCGGCATTCTCTGGGATCGTGCTGCATCCCAGATCAGATCCATACAGCCAAATCTTTCCAACAGTTACAAGCCAACGTCCTCCACCACAATTTCATAAACCCCTTTGCCCAGAAGACATCGTGTGAGAGCAGTTATGCTGGAGCTTGGAATTAGCTAAAGAAACCACAAAATCAAAAAACCTGCTCTTGTTCAAAGGCAAGGAGCTGCTAAGATTCCCTGAAACAAGTGGAAGCATTTCACAGGGATGCTCCTATAACACGGGGTGCTCCAGGCAGCCCTTTTATCTCAACACGACCAACTCGGCTGCCAAAGCAACCGAAACCTTCAAGGGAATGATTTGTGTGGTTACTCCAGATTCACCAGGAGATACAGCTCCTACTGAACATCAGCGGGAGCAGCTGCAGTTGTTTCTGGCAGCATCACTATGGGTGTGGAGGGGGAAAATGCAGGGGGTTCTGCACAACAGTCGTATTAAAATCTTCCCCTATGTTTATTCAGTGGATTTACTACCAACGTGGTGCAATCCCTGACAGGATTTGATTACTTCATCCCAACATTCCTTCTTCCCAAACCAGCTGCTGCAATGGATAATCCAGATTCACCTGTGGAGGACGAGGAGGAAGGAGCAATCCCTGCCCCCTTGCTGCACCTTGGGATGTCTCTCTCCAGGCTGAGAGCAGCGAGGGAGGGCTGCCCAGCCCTGGGAGGGAGCACTGCAATCCTGCTGCCCTGCCCGGGATCCGGGAGAGATGCATCTCCCTCGCTCTGCAGGACCAAGCACTGACACTCAGCCCAAGGAAACACTCCTAAAGCCTGTCAGAGAATGTGCAGCACACAGAGATGCCTAGAAATGTTTTACATGCCAGAGACATGGAGTGCCTGCCAGCTGTCACCCTCTGGGTGACACTGGTGAGGGACCCAGGGAGCGACCAGGCCTCGGGAGAAGGAACAAACTCGCTGTGGCCACAGCAGTAACACAGGCCAGCCCCAGACATGGGACATGGACAGGACACAGGGGATGGCACGAGGACTCCCCTTAAACAATGGCGAACATGCACAAGGCATAAATCTCTGCCTGTTTGAGATCACAGAATCCCAGACGGTTTGGGTTGGAAGGGATCTCAAAGACCATCTTATCCCAACCTGCCATGGCAGGAACACCTTCCACTATCCCAGGCTGCTCAAAGCCCCATCCAGCCTGGCCTTGGACACTCCCAGGGATGGGGCAGCCACACCTTTGCTTGGTACCCTATGCCAAGGCCTCCCCACCCTCATAGGGAAGAATTTATTCCCAATATCCAACCTAAACCCACTCTCTGTCCGTTTGAAGCCATCCCCCCTTGTCCTGCCACTCCAGGCCCTCGTAAATAATCTCTCTCCATCTTTGTTGTAGGCTCCCTTCAGGCACTGAAGGTCACAATCAGGAGATCTTTTACTGCTGTTATAGTTTCACAAAACTTTGTAGTGTTTCCAGTCTCAGGTATAAAACCCACCACAAGTCAATGCCCCCTCTTAAGATCCTGCTTTAAAAACCAGAGGATATATATTCAGGGCTTTCTTGCATGGCAGTTTTTAGCCTCATTAAAGGGAATGCCTTTCACATAATGGTATTACTTCAGGATCCAAGATAGCAACAACAAAAAGATGATGAGACTTCTGATAAAATCATGAAAGGCAGTAATGCTGCATCTTATTACCACTCCATGGTAATTCAGCTTCTCTTAGTAGTGGTAAGGGCCTCTCTAACAGCAGACAAGAGCTGCTGTTGAGCTCTGCTAATGATGCAGGAGATGGAACCGCGACGCAGCCGAAGCACCAGCTCCTTCCAGGGCCACACACTTGGCAGGCAACATCATCTCTGCGTTTTACAGCTTTTCACAGTAAAAAGTCACTCTTCAAAATCATATGCAATAATATTGTGAACGAACTTTTAAGCTGCTTAAGTAACCATCAGCTCACAAAAGGAAGAAATTAAGTACCTGTGCCAGGGTGAAAAGATGTGTAAATGCGTGTCGGCGCCATCACCAGTGGCTGAATCTCTGCAGGGTTTTTCCATTCACCGGTTTGAAACTGCAGGGGGAGCAAGGCCAGCACCGAACCCACAGCCGGATTTGAACCAGCTGCCACAGCGAGGAGACACCAGCTTTAAAAAACACCAGCAAATACTGTAGGATAAAAAATGCTCAGCTCATGCTTATCCAAGCTCCTGGCACGCCAGCTCTGAATCACAGAATCACAAAGGTTGGAAAAGACCTCTAAGATCATTGAGTCCAACCACTAAAAAATGAAAAATGACTTTCAAAACATCCCCTCTCTCACACCACAGAGTGAGAACAGGGTCCACTTCCCATCCTGATCCTTTACCATTCCAAGTGTTTGGGTATCCACCCAAGGTACAGCTCCAAAGGATCCCCCAACCCCAGGCGCGAGTGAGTGTGGGTTAAAAACTGACTCGTAAGGAAGAGCACCACTGTTTGCAGCAGCAGCACAAGGCTGAGACCTCAGCACTCTCACAGTCAAAGGGCATGGGGGAAAGCATGAAGGAAGTTTTAGTCTTCCTATTCCCAAAATAATCCTGGGTATCCATTCCAAAACTCCAGTTTTGGATATGAGGAATGACAAGAGAGCAGCTCCTTGAACAAAAGCCATTCAGAGAGGAGTATTTCACCCAAGTAAGTGCCCAAGTATTGGCTGCAATATCTGATACACAAGAAACACAGCAAAGAAAGACGGAGTAAGAAAAATTTACTTTATCCACCTGTGCTTTTTTCTTGAAATTTAATTTTCAAGGGATTCTTGATGCCAGCCTGTTCCCACACCAGTTTGCAGACAGCCAGCACTAAGTCTGGGAGTTGGGGCTGGGCTACCATGTACAGCCTCCTCTTTGCTAAACAACTCTTGTCCCACACACACACAAAAAAAATTACTCTTACTAAATGGATTCTACTTCTTTTAAAAACAGAAGAGCACACTGTCTTCTAGACTTTAAATTCCAATACAGCCAACTAAATTAAAACAAAGTACACACTGCCAAATGTTCTCGCTAATAAGACTAAAATCAGTCTAGAAATTGAATGTCAGTTAATCTTCCAGCTAAGAATATCACGTAGAGAAAACGAGAGGATCTTGCCAGCAATCTTAAAATGAAGACTGGTAAGGCAAAAAATAACTCACAGCAGCTTGTGCTCACTTTATGTTCTCGGTGGTAGTTAATACCCCCAGCATCAAGGGGTGCTCACTGATCCAGGGCCACGGCGCTTTTCCAAAACAATCCCCAGGAAGAAACAGTCCAGAAGGGTTATATTTAACATAGTATCACTTTCAGACTGAAAAAGTGCTTTCAGCTATTTAATCCCTTTCTGGAAGAGGTGGCCTCGTGTTTGGGCATCAGCCCCTGCTTCTGCTGTGTTGTTGCCATAACAGAGCAGAGGAGCTCGGAGCGCTGCCCTCCCTCCTCCGGCCGGGCACTGCCCAGGCCGTCACTCCTGCCCTGGGGCCAGCCTGGGTCCATCCCCGTCCCCACCCCGGGGTGAGGTGGCAGCTGGGGGACAGCCAGGGCTCCCGGGGGACACGGGCGCTGCACAGCCATCGGAGAGCTCTGCTTTGGGAATGGGCTGCAGCAGGGAAAGGGCTGTGCTCCGGTTCGGGACCCCCACAGCTGCTGCTGCAGATTCCAGGAGAATCCCTTCTCCAGCTCCTCGGACTGCTCAGCCCAGGAGTGACTGAGCAGAGGACACACCCCTGAAGCAGCAGAGGGAAATGAGAAATATCAGGAACGTGGACCTGTTCTGAGCCTCTGCAACACCCTCCTGGAAGAGGATTTAGCTCCTCTGGATCTGCTCCCTCCCAGGCAGCTGCTGGGCAGCCCCAGGAATGAATCCCAGCCAGAACCCAAACCACAGCAACACCTGGCTCACCAGGAGATTTCCACAGTGGGCCTCCTATCCCAGAGCAGACACTGATCACTGACCTAGGCTGTTGCCAAGCTCATTAAATTAAAACATCTCCACGAACCTTACCAATAAACCAGAACTGAAATGACTTTCAGCAGCTCTTCTCTTGGGAGTGGAGGGGAGTTATCAGTCAAGCCCAAACATGAACAGGACCTAGAAGGGAGCTAAAAAGCAGAGGAATTCCAACCCTGCCTCTCATCTGCTTCCTGGAAATCCATTTCTCAGATAACTAAAAGGCAGATAAATAATAAAAAAGGATCTGCATTAAGTAGATCATTTGTTTTCAGGGATGTAAGTGGCAAATGCTGAATTTCTTTTTCATCTTGCCTTAATCTGCAGCAAACTGTCACTCTTACATGGGCAGCAAGGGAAAAACACACTTATTATTAGAAAACAATCACTGCCAGATCTGATAACAATCTGACATTAACAACTGTGGGGATTCTGCTGCCAAGGATGTCTTGTGTTATTTAGAAAACAAAAAGGAAAAAATTCCTGAGGGGGGAAAGCACACAAACAAATAATTGTTTTACATCCTATTAATAAACCTCTACAGCTCATGGCTCCCTCAGAAAATGCTTACAGTCCTGCTATCACCTTCCAGAGCAAGTTAGCAAATCACATTTAACATTCCTGAGGTTAAAAAACCCAATCACAACTGTCCTAGAACCTGCCACAAACACGGGGGGTGCTGTTTTTATCCAACCATTCTACTGTGGGACACAACCTCCTTTTTGCAGCAGCTCCTGCTCCCCACAGCCAAGGCTGGAAGGATTTACTCCCTCCTTTATTCTTCCAGTCTTAATCCCTGCATGCAGCACGAGCTGCAAGGGCAGCACCATTCACACAGCCAACCACATTTCAGAGGTCAAGATCAGCTTTTAGGTGACTCGAGCTGGCTACAAAACTCTCCACTTGGCTTCTGACTTCCAGCTTCAACCAGTGGAGGATATGTCAACCTACTGAGTCCATCCACACCCAGCTAAAGCCTTCTGACAGCAAATATTTGGGCTGTACATTTTGAGGATGCACCTAAATGGACCCCGCTGTGCACAGGCAGTAACAGCACTGAGTGAGTGGTAAAATACCAGAGGGTTTTCGAGTTTCACCAAAGGCTGGAGCACAGTTTGACTTCTCTACAAGAGGTTAGGAAGTCACTAAAAAAAACCCCAGACCTAATCACAGCATTGAAAAAGCCAGAAAACAATATGGATATCCAGATGCATCTAAATAGGTGAAGTAACAATCTAGATTGTTCAAATAAAGGAAGACAATCTTTCATTTCAGTTTTTATACGTCTTGAACGACTCAATCACAGCAAGCACTGCAGGTGCTGAAGTTCCTGTGTTCACTGAAGTCCCTGAGTTAATTGAAGTTCCTGTGTCCACTGCTCATGTTGAATTGACAGCAGAATCCTCCTAGAGGGGAATTACATTTCCAGTTGGTGGGGCTTTTTTGCACAGCTGATGCTATAGTGTGTACTGTAGTTTCCTACTACAGTGAGAGTTTGTATCCGTTCTTAGGTTTCACAGCAAAAGGCTTTTTTAGACAAGTTCAGGCTCCCTGTGTGCAGACAAAGTGGGCATTTGAGTGGGGTGTGTGGAAACGATTTTCACAAAACACTCTCCCATCTGAAAATGAAGTTTTGTTTCTTCACTGGTGTTTTCTGGAGTTCAAAATAAACCTTTGCACTCTGCACCATTCAGCATTACTGTCCTCACCCCTCTGCAAGGACCTCCTGCAAGTTACACCCTCAGCTGTGCCCCCAGGCTCACAGAAGCCATTCCAACTCTGAAAATGGGATAAAAGCTGCAGCCTGTCTTAAGCACATCATGGAAATCTCTCTGTCTTTGCCCAGGAATCCTCTGCATTCTCATGGCCACTCCTAAACGCAGGCAGCCATCCAGCACCCGTGTGGCAGGACACAAGCATGTCCTGAACTGCTCCACATTTACACAAGGTGCTAGATTTAAACCAAGACACTGCCCAGGACTGGCTGGGGCAACAAAAGGCATCAGGGCACTCACAAAGAACCACAGAGCTCCCAGCAGAGACAATGTCTGAGCGGGGCTGAACCCAGGGGACACAGAACCATGGCACCATGGAATCCTAGAATGGTTTGGGCTGGAAGGGCCCCTAAAGATCACCTCGTTCCACCCCTCGGCCACATACCGAACTTCATCTAGCTCCAACTCCTCCACCAAATACCACACTTCTTAGGGACAGATGCCCAAATCTCACTGATGGTCCCTGCCTGCTTCATTGCTTGTAAAAGGCCTTTGCAAGATGAATCCCACAAACAGGATTGGATTTTCCTCCTCCCCTGTGCTTTTCCTTGTCCTTGTTTTGTTCTGGTTGCTTGGTTTGGGTTTTTTCCCCTTCAGTGGTGGAACACAGAGCTGGTGGAGTGTGTAACCCCGACAGCCCTGGAGCTGCTCCTGCCCCAGCCCAGCCCTGGGAGCTCCTCTCCTCACACTCTCTAGTTAATGCCTCTGGAAGGTGACCTGGGCACCAGCTCTTCCCTGATGTGAGTGCCAATCACTTGCCAAGCTTAGTCTCATTTTGACTGTGCCTACCAGGGAAGGGTCACTTACAGACTCCAGCATCTCCTTCCTTGTCTCCAAAGATTATAATTTGTCCATTGCAATTCACATCAGGATGCAATTTGGCAGGTAAGTTAGAACTCTGGAGGCAATTATTTTCCTTTCTTTGGAGAAATGGGTTATATTCATTCAGTTATTTCTCAGTTATTTATTTTAGATGGAGCACAAGGGGGGAAAAAAGGGAAAGGAAAACAAGATGGGTTTAGATTTTATGATAGGATTGACACTCGATGTTTTGACATCTTAGCAGGGTTGATTATACTGATATATGCACTCCATGCATCTAATTCCACCCAAGAGGAAAGGGCTGTAAGAGGAGCATCTCAGCTCTCACAGCCAGGTATTCGTGTGCCAATGAAAACAACCATTATGGCAAATCCTCAGCACTCACCCCCACAGAACAGTTACAGTTATTATTAGCCAGTGTAAATCACCTCATTTGTAACAGCTGAAATGCATTCCTTTGAATCCAATGAGTGATGTGCTGCTCTCTGCTTACCAGGAAACACCTTTCTTATCCCACTGATTTTCCTTAGAAACACAGCCAAAAACGACATTTAAATTATACCCAGGTTTTCACAGCAGCACGAGTGACAGGGACCTTCCTGCCCAGACCTTCCCCTCACTCCTGCCCACGAGCTGACCCTGCTCTGACCTCTCTTGCCAAACACACCCCTGATGTTCACACCATCATCCAGCCTCGCCTGTGCCTACGTGTGCTCTGGACACCACAAATTAAAGGGTAAACGTCCAAATCTAAGGAATAACCTGGACAAAACAGAAAGGATTAGATGTGGATGAGTGGCTTTCACCTACCACAGCCTCCTTGTACAGCTTTAATGGACTCTGGTGGAGGTCAAGACAGTTTCCCAGCTGGATTTTTCCAGACCCCACAATAATTACTTGTCTTTTCACCTTTATCTTTCTACCCTATAAAATATGGTTTCCACATGGCTCAAAGAATAACTACCAGAAGCCTTCCCTTTTCCCATTTGTGCTCACCAGATGAATTTGGAAAGGAATTTCACTGAGCCCAGATCTGTCAGCAGGTCCCAAGGTGGACTCAGCCCTGTGTCACCATTTCACACCATCCCAGAAGGGACCTTAAATATCATCCCATCCCATCCCATCCCATCCCATCCCATCCCATCCCATCCCATCCAGTGCCACCTCTGCCATGGCAGGGACACCTTCCACTATCCCAGGCTGCTCCCAGCCCCAGTGTCCAGCCTGGCCTTGGGCACTGCCAGGGATCCAGGGGCAGCCACAGCTGCTCTGGGCACCCTGTGCCAGGGCCTGCCCACCCTCACAGGGAAGAATTTTTTCCCAATTTTCAATCTCACTCTACTCTCAGTTACCTTCCTATCAATCATTAAATCCACTCCCAAGCTCATTTCCATTTTAAAAAGCAAATTATTAGAAAAGAGTGGTTCCAGAACTCCTATTTATTGGAGCAAGTGATTACTTATTTCAGCAGTTAAAAAGAAGATGCAGTAAGTTTTATTTCAGCCAATTAAAGAAGTTCCACGTGAACTCCCTGTCAGCCCCAACCAATTCCACGTGAGCAAAGAGATGTGCAAAGCTGCCGCTGAAACAGTTCAATGAGCCTCAGCCCAGAATAAATTTGCCAGATCAGATCTTTACTTGAAAACTGAATTTTAGGAAACTGCAGCTTTTCTTGCAAATCTTTTCAGGCACTGTGCCCTGTAACACAGCCAGAGATTTCTCTGACATTCCAGTGGAAGCCCAAGTTTTATCAGGGACTGTAAAGATTTAAAGTCACAGTATAATCTCACCTCCAGGTTCTGGGGCCCACTTCCCTTATCAATTAACCTGTCAGCAGACAGTCAGCTCTAATTAATTGAATACTTTTTTAATGAAAAGAATTTGCCGTGAGCACAGTCTGTCAACTCCAGAACCACTCTCCAGTGGGGAGCATGTCACAGCAAACCCCATTAAACACCTGCAGAGAACCCAACACCAGCAGCAACCTCACACTCCCCTTGGCTGCTGCAGACACCTATAATGTTATTCTTCCATGTCTGTATCCTGCTGCCACAGGAGGCTTTTTCCTACAAAAACCTGCCCTTGCATTTGGCCCTGCTGCACCTTTGTTCCAGCTGCTTGTAGAAGTTTGTGTATCCATAATCCCAGAGCAGAGAGGCTCCCAGACAAAATCCTAACACCAGAGGCCTCTGAGAACACCTTTTTTGGGGAATACTCAGTCTGAGATGAACATTTCTCAAAATGCACAGAAGCTTGGCTCCAAGAATAAGATTTTAGACTTGTTTCTCTTAAACTTATACAGGGACAGACTTTGTGGATTCCACGGACTTTGAGACTTTATGGACACTCAGACTTCAGAGACACACCAGAGGTCACACTTCCATCCTCTGGAAAAGCCTCAGCTTGGAAAGAACTCCCCACACACCATCCCTGCCCTGTGCATTCCCCAGGACGGAGGAGATGGATACAGGGAGCTTTTCCCTGGGAGCACTGCGTTAGAAAAACAGGGATAATCCCTGTGCTAATGATCTCCCTGCTCCCCATGGCTTCAAAGGGCCTGGGATCACATCTGTCATCTTCTGCAAGTGTTAGCAAACAAAATTACAAGTTTTAACACTACAGGTTCCAACAAATTCCCCTCGCCCTCAATGCAGCAACAGACTTAAAAATAGATGTAATGAGCAGCTTTGGATCTGCATAAATCCCCTGTGGAGTTCATTAATGATTTCATTTTTGGCAAGACACCATGTCAAACGAGGGAGCATTATTAAAAACATACATAGATGTATGTACCTGAAGCTGCATTCCTGCAGATGCTCAGGGAGAGAAGGAGGCTGTGTAATTTTGGTTTACCTTTTAAAGAACATGATTGTAACGGCGTGGAGCTGCAAAGCCTTTTGTTCTCACAACTAATTGTAGCTCTCCAAGGGACGCCTGAATCTGCAATTATTTTTATATTTGAGAAAATGGGATTTGAAAGTTTACCATGGAATCATGGAGTAGTTTGGGTTGGAAGGGACCTCAAAGCCCATCCAGTGCCACCCCTGCCATGGCAGGGACACCTCCCACTGTCCCAGGCTGCTCCCAGCCCCAGTGTCCAGCCTGGCCTTGGGCACTGCCAGGGATCCAGGGGCAGCCACAGCTGCTCTGGGCACCCTGTGCCAGGGCCTGCCCACCCTCCCAGGGAACAATTCCTTCCCAAGATCCCATCCAGCCCTGCCCTCTGGCACTGGGAAGCCATTCTCTGTGTCTTGTCCCTCCAGTCCTTGTCCCCAGTCCCTCTCCAGCTACCTGTGACTCCTTCAGGCCCTGGAAGACCACAATCAGGTCATTCCAGAGCTGTCTCTTCACCAACAACCCCAACTCTCTCAGCCTTTCCTCACAGCAGAGCAGCTCCAGCCCTTGGAGCATCTCCATGGCCTCCTCTGGACTCACTCCAACCTTTCCAGTCCTATAGCTGAACACAAGCAGCTCCGATCCTGCCGCTGTTTGTTCCTAAGCTGTGCAACACAAGGTGAATTATTGCTCCGTGAGGCTCCCATTTCACACCACGGCTGCTGCTGCATGAAATCCCAGGAATGTGCCTGTTGACAAGGCAAGGTTCAGCACGTCCATCACCAAACCACCCTCAGGAAATTCGCTGCTGGCTGATGTGTTGTTGTTGCAAGAAGAGAAAACTCAAACACAGCACGTCAAAAAGTATGTGCTGCCTCCACCTCCTGTTTACTCCTCAGGGGAAAAGGTAAATAGAGTATAAGCAATTTCTTTCTTTTTTTGAAAGAAAAAAAATCTAACCTGCCTGAGACGCAGGGAAATCATTTACCTTCTGCCTGTCAGAGCAAGTTCTCTGCGTGCTTTTTCCATATTCAAACCACAGCCCAACAGAATGGATCCACTCCATCTACAAAGGGCAAAGTTTAAGTTGCAGAGAGAAAATGAAACCCAGTGATAAACTCTGGGTTTTAAGCAGTGCTTAAGTTCCATGGTTAGCCAGAGGAAAGCAAATAAAACCTAAATATTCAAATGGAGACTGCTAAAGTCTGTTTATCATTTCCTGAAGAATCAGCTCAAAGACAGAATCCTATTCCCTGCTTCCCTGTTTGCATTTGGAAATTACTTTATCCATAATATGTTTACTAAAATAAGCAACATGAACACATAAATTCTGAAAGCAGACTTTTACCCACAAACCAGGCTGATCCCTGAGCTTTGAAGTTTCCCTAGCTGCCCTGGTTTTTTTGGCCACTCCTCGTTCTGACTGCTAGCAGCAGAAGAATCTTAAAACATTACAGAGAAATGCTACAGATTCTTTGCCAGAACAAGTAACGTCCCCCCGTAGCATCTTTCTGAATCACTTCCAGTAACATCACAGGGCTGCTTCTCCCTCCTTCCCCCACGCTCTGCTTACCAACACTGCCTGCCTGAGCACAGCAAACCAACACAGGCAGAACAGGAACAGCAAGGTCCTCACTCCCCTCCTTGGCTGCTGGCACCACCTGGGCACACCCTGGGACTGACCTGGCTGGAAATCCCAACCTGCTACTCACCCACAGGCACTAGAAAGATAACTGTTAAAGGAGGAGTAATTCCAGGAAATGTCAGGTTACAGAGTCTCTCACACACTCATGAATGCATCCACTCTATTTTATCACATTCACTAAATCTCATAGGATTAGCAGTGTCTGCTGCTCAGAGAACCCCAGGTTTGGGTTGGAAGGGACCTTAAATCCCATCCAGTGCCACCCCTGCCACGGGCAGGGACACCTCCCACTGTCCCAGGCTGCTCCAAGCCCCAGTGTCCAGCCTGGCCTTGGGCACTGCCAGGGATCCAGGGGCAGCCACAGCTGCTCTGGGCACCCTGTGCCAGGGCCTGCCCTCCCTCCCAGGGAACAATTCCTTCCCAATATCCCATCTAACCCTGTCCTCCTTCAGCTTAAAGCCATTCTCCCTGTCCTATCAGACACAGCTGGGCACTCCAGGGCTCCAGGGTGTTTTCCTGCAGCTCCCTGGACACCCCAGAGCCCCACGGTGCCAGAGCCCTGGGGGATTTGGGGTGTGTCAGGAGGATGAGCAGAGCAGTGCTGGGGCTGTGCTGCCATGGAGAAGGGCAGGAGCCCTAGGGAATTTGGGATTCTCCAGGAGGATGAGCAGAGCACTGCCAGGGCTGTCCTGCCCAAGTGCAGCACCCAATGCTCCCTGAGGATGTGGGACTGTGCCCCTGTGCCAGGCGCTGGCACAGCCCAGCTGACCCAAAGGGCTGCAGGACACTGACCACCCCAAAGGCACCGTCCTACAGGGACACCTCCCTTTCGGGGTCCCTGCTGCAGCCATCGCTGCCATCTCAGGACACATTAACACCCTCCAAAGACAAGAGGTTTAACTGCTTTCGTGTAAACAAAACCATCACTAGAGACAAGTTACTGGCTAATCTAATTTTTAAGTATGCACAGCAATCAACTTTAAATTAATTATAGTATCAGACTAAAAGACAAAGATGGATCACTTCCTGGCACACCCACAGACCCCCTCAGCTCACAGTGTGTGAGTGCCATTGTTTTTTAATTATTATTTCCTCGATTGCCTTTGTTAAGCCTTTGTTCCAAGCTGCCAGCCCTTTACTTGCAGGGAAGTGCCAGTGACTTGTCCTGGGCTGCTAAGGAGATGGCACACACACCATCCCCAAGCTGTCCCCTGTGTCCCAGCCCTCTCTGAAGCGTGGTGGCTGCCACCAGGGGCTGTGCACACAGCAGGCTCTGGCAGCTCACTGTGCCTAGGGTTTGCTTCACTCAATTATTTGTTTGCCACTGAGAGACCTGCGTATCGAGCAGGTATTGTCAAGTTATTTTTGGCCCCTGATGTAGTGGCAAAACATAGTGAGGCCTTGAGGTGAACAACCACCTTGGCAGCAAGGCACGGAGCTGATGTGCTGTTGAAAGGCTGGAGAACAATTAGGTTATTTAAGTAAGAGGAGATGCTGGGCAGGGCATGTGAAGACAGAGAAAACCAGTTTAAGTACTGAAACGCCACCCCCCTCCTTCAAGTTGTCAGCTAACTATTTAAGCAAGGTGTTAATTTACTGCAGGCTGGATTGTCGACAAGCTTAATTTTTTCATTAATTCAAAAGATGCACAGACTTGTCCCACATGCACACATTGCCCAGCCCTTTCCAGACAAGTGCAGCAGCTTGCCAGATGATTGTTATCACCGTTTAATTGTATTACCGTGATTCCCACAAGTCCTGCTCGTGGGCCTGGTGGGCAGAGTGAGGGGCTGTGCAAACAGGGCCAAAGGTGGTCTGTGGAGTGGTAACTTCGGAGTGAGAGTCAGCATCAGACACAGAAGCAGATGGAAAACGAGCTCAGTTGAGACCCATCACCCCACGAGGCAGCTCACAGGATGCTGAAGGCATGGAGTGACCTGAGGAGCATGAGGGTAGGGCACACATCCTCTCTCCTGCTCTGTGGTGTCACCCGGTGTCCATGGGACCGGTCAGTGCCTGGTGTCACACCCACAGTGCCCCCAAACACTGCACAGCCCCGGGCTCTGCCGAGGACACCCTCAGACACCCTCAGACACCCGGTGCTGGTCACGCTGTGGGGAGTGGTTCTGACCTGGCTGACTGATCAAATTGGGCTTTATCTACTCAGACTCCACATCACATCCTGTCTGCATCACAGGAAGTGCATACAGCATCTGAGGGCCTGGCAGCGTTGGGCCTTGGTCTTTTAAAGAATCACAGAATCAAGGAATGGTTTGGGTTGGAAAAGACCTCAGAGCTCATCTCATTCCAGCCCCCCTTCCAAGGGACACCTTCCACTACACCAGCTTGCTCCAAGCCCCATCCAACCTGGCCTCAGACACTTCCAGAGGGTCACTTTAGGAAGATATTTATTTTTGTAAAATATTTATGCAGATACTCCTACAGGAAAACATTCTGTAAGAGAAGCACCCTCCAAGTGCAAATTCACAGGTCACTAATTTGGGCATAACATATCTAGAGAAACCACTGGGAAAATACAAGAGCCGGTACAACAGCCAAGTTTTAGGAAGGAACACTGACCACAGCATGGAAAAAAGCTGTTAGACAAGAAAAATGACCTTTGCAACACAGAAACAAGAGTTTTCTAACTCAATCCATAGAGCCAGTCACTTTTGCTTCACCCTTTAGGTGGTCAAGGACAAGGTTCTGCACCCAAAGGCTATGATTTCTCTTGGAGCCTGGACTGAGCACATCACAGGGACCTGTTTACTCATGGCTGTGGCTGAGGGCTGGCTGCAGATGACAGGACACCTCTCCTCCTGCACAGGGACATCCGCAGTGCCAGTGGGAGCCCATCCCTCTGACCACTACAGGCAATTGCTGGGGTATTCCGAGGGTTGCTCACCCCGTCTGCAGCCAGACACGACTGTTCAGGTATGAACTGAGTTACAATGAGCTGGCTGCTCGAGAACCACGTCTTCAAAATGACTCTGGCTGGAGTTCTCTGCTTTAGACGTGTCTGATGCAGCCATGGGATTTCTCTTGGCGGGGTGAAAGAGGCTGAACCTGGTGTTCCAGGATTGCCAGGATTGCTCCTGAGCATGCTCTCGTCCCTGAGTGTGTTCAGAGAACTTGGCACAACCCTTCCACGCTGCTCCTTCCAAAACCCTGACTGCTTTCCATCTTTCCACCCACACGGCAAATCTTTCCCAGATCCCAAAGCCTCTGGAGGCTGTGTATTCATACAGCAACAATCCTCACCTTCACACCAACACCCACTTGACTGGGAGTTAGAAACACAAGGCTGAATTTCTGGCAATGAATGAAGACCAGAATGAAGACCAAGAGCATTCCTTTCCTGATGAAGGGGTGAGATGAGAGCCCAGGAGTTCACCCCATTTCTTCCACATGTAAACTACGTAAGACCTGTCCAGACCTCAGGAAGATCATCAGGAGAACCTGAAGAACAGTACGTAAAGAACCACTCCTAGATGAAATCAGATGGAAGAGGAAAGATTCCAGCCGTTCTGTCTCAGGAAGTGTCAGAAACTCAGCATCAGACTTTCCATCTCTCACAGCCTAAGTGTCTCCCTGCCTCCCTAACCAAACACCTAGGGCTCAACCGCCTTGGGAGAGCAGTTCCCTCAATGACAACAGTCTCTTTATGCTGCCCCAGGGTGCCAGGAGAGCTGGTATTTGGAGTTCCAAAGCTGAGGCTGAGATCCACAGCAGGCACTGTGCTCCTGGCACAGCTTCCCACCCCTCCCCAGGGGTGGCAGGTCCTGCCTGGCACTGAAAAACTGCCAAAGTCAAATCTTAATAATCATTTATCTCAGCAACGTGGGCAAGGAGAAAAGAAAAAACCCAACAGTTATTATCACAGGACAGAACAAACGGGTGCCAAGGTCCCCAGGCAGCTCCCACACCTGCTGAAAGCTGCACAGGCCCCAGGCATACAAGCCCCAGCAATAAACCCAGACAGCAGCAGCAAAACCAGGCCTTTGCTCATCTGCTTTTGATTTTTAAATGCTGCTTCTCTTAACAAATGACGTTTCAGTGCTTCTGGGACCAACAGCCTAGTAAATGAACTAAGTATTTATTTGTGGCTTTATTACTCAGCAGACCCATTTCCATGGAGTCGTTTTTCCTTAGGACCCAGCCTGCTCTGCAGCAGCTGTTTTCTATTACAAGCCACTCAAATTCCTTTGCCTCTAATTTCCAAATGTGCCCACTAACCTGAAATATTTGGAAACTACAGCAAATGGCTGTGGGAGCTCAGCAGCAGTTTCACCTCGTCCTTCTCCCCAGGTTCTTCCCCATCTCCCTCACCAAGGACTGAGCTGGCCCAGGTGGCCCCAGTTCTCCAGATCCCCCAAGCTTCCAGGCCCCAGGACGTTTGTGAAACGCCATGAAGGACCCTCAGAGTACAGACTGACCCAGAGAAAGGTGCCCACGGGGGCTGGGGCAGAAGGTGGTTTGGCCTACGCTGTGCATGACTTTTGAATCACCATAGGTGAGGGGGGAACAGGAGGTTTGGGGAGCTCCTCTGGCTGTGAATAGGAGATTGGAATAAATCAGGTGCTCTGGAGGGGTCAGGGCAAGCTGTGAGTATGCCTTGAGCCAGGATTTCCAGTGCCAGGGGAAATCCTGCTGCATTAACACAGACTCCAGCTCTGGTGGGGGTTTGGGTCTTGTGCTGCTGGACTTCTAAACTCTCTCCTGGCCCCCCTCTGAACAGCCTTAGCAAGTCAAGGTCTTCAGCTCCAAAAAAAATAGAAAATAAAAAGGTTTCTTGGGAACAACATTTTTGGCTTGGAAATTCTTGACTGTGAGGGTGGGCAGGCCCTGGCACAGGGTGCCCAGAGCAGCTGTGGCTGCCCCTGGATCCCTGGCAGTGCCCAAGGCCAGGCTGGACATTGGGGCTGGGAGCAGCCTGGGATAGTGGAAGGGGTCCCTGCCCATGGCAGGGGTGGCACTGGATGAGGTTTAAGGTCCTTCAAACCCAACCCATTCTGTGATTCCACAATTCTGTGATAAACACAGAAAGCCCCCTCTCAGGTCCCACCTCACTCTCCCAGCACATGTAAGTCAAGGCCATTAACTGCTCTGAAGGGCACTTCACTCAGTTTATCTGCTCCTTTGTTTGCTACTTTTTAAGCACACATTGATATTGGCTTTTTTAAATCACTTGAACACTGTGCAAGGCCCTTTCAGACACACTTGAGGCCTCTCTCAGCCAGTCACATCCAGCTTGGAAAAGAGCCCCTGCGACACTGAATAACTGAATGCCTTGGACAACACCAGGACACGTGGTGATGGCAGCTGAAGCTGATTCTGGACTGATCCTCCAGCACCACGGTGGGGGCAGCCCCTCTGCCCTTGCCCAGGCTCTGCCTTCTCCCACCCCATCTTCCACTTGAGCAACTCAGCTGCAAAATCATCCTCCTTCTTCTTTTTTTTTTTTTTTTTTCCTGTGTTCGGGTTTCTAGTGAGAAATCACTCAGCTCACACCACACAGCTTTGGTGCCCAACACCAGGGCATCAGCCAGGAGGGGAAGGGGCTTGAGTCCTCCTCATTCACCAAGGTCCAGTAGTGATAGGAAGAAAGGAAATCTCAGTGATCCTGGGTGGCTCAGAGTGCCCAGGGTGTCCCAGGATTTACTCCTGTGGCTCTCATCCAGCAGAGCACTCCAGTAAATGCTGGCTGTTACCAAGTGTTTGAAGTCAGCAGAGCAAGGAAGCACAACACTGAGCCGAAGCCTGAACCAGGACAAAGCAGGGTCTGTTTATTCTGCCCTGAGCCCAGAAACGCCCTCGCACAATCCCTTCCCTCTCTTGAGACTCACAGCATCCCTTCATAACCAGGCCCTGCTTTTTCCTTTGGATAATCTGTGCTGAGCCATGAGAGGCCTAAAAATTCACCAGATTAAAGTCTCATCCTTCACAAAGTCTTCTCTGCCACCAGAAGGAACGTGGCAGCTCTCACTGGGAAGCTTGATTACAGTTTTTCTGCCTACTCAGACAAATATTATTGCACTCAGGTCATACACTGAAGAGTTTCTCCACATGTTCAGACTGTGTTTTTCTAGGAAATAAAAAGCTGAGATTTTGGAAAGCAACAGTGAGATCTGCCTGTGGTTCTCCACTCCTATTCCCACACTTTGGAAAACAACGACTAATTCATAGAACTTCACGGGTTTTTGTGGGCAGTCTGCATGATAGAATAACATCTGACTTTGTGGGATCATTTTATGTGGAGAAACATTTCAAGTAAGTCAGCATGGTGATTAATCATGGAATGGTTTGGGTTGGAAGGTACCTCAAAGCTCATCTCATTCCATCCCTGCTGTGGACAGGGACACTGCCACCAGACCTGGATGCACCAAACCCTGTCCAACCTTTTTGAAGGCAAAAGGCATTCTTGTTTGGTGGATAGTTGAGAACTGGAAGAAAAAAAATCCTCTTCGCTTTGGCTTTAAGAACCTTTTTAAGACTTTATTAAAAAAATTACAAAAGGAAAAAAAAACCCCACACTTCATACAGACATCCCTGCAAAACTCCTACTGACATCCAGAGTGTCAAGACTGTGGGATGTGGGATATTTTGGGGTGCTTTTTTTTTTTTTTTAAATTAACAGTATCTAACAGCCCTCGCTCAGGCTGGGTAATTGTACCAAGTGAGGAGGCATGAGATCCGACGGAAGAAGGGCTCAGGGGGTGACCTGGAGGGTTGGTGGCACAGCTGGGTGTTTGGGAAGCCTGGGCAACCCATGTACCCCACAGCCACACCCCAAGCACCCCACAGCCACACCCTGAGCATGCTCTGCACAGCTCTCCTGACTTCAAACCATCGTAAGAGAGAGGCTGGTGGTGCAACTTGGATGGTCGCTGGGCATCAACCACTTCTCTCTGAAGGGGAAGTTAATTTATGGCCCATTCCTTCTCCTTTTTTTACTTTACTCCCGAGCCACGCAGGGCACCCAGTGCCCCACAACACTCCATGGTGCTGCTGGAGGCACCGCTGCTCCCCACGAGGGCTGGGGGGGACAGTGGCACGTCCTGGGAACGCCCCGTGCTGGCTGCTCCCTCCCTCCAGCTGGGACAGCTGGGCCCTGCGTGCTCCCACAGGCTTGCAGGGTGCCCTTGGTCCTCCTACAACCCAAGCAAGGGGTTGTGGAACCACAGTCCATCCAGCACCAACATGAACTGACAGATTCAGTGAAGGAACTCACGCTGTCCAGCGTTATCTACAACCACTGATCCATTGTGTGGTGTCCCTGGCTTAACTCCTGGGTTAAACCCGGGTTAAACCCGCTCCCAGGCTGAGCCTGCTGGCAGTGTTGCCTTTTCCTGGTCTTAAAATTAAGAACCAAACCTGGCTAAGTGAAAAAAAGGGTTTTACCTGGGTATTTATCGAAGGATCCTTAGATGTAACACTTCATCTCGGTGGAATGCACCAAAATGCATCCCCAAAATCCACACACAAACACACCAGAAAAGCACATACAATTACAGGCTTTGCAAATTAGCATATCTATCAAAGATTCTCCAGTGAGAGGCTCGAGTGAACCTCCCGTCTCGAGAAACCTTCCCCCTTCATGGGCTTATTTTAGTTTACAGAATGTGTTCTGGAGAGGACCTTGCTGTCTGGGGCGTTCTGACCCCTGACTATGAGGTTTCTAAGATGTTTGGTCTCTTGGTTTAACAAAACAGTGGGTCTCAGCTAGGCTATCTAACTTAAGGAATAAAATGTGTAAAAAGCATTAAGAATACATAAAAGCTATATAAAAGATTATACAAAAGGGGTATAAAAGAAAAGGTAAAATATCATCTTGGCACCAGCAGGAGTGGCTCTGCTCAGGTGACACCTCGCTGGTGCACACCCAGTGCAAACGTGGCCCCTCCGCTGTGACACTGCTGCGCTTTTCCAGTGGAAATGAAATGCACTTGATAAGATAACAAACGCCTGGCAAAGCACATTGAAGCTATGCAAGGGAGAGAACAGGAGAGAGAAAAAAATCCTGTATAAGCAGCAAAACAATACAGCTTTATCTAATCTCAGCAACTTATTGCTGCTTGTCTGCCTGTGTGTGTTTTACTGACAAAATAAAATAAATTGAATCAGCTCACACATGATAACATGCTCTTTCCTACCTCATACTAATTGCTTGGCTAATTGATGTTTGTTGAACTTTCTCCATTTCATTGAGTGATTAGGTACAAAGCTAACAGTTGACATCTGTAGGCGCTTAACTGGCGTCTGTAATTACTGTTAATGTTAAATAATTGTTAGTTAATTGGAGTGGTAACTGACTGAATGGAATCCAGATTGTGAAGCAAAAAGAGACCTAGTTAAATAAACATACATTTTCAGAGAAAATAACATTTTATTACAAGGGAGAGACTAACAGCAGGCCAGATAGGGGAGGTCTGCAGGATGCTCTGTTCACCAGATCTCACAGCCTGGACTCCCCCAACCACAGGTATGGCAAGGCAGGATCTTTGTCACCAAAACACTCCTATCTCAAGATTTCTCCCTCATTATTTTGAACCAATTGGCACAATTTTACAGCCCGACACTGATGTCTTTTTTGAGGAAATCAAATCTAGGCTAACCTACAAAACAAATGTTCCCTCCACATTAGATACAATTGTGTCGGTAAATTTTGCCATTTTGCTCCCTAGCCTGGAACAGCTTGACTTTGCAAAAATCCACAGCCTTAAATGAACTCTTGGGGGCATGTGATCACCAACTGACCACAAAGGGTACTTGATACCAGCCCAAAGGGGCAGGGATGCCCAGAACAACACTTCCAACTTCTTCCTCTGCTATTTGGGTCAAGAAAAGCCAATGCCTTCAGGTGCTCGTACCATGCTGGCTGCATTCTGTTTGTTTTGACTTACTGACTTAAAAGTTACCAGTGAAGCCTTGAAAGGCTCCTGTTTTGTAAGTTTAATGATTTAAGGATCTGAAACGTTTTGGAAGAGGCTACCTCGGACTTTCACTTGCCCCTCTGGGCACATCACATTATCCAGAGACCTTTTCCTGCAGCTACAGAACAGCCCTGGGACCCCACAGCTCTGGCACCTCCCAGCCCCAGGACCCCACAGCTCTGGCACCTCCCAGCACCAGGACCCCACAGCTCTGGCACCTCCTCGCACTGGGATCCCACAGCTCTGGGATCCCACAGCTCTGGCACCTCCCAGCACCAGGATCCCACCGCTCTGGCACCTCCCAGCACCAGGATCCCACCGCTCTGGCACCTCCCAGCACCAGGATCCCACCGCTCTGGCACCTCCCAGCACTGGGATCCCACAGCTCTGGCACCTCCCAGCACTGGGATCCCACCGCTCTGGGACCCCACCGCACCGCGCACCCACCCCTCTCGTACCTCGCCCCGCC
>VZRR01001396.1:817309-832976 GCA_013398015.1 Oreocharis arfaki | reverse complement strand
GGGCGGCCCGGCCGGGCGGGGGAGGCTCCGCGGGAGCCGCGCTCCCCATCCGCCGGCGGCCGGCCCGGAGCAGCCTGCGAGTTGCGGGGCTGCGCGGAGCCTCCGGCCGCGGCTCCTCGGTGCGGTGCGAGGGGCCCGCGGAGCCGGACAGTCCCCCCTGCCCCGGGATGGCGGCACACGCACACGAGCATCAGTCGCGAAAGCTCCACGAACATCACTCTCTAGAGCTCCGCGGGAGGAAAACACGATCGAAAACATCGCATTGCATTTAGCAATTTTTTGCTTTTAACGGCAATTTATTTGTTTTTTGGGGGGTTTTTTGTTTGTTTGGTTGGTTGGTTGGTTTTTTTAAAGTGGGAAAAACCAATGTCCCCAGCTGCAGGCAGGGTGGGCTGCCGGGGACCCCGGCTGCTCGCTGACCTGTGGTGCCTCTCTGAGCCCCGCGAGCAGAGACTCGCCTGACTACTTCCAGCACTGAACATTATTGTCAACGGGCAATGGATTTCCCACTCGCTGTAGGTTTTCCTTAAGCGCAGCACACCATTAGTAATGGCCACCGCGGAAAATAAACGCACAGATACATGATAATATAAATGGTTATTCACTGAAGCACGGCACTCGGAGCCAAATGATGTTTCCTGGGAAGATGAGAGGCAGTTATGCACATTGGCACAGTAGCCCCATACGGTGAGATGTTTCCTGGGAAAGGGATAGGTGCTAAGAGAGGACTTACGGGATGGCAAAACCGTGCCCAGAGAGTGATATCAAGATTTCAAACCTGGAAATGGGTTTCAAACCCATACCGGGCTAGGAGTGCTAATGGAATTAAACTCCCGTGGGTTCCACTTGAATTTGAGCTAAATCCTCAGAAACAGGGTTGACAAGCTCTATTCACCCCAACTCCTGTGGCAGAGCTCAGCCTGCAGGAAGTGACTCTCCTAAGGAAAAGGTGGGAACTACCTACACCAGCCAGAAAACAAGAGCAGAGCAAGAGCCGTGTGTGCCTGGTCAGCCTCACCTGGGCTGGGATTATAGTTATGTGCCCAAAATCCAACAGCAGCTTGGAAAGATGCCCCTATGTCCTGGCCCAGCTCCGAGCTCACTTCAGGATGTGGGATGATGAGGGACTACCCTTCTCCTGGCACCGAGGTGGCTCCGAGCTCTCTCCCAGCAGTGACGGGGCGCAGGTGGCTGCAGTGGCTCTGGTGGCCCTGACCAGACCAAATCCCACAGAGTGTGAGGGGAGGGGGGAATCACGATCTGACTGTCCACACAAGCACAAGTGCCATAATTAGGAAAGAACTCCTACCAATTACCCATGTAGAACTACACGATTTTATGCAAATATTTCCCATTCCTTCCTCATTCCACCACCGTATTATCCATTTAAGAATCCATTTAAGCTTTCCCCTTCAGTGGCTTCTCCAAGATCCTTATCTGAGGTGCAGTCCCACTGACTGTGGTGGTTTCTGCTGGGACAGCAGGGTGGGAAGATGTACAAAGAACAGTAATGAAACACAGGAGATGAACACACCCAGCAGAGCTCCAGACTGTGCCCGCAGACACCACAGTGCTTTCGTGCCATGGCTGATCCAGGGTGGGAATGCTTTGGTGAAACTGGGACAAGTGGTCTCCACTGGAAAATTAAAGAATTGTGGCCAGCCTCCGATCCCGGTATGGCAATGGAAATGAGTTCTCCAGGATTGTCCAGCTGAGTAGGTTATCCCCACATTTCCACACCATAACTGAGCATGGATTTTGGCTGTTAAACTTTCACAGGTTTTTACATCTAATAAATGTATATTTGCATCTAATAAATATCTATTGCAAAGACAACCTGGTGCCATCAGAGAGGTGGTTTCCATCTCCCCTTAGAAACCCAACAGAAATGGCTTCAGGTCTGGTCTCTGGAATCAAGGGTGGCCAGTGGCCAAAAGCCATCACAGCCCATTGGCCATGGATGTTGCTTGAGTGCAGATTCCAAACACCACCAAAAATAAATGCACAAAGGCATTAAGCTGTCAGAGTGTTCTCTGGACAATCAAAGCATTTGGGGACTCCATGGGCTGATGGGGAGGCTGTACCTGGACAAGGAAGTAAATGCACAGTACGAAGGTGAGACAGCTCATGTATTCTATGAGCACCTTGGTCAAGACTTTCCACATCCTGGCATGGTAAGAACGGGTCTAATTAAACCCTGGGCTCCTCACAAGACTTTAATTTGATACATTTAGCCTGGATTAAACGACAGGCTTGTCTGTACTGGATTTTTCCAATGTTAACCACATGCCACACCTGAAATCTCAGCATACACAGAATCAGAAATGCAGTTACCTGCTCATCTCCCTGGGGCTGTGAGGGCTTATTGGCAGGGCTCTGGCCTCATTATGTTCATTATTCGTGCCTTAGAGATAAATGGAGGACCTCTGTTTTCCTGCTACAAAATTACACATGCACAGAATGCCTTGTGCAATTCCGAATGAGAAATTTGGAGTTTGGAAATTCACTCAAAGCCAAATTAAATCAAAGGGACCCCTCCTCCCCGCAGTGATTTCAACGGCCTTTGGATCAAGCTTCCCCCTCTCCTGACAGCAATACTTTCCTGTGTTTTAGGTTATGCCTGGATAGGTTTTTGAAACCTTCTGTCTCTTATCTGTGTGGGACCTTGCCAGAATTTTTTTCATCTGTCTGTGGTCTCTGTCAGCGTCGACATTTGTTTCTGCCACAACAACAGCCAAATGAAGTGCATTGAACTTGGATCAAAAGTAATTTCAAGATCTTTCACTCTCTGGAAGAGGTTTTCAGATCCAAGTATTTTATAAAAATGACCTAAAGCTGCCCAGACGGCAGGCAGGGAAACAGACATTAGTTTCCAAGTTGTAGAGTAATTCCAAAGAAGAATTATCCATCTCTGGCACAAGAAGCAAACGAATATTGAAATTACAGCAGATTATATTGGATTAAATTATTTATGGCAAAGCTCACCTCACCTGGAAGGTTCTGCAGCTTTTTTCTTGGCAACATGAAAAGTGGATATTCCAATTCTTTGGTATTCTGTCAAAGCCCAGAAACGTTTATGTTTCCATTAAGTTGCTAACCTCCCCAGAAGACACCATGGTATCTGACTTTGGAGCATGATTACGGTGCCTTATAAAGCCCTCCGTATTTTGAAAACATACAAGATTTTGCCTATTACTGGATAGAGAGATGCAGGATCTTTTCCCAAGTAAAGAATTTATGGAGCTATCAGCGGAGTTTTATGGCTGTGAACAGCAAGCCATGGCATAATGTCCCAACCAGAAGGTGCTTAAATTCCAGCACTTTGAGAGCTTCAGGAAAAGGACCTGAAAAATCACTGCTGGTGTGGCCATGAAAAGGTCATGAGAGATGCCAGGGAAAGGAACTGGTGGCAAGGGCAGGTTCTGCTGGATTTGGGGGGGATGTCTGGGAGCAGCCTGGCCCCGGGGCGAGCGCTGGCTGCTCCTGGCAGTGCACGATGCTCCCTCAGCGTCCCCTCCAGCAGGGACAGGGTGACACAAACAGCAAATGCCCCTTTCCGAGGGGAACAGAGCTCTGCATGTGGAACATCCCTGGGTAAATCTCCGTGTAAGGA
This sequence comes from Oreocharis arfaki, assembly GCA_013398015.1. Lineage (NCBI taxonomy): Eukaryota > Metazoa > Chordata > Aves > Passeriformes > Paramythiidae > Oreocharis > Oreocharis arfaki. The sequence continues at coordinate 829,363 of VZRR01001396.1, read as the reverse complement.
ACGCTTTTCATTTGACAAAGCAGAAAACTTCTGCGGGAACATATTAATGACAGTGCAACTTTTTTATTATTTTTATTTTTCTGCAGCATTTGCAAAACTAAACCCCTTTGTAATCCCTTCTTTTATGCAGAACAGATTGCAGTTTTAAGCAGAGGCCCATAAACTGCAGGTTCAAAGAAACCTGAAACTGAATTAGCATAAAAGCTGGTATTCTCATTTAGAGGAACAGCAAGGCAACCGCTCTGCAGGCAGTTTTATGATTAGGGTTTCAAATGGAAACAAAGATAAAAACTGGGGCTCAGGGAACAATAGGGCTGCTCTCTCTTCCCTATCCTTACAGCTTGGCCCTATAAAATACTAAGTGGTCTCCACTGCTTCCGAGGACAGAATTTAGCCCAGATTGGCACACCTGGGGAGGGTGGATAATTTTCTGATCCCAGTCACTGTACACTGACAAATCCTAACTGTCCTACACGTGTGAAGCCATTTCTCCCCGGGTTTCTCCAAACAGTGTGAAATCCTTGAGGTGAACACCAGAGTCATCTTTCCTTCCCTTCAGCCACCACGAACAGTGAGAATCCTGGCTGTAACTTTTCCTTTAGAAAATGCCTGCATTTTATCTCTTCCTCTATAACCCTTCCTGGGGTTCCAATTCCGAGTTACTAAATACGCCATGGAGCATGGGTTGGCTGGATGTAACTCCTGGAGACCTCGCTGGGCTCTGAGCTGCTATCCACCCTGCAGTCTAACCAGGAACATAAGATCCTATCACTGGGTAAGAGGATAAAATATAAATTCTTCCCCATCCACCAGCACTTTTGTTGTGCACTTCATAAATGCACCACTTTCAAGCTGTGGCCATTATCCTCCCCTAATTTCTGCGTGCTAGCAGGTTCTGCAACCGAAGAAGTATTTCAAATTAATTTGTCTGTCAATATCTGGGTACTGAATCACCTAATAAGAGAAATATTTTTCATTCTCTTCTTCTCAGTCAGAAGAAGAGACTTTCTTATCACCAAATAAAGCATCCATTATTGCGTGCTGTAATCCCATTCTGTCGTCCAGGTCATTTTTAGTCCAGAAAATGCTGAATCAGCACCATAAACCAATCAAGTAATTTCTTCCATTTTCTAACATTCAAGCAAAATAATGAAAATCACATCTCATTTGATGAGAAGAATATACGACAGAAATCTCCTCTTCCAAGGATAATTTTCAAAGAGGTATGCCAAGGCAAGAAATACTGTTGCAAAAACATGTAGCTAATGTAGGGGCTCTTCTGCTGAACAGATAAATTCCATTTTTGACTGTCAGCTCATATTTAGAAAGTAGATTATGAACAATAAATCTGTACCTTTAGCCAGCTTCTAAACCATGCAAAGACATTCACTTGGCAAAAGAATGACCATTGCTTTGATGAATGAAACATTCACCTAAAATATTCATGTACAAGACGATAATATCCAATTGATAACCAAAAAACACCCACCCACTGCAGATTTAAATAACTGAGATGCATATGAGAGAAACCGAATCACATACATAAGAGGAGTTATTATGGCACTGTTAGGAGAACCAACAAATGAAAAAAAAGGCTTGATAAATATTTTCCATAACAAAACACAATTGGTTTCAGTGGGATACAGCTCTGTTTCTCATTAGTTATCCTTCACTTGTCAGACAAGTTCCATATTTCACCGAAACCCGCTGAGTATTCTTTCTAGTTTGCTGGGGAAAGTGGCTATACATTTAGCACGTTCCCTTTATGCTGTGTGTTTTCACAGGTCTTTCTTTAAAACACACTGTACATGCTTTTGCTTCTTTCCCTCAGGATAGTGGGTTTCGACATCCAAGAGGAGTTTAAAAGCAGGTAACAAGTCATCACTTTTGAAGCTGCAGAGCAGCTGAAGAGGTGCAATAGCCCCAGCAGCCATTATCAGTGCCTGCCAGGGTGCCACGCTATCAAGTTATATGATAAAGCACTCAGCTGACACCAGAAAAATAATCATTCCCTCTCTCCTGCACCACCCCCTTTTTCACAAGGAGGCTTTTTACACTCATTAAATGCAACCTTATCTCTGAAAGACTGCAATCCTCAGCAAATGACAAGTGTGCCTAATCTCATTTTCTGACAAGCGATTCTGACAGCACCTTCCTTTTGATTTCTAAGACACGTAGCTAGACATATATTAATCTGTCAGTCATCGCCCCTAGGAAGGATGGAAAAAAAGGAGAGACAGAGATGAACATTTGTGAATGTGAAGGGAACAAGGCAAGAAAGGACTAAGGGTCCTTTTCTGGCTATTTTAAGCAACTCAGCGGTGTTTCTCCACTCCTCCCACCCCAACATGGGACCCAAGTCACTCCTGTGCAGCAGAGCCCTCAGCCTACCTGTCTGCAGAGGTGGCTAACATGCATTTTATTTCAGGTATGAGTGTGGCCCAGCAGCTGTGGACTAGCAGCCAGCTGTGGGTGTATTTTCAGGTTTTCCCTGGTCTTGAAGGCAGCTGGGCTCTCATTTCATTTCCCTGTGCCTCAACTTTCAGCACTGCATAAAACCCAAGTGTTATTGTCACCATGGCACACGTTTCAGTTACAGACATGGGACTTCCCAGTGGTGGTACTATAAAATGTTAAGCCTTAATTCCAAATTTACAGTTTATGAAGTGTTCTGCAATAACACTTTTTTTGCAGCAAGAAATGCTTTGTCATTGCAGGCAGTGAAACCCCGCTTGGCTTTGGTCACTGGCCTGGCTGGCACATGTTGGCAGGTAGAGACAAAGACAGGTGGGATAAAAGCATCAAGATTGAAAGCATCAAATTGGTGTCAGATCTTAACAACTTTGTATGAATGCTCAAAGTGCTGTAAAACGAAAGCATTTAGTACAACATCACAGCCTGGCAAGGTGCAAGCTGAGCAACACCAACTCCAGGTGCACTTGGAGGCCAGGAAAAGGTAGGATTTCCAAGAACTCCTGGCTAGAATATGAGAAGATGCATTTAAAACCCGAGAGGGTTGTGGGGCCCTGGCAGTGAGTGTGGATCGGGGCAGAGTCACGTGGATTTGCCACTCAGCAAGTGTGCAAAATACAGAGCCTTTGTGCAGGATGCATGATACGATAAGGGGGGATGGCTTTACTGGAAGAGGGTAGATTTAGACAGAAATTTAGGATGAAATTCTACCCTGTGAGGAGAAGCGCTGGAATGGAGGAGGAGGGGCTGGAATGGAAGGCCCAGAGCAGCTGTGGCTGCCCCTGGATCCCTGGAATTCTCCAAGACCAGGCTGGACAGGGCTTGGAGCACCCTGGGATAGTGGAAGGTGTCCCTGCCCGTGGCAGGAGGTGGCACTGGATGATCCTTCAGGTCCCTTCCAACCCAAACCAGTCTGGGATTCTCTGATACAGACTGGTGAGCACAGGGCTGTGGGGTGGAAGGAGGGAGACTGGCAGGCAGGTACAAAAGTGCAAATAAGTGAGATTCTACAAATGGGACCCAAAGGAAGAAAGGGATTAAATGAGGTGGGAGGCAGTGTTCTTTATCTCACACACACCTATTACTTCTGTTCCTCATAAACACGCCTTCTCCCTCTTAGCATGTGAGTCATATTAATGCTTCTACCCACCAAATGCTAAATTAGAGTAAATTATACAGATTTACCATCTAACATTTGCTCCCTGACCTGCCTGCACTTGCAGAGAGCCTCCCCAGCCTCTCCTGCCTGGGGACATCCCAGTGCCACAGCTCCAGCCTGGCCCAGATGGGATCCCTCAGCAGAGAGCTCCTCTCCGCCTCCCTTCCCTTCCTCTGTGTTATATTAAAGTACAGGAGAAACTTTATTGTTCATAATGGGATAAGAAAAAAAAAATCAAATGAAAGCAAAGTACAAAGGGGCTCCAATGCAATGCTTTAAAGCAATGCCATTTTCATAGTAATATAGTCATTAAGTACTTGTTTGATGGTGCAAAAAAGTAGGCCAAGATCTTTGCTAATACATTTAATTAATCAATACCTGCACTAGAAGATGGGAACAATTAAAGTTTTCCTCCTCACTCAGACAAAGCAGCAGAAAGCCTGTGATCTACTTAAGGAGCTTGTCACTCAATGGGAAGATGAAAAGACTTCTTTAGTTTTACTTAAGAGCTGAAATCATGTTAATACTCGAGTGTTTAGGATCTGGCTCTCAGAAAGGCAGTAAATGAGCAGTGGCAGGAAAGCTGCCTGCTGTCACCGAGTCCCCGGCCTCGTGTTTCCACCCTGATGTCATCATAATGGGAAAAATCACAAATATATGCTGGAGTTCATTGAGCCTGAAAATAACACCGGGGATATTTCCTTGCAGAACACTTTGATAACTGGGTCTAGCACAAACACCCATCTACTGCTGATGGGCCTTAGAAGGGTAAATGCAAACCTGACCCTGCACAGTTTGGATTTCTGCTGGGTTTTTTATTAAAAAAGGATTTTCTGGTTGCATCTAAACTAGAGGAGAGAAGAAAAGAAGGCATAGGCAGAAAACGTCACCTCCTCTGGGGAAAAGTGGTGGGAGGAACCTGGGCAGTTCCCTGTGTGAACCTCTGGCTCGGAGAAGGAAAAACTTCTCATTTCACAATGAGGGCTGCTGATATGGGCATCAAGTAAGAGAAAAATGCCTAAAATCAGCCCAAAACACAGCTGTCCTTGGAGAACCCAGCTCTGCCCCTGCAGCAGGGGCCATTATCACCTGAGGGATATCTCTATTCCACCTCTTGGAAAACACAACTTGGCCATCGTCCTGGGGGTCCGAGGGCTACTGGTGCTGGCACATCTCCCCTACACAGACTCACTCCACTGTTGATAGGGGTCTCATGGCATGATGTACAGCACAGGCAGAGGGGAGAAGAGGCTCCCTGAAGCCCAAGAGGCAGGACAATGAACAGGAGACAGGGGATAAGGTTGCTTCCCCCTCCCCAGCGGAGGGACATCGAGCAGGACCAGTGCAGGTAATGCCAAAAACTGAACACTGCCCAGTTTCCTCCACTGGTGAGAGAAGAACCCCATCCAGGACCTCAGAGCTTCCTGCTGTGGAACCAAAGGCTCCATCACAGACAGGTGCTGACCCTACAGCACAAGGGAAAGCACGGACACAGCGCTGTGTTGAAAACAAATTATTTCTTCATATAATCATTAGCAGGAATATAAATGCAAATGACCTTATAATTTGTATCATGAGAACTATCAAGCAGCTAAATGTTGCAGCTAAAGGAGAAAATTCCTCCCTGGTCATCACTGGAGATTACTCAGGCCATAGAGCTGATCTCCTGTAAATTGGCTGCCAACTTTCACTCAGTGTTAAGCCCACCAGGCACTTTGCTGGCTCTAACCCCCTGGTCAGAATGACGCAAGAGCCTCACTAACACTTTCATCGAGGCTCTCAATTCTTCTGCGCATCCTCACCTGGTATTGGAGGAGTCTGCACTCAAAGCTCTGTGCAAGGCCACTGTACTCACAACAAAAAAGGCAACAACAGAATAAGCAGATTGATTCTATCCTAGTCCAGCCTCCATCCACAAATCCAAATCTCTCCAAAAGTCCTGGTCAAAAGTCCTTGGAAAATAAAATCCTTCTAACACAAGAAACAATTTTCAGTAGCTTGCCAAGCACTATTTTTCTTTCATTTAAGATTCTAACAAAACCTAACTTCTTTGTCTCTCAAGCTTCCTTGATCTCCTTCACTTCTAGCTGTCACCTAAAGTCAACTGGCTGCACCTCTCTGCTTCAGAAAGACAAGCCAACTGGTCTGATGTATCTTTAATGAGGAGGTAGGTAACACACAGTCCAACAAGGTGCTGAACACTTTGACTCTAAGCTAGCAAAGCACTTAAATATCTGCTTAACTTTGAACAAAAAGAAGTCCTTTTGGAGCTACTGGGGCTGCTCTGGCATTCAGACTTCAGCACCATTGTATAAATTTGGCTGGATTAGGGACAGAGCCTTTGCAAGGCTCAGTTACTGAGAGAGCAAAACCAGCCAGAAACACAGGGGTAACCCGGTGAGAGCCAGGACAGCTGAGCCACAGGTGAACTGGGGAAAGTCCCTCTATCAGTAATTAACGTGTCAGCTGTGTAATTAGAGTTGCACATAACGCTGTGCTGTTGTTGGTGTGTTAGAGGAGCAGGTAGCGTTATTCCTGCTCTGAGGTAACGTTCCATCAATGGCATGGAACACCTGAGGGATCTGCAGGGATGAAGGCTTGGCCTTTGCTTCAAAATCAGTGTTTGAACCTACAAGAAGGAAGGGACAAATACAAAATAATACAAATCCAAATAAATGATGGGGAGGTCATGAAGAGGAAGCTGAAAGAGTAAAAATGATACCAAAGCTGAGCTATTGTTGCTGAGGGTCAGTTAATCAACTGATCTATATCCAGCCTAGGTTATTCCAGGCATTACTGGAGGAGGTGTGCTTTGAGAATTTAATAAAATACACGAGAGCCATGATAAAACTTGAACCTGTTTTGATAATACAGTGACATTCTACTCCTCACATAGCTGTAAGAAAGGATCTCAGATCTCATCACCATTAGTTATTAATCTATTTGTTCCTATAAAATTTTCTCATTTCCCCCTCCTTTTTCAGGAATTTATTTTTTCTAAAGAGGAACTGATTTAATGTAGGAAAAAAGCTGCAGTGTATCAAAAAGTGAATGGGAAAATGGGTAAGGAGATAATGTTTAACTGGGAAGGAAGAGTGATTTTAGAAATATTTTATATCATTTAAAAAGCACTGAGTACTATTTTATGCCTCTTCCTGAGGAATAAAAGTCATAGTTATGAGTCCAGGTGTACATATTTCAATAGAAAAGTGAGACTGCAACAGAGACATAAAAATATCTTTAAAAAGTAGCTCAGGTAGATTCTTCATGAGTAAAACACTGGCAACCTGAATTTTAATATCATTCTCAGCATTTCAGTGGAGCATTTTGTTCGTCTGTAAAGTGCTAGAGAAAACAGAGCATAGATCATTCCTACTTAGCCCTGTGTCATCTCAGCTCCAGCAGCTGCCCGGGGGCTGTGCAGTCCATCACTGGGGCTGGGACATAGGGCTGGCCTGCTTAGTGCTTCCAGCTCTGTAAAATTTATAGAATGTGCCTCATGCTTGGGGTTACAGCCATTTATTTTGGGAGTTTTAGCTGATCTGTAACTCGCTGCTGTGCAAAACAACACAATGTTGGTGTTCACCATTCCAGGTTCTGTCTATACAGGATTACATAATATGAGAATTAAGTATTTTTCCTTAGCAGCATGTTGCTATATTATGGTGTGAGCCTCTTTGTATCACCCAGGACATACACAGAGAAGAAGGTTATAAAAAGCTGCCTGAGCTGGTTTTATTTTAAGAGGCCTTCAGACCAAAGGCCTCGTCTCTGCCTTGGGCCTGGCAGGGAGGCTCCAAGAAGCCACTGGGGCTCCCCATTAAAATACTGTTAGCACAGACAAGAGTTTTGGTCTTCTTTTTAGTTCAAACGTCGTCTGGGAGAGACAAAGAAACAAAAGTGCTTGGGTCAGTGGAAATTTCTGACAAAGACTTTTCTTCCTGGCACACACAGGGACAACCCCACCAACTGTGTGGGGTTTGTCCCCCCCGAATGACAAGGCAAAGGTCCTGATTAAAGGCCCTCAGAGGGGGGACACAAAAGATGGCCCAGGACTTCAAAGTCAGCACACTGCTGGCCAGCGGGGAGGTCCCTTTTTTCCCCTCTCTCTCCTTTTAACTTCAGCTCCTGCTGGCTGTGGAGGGGCTTCTAATTGCATTTCACAGAGGCTGAACAAAACGTGGTCTTGTCTTCCACACAGCAGCGACCCCAGAGGACGTGGAGATGATGTGAGGCTTCAGAGCAGGAACAAAAAGAGATTCATCATGTCAGCAAGCCGTGCAGAGGCAACGGTGAGGCTTCTGCAAGATCATTTGCATGTTGCCACATTTCTAGAGGTGAACAGGCAGTGGTGGGTTTTCACAGAAGTGGTGTGGCCAGGCCCCCCTCATGGCTTTGAACGTGGGGCACCTGCAAACCACCGAGATTTGGGTCAGGGTTTGACCCCATCTGCAGCACCAGGGGAAAGCCAGACAGAGCTGAAGGTGGCTGCCTTGACCAGCAGAGTGGAGATCTCCTTTGTGCTGGAGAGGAAGAACCTCTGCACACTGATCCAGGTCTGCAGGTGGAAAATTTCTCTGGCAAATTGGGATCTTGATCAAATGGTACCCAGGCTGATTTAAGCAGCCTCATTAAAATTCTGTCAGTGAGTGTAGAGCTATGGAAGAGAAGGTTTGGCTGAAGCCGGATAGATTTGTTGAAAGTACAGGAAAGTGGTTTCAGGGGATGTGGGATGACAAGAAAGCCTCAGGCCAGATGTTACACAGGCAATGCCATGCCAGTCAGACGTGGGGCATGATTTAAATCAAGCACGGAAGCACACTGGAACACAGCACTTGGCCACTTAATCTTCCAAAAAACCCAAAAGACCAAACAAGGTCTGTACAAGTATGGATGAACAAAACACCATCTCATCCCAAAATAACACAAGTCGACAAAGTGCTATCCCTTAAATGTCTGATAGTCCCTCTTTCCGCTTCCCTAATGAGATTGCCTTCCTCATTCTTTTCCTTCTGCATTCAAATTTCAATCTGCAGTGAATTTTCCACATTACAGGATGAACCATATATCTATTTTCCCACATTGCACAGCACTAGACCCAACACAATACATCCAAATCCCAAGAAGTAGACTTTATCCTGTGTTCCCTGTGCTGATGCCAGGGGAAGCTGGCTCTGCCGAGCCCGAGCTTTCTCCGTGGATGCTCAGGAAGAGAATTAGGCCTGGAATGAGGTTAGTTAGTCACTGCTGATTCATCACGCGTTTGAGATTTGGATTAACAAACCATTCATCCCCCAGTCCTTGCATGCAGGCCCCTGTTTCCAACAGGAGTAGGGTTTTTTTATTTATTTACTAACTCACAATAGTGGAAAGCCTCATATTCACATCCAAATTATAATAAATGCATTATAAATGAGTAAGTAGGAAACAGTAAGGAAATGATGTTTTACTTTTAAATGCTAATTATGGAGCCCTGGTGCAGTTAATGTGTAGGGTGTTCTGTCAATTTTTAATGTTTATGCCAAGTGTAGTCTTCAATTTAACATGAGCTTTTAATCCTTTGAGTACTAAATTGCCTTTTAATGCTTGCAGCACAACATTGTGTTTGCACAAAGTCAGGACTGAAAAATGAATTTACTACAAGATATGTGCATGTATGAAGGGGGGAGGAAGTACAAAGGACAAGATTTTTTTTTAATGATGTTGTTGGAACCATGCAAGAGGAAGGAACTGCTTTAGGATGTACCTGGCAATTATTTGCAGTGGCAAGAGGCTGCTGCTGATTTAGTATCCCTGTTGAAGCATTTTCAGAGAGCTCTTTCAGGCTCCAACAATTTATCCAACAACTACACCAAAAATTTATGGTTTGCACCCATAAAGAAAACTTGGATGAAAACATGATGGAAGGAACTACCATAGAGAGGAACCTGCATGTTCAGTAGGACAAAAGTACCTGTGAAGAAAGGGAGTTTTTCAGCTGACAGAATTGCAAAAAGTAAGGTCTGGAAAAGATAAATTATATGGTGGTTTTCTGGGTTGGCTGGTTTAGTTTTGCCTTTTCAGCTGGTGTGTGGTAACAGGTCCCAAGTCATTCCCAGCTCTCAGGGTGCTCCAGTCAGCAGCATGGCTATGCACAACCCCCTGGGCTGAAGATGCTCATCCCAGCCCAACACAGCTTCTCCTTCCCACTCTGCCCCCCAGAAACCTCAGCACAGCCAGACTCGGGGAAATGGCTCAGGAGACGGAGTGGATGGAGTCTGGGGATGCTCCATCTTCAGAGCCAACAGGACAGCCACAGCCACTGCACACACTCCCAGGGTGTCCCTGCCAGGGGGCCGTGCCCTCACTTGCTCCCACAGCAGCACCACTGGGATTTGGCCAACGGGACACAGCCCAGCCCCACCTGCCCCCGGCGCTGCTCTCCCTGCATGTAAGGGAGTTAGAGCAGCTTGTGAGGCTAATCCTTGTTTATCTCCTTGGTGAACAGACTTTTTAAAATGACACTGTTCGCATGCTTAAAGCTCCAAATTTGACTTTCCTTGACAGCAGCCATCTCAGGAATCCCAATGAGGTTTATTTTTGGCAGCGGAGCCTTCACAGAACAGGCTTTGCTGCGTGTACAGCTCCCAGTGCGCCGGTGCAGCTCTGCAGAGGAGAAAAACTGGGAGCCTGAGGATTTGGTACATCCCAGTGATGTACCCTCAGCTTTGCTACCAGGTTAGACCCACAGGCTAAAGCTAATTAATAAAAAACTCTCTTTCCTTTTTCTCTTCCCCTGTATTTCCACCATCTGTAAGATTTTGGAAAGTGGGAATGACCCTTAAAGCCCATCCAATGCCACCCCTGCCATGGACAGGGACACCTCCCACTGTCCCAGGCTGCTCCAAGCCCCATCCAGCCTGGCCTTGGGCACTGCCAGGGATCCAGGGGCAGCCACAGCTTCTCTGGGCCCCCTGTGCCAGGGCCTGCCCACCCTCCCAGGGAACAATTTCTTCCTAATATCCAATTCACACCTCTCCTTCTTTAGTTTAAAGCCATTCCACTTTGTCCTATTACTGCAAAAAGTCCCTCTCCAGCTTTCCTGTAGGCTGCAGGTATTTGAAAATATTTTTCCTTCTCCTTCATGCTAGCTTCCCACGTGTGCTAACACACAGTTTATGCTGCCCACTCCAATAATTTGGTGTTCTGGGAAGAAGCATCTCTTTGCTTAGCCCATCAGAGGGAACAGCAGTTAGGAAGAACCAGAAACACAAACAGGGTCAACTGTTTTATGATTAAATAATACAGCTTTAAAACGTGGCTGCAAAGGGTAACTCAGCCAATGAAAGGTGGAGTCTGAGCTAATGAATTGCCACAGGTAGACAGGAAATATTTAAACATTACTTCTGAAAAAACTGCAGCTGAAATTAATCTACAGGCCTTGTGCTAGAAACTCACACACTGAATTGAAGCACAGAAAAGTCCTGCACGTAAAACAGGCAAAACACAGAATCACAGGATCATTAACATTGGAAAAGACCATTGAGATCATCAAGCCCAACCTCTGACATTCCCACCAAACCACACCACAAGCTGCCACATCTGCTCACTTTTTGGACACTTCCAGGGGTGGTGACTTCACCACTGCCCCGGACAACCAGTTCCTGACCACCCTTTCCATGAAGAAATTTCCCCAATATCCACCCTGAGCCTGCCCTGGCCCAGCCTGAGGCCGTTCCCTCTCCTCCTGTCCCTGTTCCCTGGCAGCAGAGCCCGACCCCCCCCGGCTGCCCCCTCCTGTCAGGGAGTTGTGCAGAGCCACAAGGTCCCCCCTGAGCCTCCTTTTCTCCAGGCTGAGCCCCTTTCCCAGCTCCCTCAGCCGCTCCTGGGGCTCCAGCCCCTTCCCAGCTCTGTTCCCTTCCCTGGACACGCTCCAGCCCCTCAGGGTCTGCATTGTCCTGAGGGACCCAGGACTGACCCCAGGGTGTGAGGGGCCCCAGCAGTGCCAGCACAGGGGACAGGCACTGCCCTGGTGCTGCTGCCCGTGTGGCTGCTACAGGCCAGGGCCTGCTGGCCTTTGGCCACTCATTGCATTGAGCACCGGGATGGCTGCTGGTGGGACACGAAGCCAAACCAAAGCAGGCCGAGGGGGGCTGAGGTGCCCGGCATTGCCATCACCCCAGACCAAACCAAACCCTCCCTGTCCCTGGAGACCTTCCCCTCCTGTTTGTACCACGTGTGCCCAGGTTCCCCCTGTCTGGCAGCCTGTCAGGGTGACTGGCACTGGTGAGTCTCTGGCACTGATGAGTCCCCACTGGTGAGGCCCCAGCACTGGTGAGTCCCTGGCACTGGTGAGTCCCAGCACTGGTGAGTCCCAGCACTGGTGAGTCCCTGGCACTGGTGAATCCCAGGCACTGGTGAATCCCAGGCACTGGTGAGTCCCC
>VZRR01001396.1:756490-816778 GCA_013398015.1 Oreocharis arfaki | reverse complement strand
CCCAGCACTGGTGAGTCCCAGCACTGGTGAGTCCCTGGCACTGGTGAGGCCCCAGCACTGGTGAGTCCCAGCACTGGTGAGTCCCTGGCACTGGTGAGGCCCCAGCACTGGTGAGTCCCCAGCACTGGTGAGTCCCAGCACTGGTGAGTCCCTGGCACTGGTGAGGCCCCAGCACTGGTGAGTCCCAGCACTGGTGAGTCCCTGGCACTGGTGAGGCCCCAGCACTGGTGAGTCCCAGCACTGGTGAGTCCCCGGCACTGGTGTGTCCCAGCACTGGTGTGTCCCAGCACTGGTGTGTCCCAGCCCATGCCCCCAGCTCAGTTCCCTGCACAGCCCAGGCAGGCCTGCTCAGGACGTGCCTTGGGGGGTAGTTCCACCCATTTGCAGAAGCACGAATGCTGCAGAGCGGAGGTTGGAAAATACATGTTCGAGAATTCTCCCGTGCCTGAACCTGGCCCATTGCCTCACTAATGGCATCCAGCTAAACATCCTGCCTTTGAGAGTGGGGGGACCAGGAAACCAGGGAGTGTTGGCCTCTATTTTTTCTGGTCATTGCATCATTTCTTCTCAAAGCTTGGTGCTCCAAGGGAGGCTAATAAGCCCAGGTTTATTTACCTCACTGAGATGTTGGAACCCTGGCCCCAGTCTAACCCTGAGATTTTCTATCCTGCACGGAAATGATAGGCACCAAAACACCACCATACTTTTAAAGACTGATAAATGACAACCCATACTTTAAAGAACCAAATATATGTCCTTATTTGCTCAGTGGCTGGTGATTTAACTGGTACATATAAAACTGAATTAGATGCCAGTTTTAAAAGCCTGGTCTTCAAATACTGGACTCACATTTTGAGAAGCAGGGGACAAATCAGAACCCACAGATAGGGAAGGCACATCCCACCCTGCAGCACCACAAACCCTTTGAGCATCACCACATCCATGGCTCCAGAAGGACTTGGCTGCACAGGACTGCTCCAGGCATATATTCCATACATGTAAATATTCCTATACGAGGGTTAGATCTCCAGCAGGAGATTGGAAAAATAAACCCATCATTTTGGATGAGATGGATGCAAGAAGAAGGCTGGGGTCTGTCTGGTGGGCAGGACTCTGGAGCCCAGTGGTGGTGGCAGTGGGGACAGGGACACACAGCTGCTCTGGCTGGGGTCAGACCTCAGCCCTGGCACACAGTTCTGCAGGTGTCTGAAGGCAGGAACCCCACTGCCACAAACCACCTACCAATTGTTATGTATTTTAAAATAAGACAGGAACAAAGTCTTTTGTATTTGAAGCATGTTTTGCTTTGCCTTACATTTCCAAGCCTCTTTTCCAAGCCTCTTCCTTATATATATAATTTTTCTCCCCTCACCCAGGTTTTTTAATCCTCCCATTCAGAGCTGAATTCTTCTCTTTTCCTTTTCATGCCATCGAGGTGAACAGCGTCTATTTTAGATCTTGTTCATTAATGTATCGAGGCATCTTACTTTGTATTACTTCCATATCTTGATGTTATCTAAAGCTTTTTATATAGCAAGAGAGAAATTACAAGGTTTATAATTTCCCTCATACATGTAACAAAAATGATAAAGCATGAAATTTCAGAGCTGTGACTGATTTTCTATAAAAGTTCAACAATTTCCAGCAGGCTACAGCCAAGATGGGGTTGGGTTTGCTCTGTGCCTTTAGGTCTTGTTGATACTCATCTGTGTGTGCATGTGCATGCCATTATGAACTTGTATTTGTGGCAAATAAGTGTCAGAGGAGGTCACGGAGATGCTCTGAGGGCTGGAGCCCCTCTGCTCTGGAGCCAGGCTGGGAGAGCTGGGGGTGCTCGCCTGGAGAGGAGAAGGCTCCAGGGAGAGCTCAGAGCCCCTTGCAGGGCCTAAAGGGGCTCCAGGAGAGCTGGAGAGGGACTGGGGACAAGGCATGGAGGGTCAGGACACAGGGAATGGCTTCCCAGTGCCAGAGGGCAGGGCTGGATGGGATATTGGGAAGGAATTGTTCCCCATGAGGGTGGGCAGGCCCTGGCACAGGGTGCCCAGAGCAGCTGTGGCTGCCTCTGGATCCCTGGCAGTGCCCAAGGCCAGGCTGGACATTGGGGCTGGGAGCAGCCTGGGACAGTGGGAGGTGTCCCTGCCATGGCAGGGGTGGAATGAGATGAGCTGTACAGATCCTTCCAACCCAAACTATTCTGTGACTCTGATTCTATAAATACATCACACTTGGGTGAAAAGCAACATTAAACCACCAGATAAAACTCTTCTGAGAGGATGCAGCATGTCTGCAGCAGATTTGGAATTACACTGCAATTCTGTAAAACACCAGACAGCTCTTTTATAGGTCTTTTAAGCAGATGAAAGAAGGGATTCAGTTTACCCACATCTGCAAAATCCTGCTTGGAGGAATAAACACTCAGCAAGAAACTTCTGATTCTTTGTGCACCTGCCTAGGGCAAAAGCACCACAATACTGGCTTTACTGCTGGGCTTTTGAACACATCTTGCTTTTGACCAGGCCGCAGATACAGCAGCTGTGAATTGCTGGTTGGACCTCCCTGGAGAGTATCTGAGCCCCACACTGTGCTCTTGGAGTCATGGAAATGAAGAAAGCTCAGCACCTCCAAGGATATGATGAGATCAGGCCAAAGTCACCCAAAGAACAGCAACTCAGGTACTGGACAGACCAGGCACAATCAGCCTCTTGAAATGTGTCACTAATGACAATGGAGCCGAACTCCTCATGTTCTTCTGAAGCCCAAGTGGAATCATATCTTTCTAATTACTAATCATTCACCCAATTTCTGCTACTGCTGGTGTCAGACAATTACAAATGCTTTGGTGGTGCCAGGATCCCCATCCCAGATGTCCAAGATGCTCTGGGGTCAGCCCTGTGTCCACTAAGGTTGCAGCAGCCCAGTGTCCCTATTCCTGGGCTTGCTAGCAGTGCTAATGAGGCCTTGCAGCTCACCAGAGCCAGCTACAGAGTGGAAAGAAACACTCCCAGTGTGGGATTTGTCCACAAAGCCAGGTTCCTCTCCCTGAGCCAGATTTCAGGGAATACATCAGTGTCACACTGCCTTGGCTGGCACCCACCTCCCAAGCGCCCGAAATGTCCAAGTCTATGAAGTTAACAGTTTCTGTCATTCATCCCTCCAGCACACTCAACAATGGTGACCCTTTAAAAGAATAAAATTTTAAAAAACAGAAGTCTAAATATAAAATATAAAGTATTTGTGCTGTGTAACATTTAAGGGCCACATTATGCAGTGGTGATGGTGACGTGGTCTAGAGACAGGTTTTAAACACTGGACAGCACAGCTGCTCTTGTCCAAGAGTTTCCTCGTGCCACATCAGCCACTGTCACACACACACACATCCCCTCGTGCCCAGCTGGCCCCTGCACCCTGCACAGCCATGGTCAGGGACCAGCATGGACACCCATGAAGTGTCGGGAATTCGGCTTCACGAAGTGCCAGTGTAGGTTCAGGACTCCTGGACAAGCTGGCTGCTGTCTCACATCCTATCACACCTTTGGGGCATTCCCTTCCCATCACTGTGGAAGAGCCCCAGAAAGGCTGGAGAAGCCATGGAAGCCCTGCCTGGCAATGGCACACACCACTTTGGTTCTACCAGGTCACAAATCCATCCTTATTTAAATACATGCATGTGCAAATACTTTTGGAAAGTACTCCAAAAGTATGTACTTCAAGTGTGTACTCCAGCATGGCAGCATCTTCTAAAAGCTGTGGATTTCGCGAAACCATTTTTACCGCCCTAGTTTTGAATAAAGTATAAATATTGTAGGCAGGAACCACGGCAGCATTCCGAGGGCACTCCAGCACGTGGGGCTGTGCGTGGCTGTGACATGGGGCCTGCTGGCATTGCTGGAGACTCGTCATCCATCAGCTTGTCTTGGTGACTAATAAGGGAACTCAAATCATGTAATGACAGGTTTTGATTTCCTTAATTTTAGAGCAAATGTGGAAATCAGGTGAGCTCAGGAAAGCTCCATGGCGTATGAGCTTGGAAGGGAGGTGGAAAACCAAACTCCCCTCATGCCAGTCTTGCATATAAACTGGAAATCCGTAAGTTTACATTAAAAACCTATAATTGAGAAATTCCAGTGTTGCATTTTTATTTTATTGCATTGCCTAAGAACCTTTGCTATGAACTTGGATCCTGGGTGTCTAAAACACACATCTCTGTCTCAGAGCTGTACATTACACACACTAAGACATTCATTGCCCAGCTGAATCCAGGCTAATGCACGGCATTTATTTCCTAAAAGCATTCAGAGGAGAAATGAAAGAGCAAACAGAATAAACCCTAATGTTACTCAGGAATTAGATATACACAGTCTTTACTACTTAGTATTTTCCTTCCTTACAATTCATAAAAAGCCAGCCAGGGGGGCAGAAGTTTCCTCACTGCTAATGATGAGTGAAGGCTGGATCCCCACCTCGGTGATCCCTCAGAAATTGCCCGTGTCTGTGGTATGTGGGAGTCAGCACCTCCGCCTGCTCAGCTGTCACACCTCTTGTTCAGGTCTCTCCTATGATAATCTCTCCCTGCTCAGCTCCAGATAACACAGTGCATTCGTTTTCTCCTTTCTGAGCTTATTTGCAGACGTAGCCATCCATAAGAAGCTTTAAATGTATATTACACTACAGGAAAAACCCCTGTGGCCCACCAAGTAGTGGGCTGGAAAACCAGTTTAGATTCGCAGAGAAGCTGGTATTAAAATCCTTGAGGACTAAGCATCTCCCTGTCATGCATTTAAGGCCCTGTGAAGAATAAAGAAGCCCTGGTAATTTTGCTAAAAAATGAAATTCCATCATTTCTGCAGAATAAACAAAAACAAACCAATGCATTAGCTATGCAATACTTCTCAGCACTACAGTTTGAATGCATCATTAAAGACAGATTTTACCCATGAAAAGTGTTTTAAAAAAGTAATAAATACACAGAACTTTACATATACTTTTCATTTCATTCCTACATCCTCTCTGTGGGAGGTGGTCTCAGATTAAGCTGGTATAGCCAATTCCTCCAGCTGCAGGAAGCTGGAGCCCTATTTCTTACAGCTCACATATTGTATACTGTGCTCTAAACTAGATCCTACCTGCAACCGTGAAATTTGGGAGTTTAAATCTATGATATCCACTGATATTAGAAATGAAAATAACTGAAGAGCAGCTAGAATGTAATCTCACTGTCATTGACACCAAGTTCATGTTCCCATTTCCAGGTCCTAAGTACTGGGCAAGGACAATTGTCTGATTTTTCTCTCATGAAAGAGCCGGTTTACTACAGGATTCAGCTGGAATCCTCTTTCCTCAAATCTAAGATGGCTTTATTAGTTATGTGAGGAGCTGTTCTTGAAGAAGAAGCACACCACTAAAAAAGTGAATGTCCAAATTACGGTGGAGAACATCTTTGCTGGCCCAGTCTTGACAAAGCAGTGTTGCCTTGTCCCTCTTCCAGTTAAGGAACTATCACCACAGATTTGAGGAAGGACCAAACTGCAGCTTGGTATCCCAGCTGCTGGGGTGGTGATGCTCTAAGGAAGGCAAAACAACCCTCACATCCACATTCAACCTTAAGGAGGGGAAAAAGAAAGGTACCTGTGAATACCAGAATCCTGAAGGATATTAAACCAGGAAACAACAGCTACAGCCGACAAGATATGGCCAAGTCTCCTTCCAGCCTCCTCCAGTGACAGAACCAGAGTACCTAAGGCTGCTTAGCACTTTCGGTTATATCTCAAAAATCCTATAAAATAAAGGGATAGAGTCTTCTCTCTGGCATAGTGCTTTAAATTATAAGTGATTCCCCCCAAATGCTGGCATCGCTCTGGTGGAAATGAGAGGCACGACAGAGACAATGTTCCACAGGGCACTGCATCCAAAACATACTGCCCCAGTAGTTCACAGAATACACGGCAGGCATTGTCCAGGTCACTGCAACAGTGTCAGCCTTGAAAAGACACAGAGTGACAGAGGACAGCTGCAAAGTATCTGCCCACACTGCACGGCCACTGAGTGCCCTGGTGAGGGATCGGCCCCGGCGGGGGCTGTCAGTGACGCCCCGTAGCCAAGTGCCCGAACTCTCAGAACACACAGCTCCAGCAAAGGATACTGCAAGGTTACCAATAAAAGACAACTCCTAAGGGTAATATTCAGGAGCAGTTCCTCGGCTGGTAGCTGCTTCCCGCTGCAGAATGTCACTCACACAGAAAGTCACAATGCCTTGATAGGCTTCACAATCCCCATCAGTTCTTCAGCTGCTTGGCTAATCAGATATTATTACCTCCTTTGTGTTTTCTTTCCCAGCTCTCTCTCTCTCTTTCTCTGGCAAGGTTGCTGTAAAAGGACTCAGTAATGATTCCTATCTAAATATTTCACTTGCAATACAAAGGTCTGTATTTTGCATACCGTGGAACTTCTGTTGCTTTGTCTTTCGACAAAAAAAATCTCCTCAGGCTTCTGGGAATAAATACTGATAATTGCACCCAGCCTCAACAGAGCATATTGGACATTAAACCACACAACACTGGATTCAAAGGCAGTGATCATTGAAGATCGTTCAGCACACCCAAATCCTGAAGGTTTGGGAACCTTCCTTTCAGGCCTGAGGCTACACTAGATCCTTCTGTGCCACACAGACACCCTGGCAGGACACCTGGAACAAGAGGTCAGTGCTGTGATTACCAGTCCTGCAGGGTCACCTCCTCATTGGGGATCCCCCTTCGCTGCACACAGAGTGAAAGGAATAATTCACTTAATTTTATAAACATTTGGCCTTCTATAGACATTATCCAGCACATTGCCATTAAACTCCTTGGGGGAAGATGCAGGTCAGTGCTAAAAGCTGTAGAAAATCTCACCTTTTCATGTAACTCTTGTTTTTCTTGTGTGCAGAACACCAAGATTTCAACTTTGCCTAAATTAGAGG
Source organism: Oreocharis arfaki (assembly GCA_013398015.1). Lineage (NCBI taxonomy): Eukaryota > Metazoa > Chordata > Aves > Passeriformes > Paramythiidae > Oreocharis > Oreocharis arfaki. Next base: position 809,823 of record VZRR01001396.1, on the reverse strand, counting down.
AGATTAAACTTCAGAATTCCAAAATTGGGCAAATTGTTATGATTCTCTTTTCTGCCCATTCCCTAAGAAGACAGACCTGGTGCTACCAAAGCCTTCTGCAAAGGACAGGTCCCAGGGCTTTGACCCTCCTCTCCCAGATCCAAAGAGCACCTTCAGCACCAAACAACCTCCCCTTGTTGAGCAGACATTCAGCTCTGCAGAACAGTTAAAACTGTCCCTGGAGCAGGGGCCTGACTAATTCCTGCAGCTCCCTGGGCTGTGTATGGGGACAAAGGCCAGCAGCAACAGCCCTGCTCCTTCCACACATCCCTGCTCCTTCCACGCATCCTTGTTCCTTCCACACATCCCTGCTCCTTCCACACATCCTTGTTCCTTCCACACATCCTTGTTCCTTCCACACATCCTCTCTCCTTCCACACATCCTTGTTCCTTCCACACATCCCTGCTCCTTCCACACATCCCCGCTCCTTCCACACATCTCTGCTCCTTCCACACATCCCTTCTCCCTCCACATATCCCTTCTCCTTCCACACATCCCTACTCCCTCCACATATCCTTTCTCCTTCCACACATCCCTACTCCCTCCACATATCCCTGCTCCTTCCACACAGCCCTGCTCCTTCCACACATCCCTTCTCCTTCTACACATCCCTGCTCCCTCCACACATCCCTTCTCCTTCCACACAGCCCTGCTCCTTCCACACAGCTCCGCTCCACGCTGCCGAGGCCCGAACAAAGGCAGCATTTTCACAGCAGGACGTGAGCTTGGGCACACTGCCATGGCTTCCCAGCTTCTGCAGGTAACTGGATGCAGTGTAGACAAGCCTAATGTAGTTTCATATGGAAATGAGTGGTAAATTATTAATATTAATAATATCTATAAACAACTGGTGACAACTTCAAGTGGCTTACTGTGTAGTACGTACAAGGCATCTGTTCATTATCATTTACAAGACACTCCTGATATACACAACAATTTACCCGAGGATCTGGGCAGACATTTCCACTCTGAATTTCCACCTCCAACCCCAAGGTGCTCACAGCGCCCCCGAGTTCGTGCTGGGAATGCTCCGTGTCCTGCTGGAGCGCCAGCCCCGGGCAGGGATCCCTCGGCACGCGCGGCGCCGGCGGGGACGGGCTCGGAGCAGCTCATTCACCTTCAGATCCTGCTGTTCCCTAAGGTCGCAGCGATTGCATCAGTGGAAATTTGTCTCATTCCGAGAGGGCCTGATTCTCGCTGGGAGCCAGACGCCTGGAAGCTATTACGTGTCTGTGTGACGGTTTAAGGCCCAAAGGAAACTTCCTACAGCCCAGCCATAACCCATGGGAAAAGGCTGGGAGAGGGGAGAGGCAAACGGGGCTGCGAGCACAGGATTCTGCAAAGCACCACTGTAAGTTTATTATGTCAAAGATGGAGTAAGCCGTGATGTTACAATTTTTCTGTCAAGGACAGTGATAAAAAACTCTCCTCACTCCAAGCTCAGGGATTTACGGCATAGGTTTCCAACCTCCAGAGGCTAATTATTTCCAGTCATCCTGCAGTGCACCCTGGGCAATGCTTTATGAAGTTAGCTTCATGTGGCTGAACACCCCTTACTTCACTGGCCTCTTGCTGTCATGATGCAAAGACGGACTAGTACTTCATGTAGCAATTTTTAAATAGAAGTGGATGATTTTTCAAGTAATTATTAGCAAAAACGTCAAACAGAAAGGCGGAGGCTGGCTATCCTACTGAGAGGAACCACTGAGGCAGAAAATATGTGCCAGAGCATGGAGTGGGAGCTGCACCAAGCTTGCTGTCAGACAATGCTCTTTATCAAACCGGGAACACAACACCAGGCTGCTCATAATGCCTCCTTTAATGAGGCGGCCGAGCCGCCATGCTCGGCTGTATTCAAATAAACACAGTAGCTTTTCAGCAGCTGATTTTAATCTCACTTCCTGATCCGAGAAGGGCCCGGGAAATCCAACACTTTCAAAAAATTGTTTTTTAATTGTTGTTGGCAACCTCATCTACTACCTTCAAAGGACGAGTTAATGGTATCTAAACAGAGAACAGTGACACCGCAGTGAGCGGGGGAGCTGCTCCTCTCTCTCACAAAGACCAATTCTCAAATTACCAGATGTTTTCTTTGTCTTCTGGAAAAGAAAGAAAAAAAATCTCGAGACCTTCCTTGAAGGCAGCTGGGTGAATGACAACACTGAGCCTGCAGCCCAGCACCATGGCAGGGAGCAGCCTGGAAGTGGAGCGTTGCAAAGGCCATCCGGAGCCAACAGCCGCCCTCCCTCCGTCGGAACGGGTGCTCCCAGGAGCTGGGAGCAATGCCACGCTGGACATTCCTTCACTGAATTGCACACAGTCAAGAAGAATGATCTTCTGAGGTTAAAACACCAGCACACAGCAAGGGATTTCTGTTGGGGTTAAATCCACCCAATACGCAACCCCCCAGCGTGTAAATGGAGAAACCAGTTCATCCTTCCCTTTCTCCTGCTGCCTTATTTTTTCTGATAACTTGGCAAGCATTTTTGGACACAGATCAATCCTTTTTGTGTGTTTAGTAATGATACCTGAAGACTATCTGTACATAAATGACCAATAATGGCAGTGCAGTGCTCTTATCAGATGGCCACCAAACCTTGGTCACATCTCACCTTTCTGCACTTAGCTTCTGTTTTGGGCTGCGTATAAAACCTGAAACAGAAACCTCTCTGCTCTTCGGGTATGTTAAGGCATAGAATCATAGAACAGCTTGGGTTGGAAGGGACCTTAAAACTCATAGGTCAAACCATGTGACTTACTTGGGTCTGTGAGGGTGGGCAGGCCCTGGCACAGGGTGCCCAGAGCAGCTGTGGCTGCCCCTGGATCCCTGGCAGTGTCCAAGACCAGGCTGGACGGCGCTTGGAGCAGGCTGGGACAGTGGAAGGTGTCCCTGCCCATGGCAGCAGGTGGAAATGGATGATCTTTACAGTCTCTTCCAACGCAAACCAGCCTATGATTCTAAAACCCAGCCCAAGCAGATTTAGGAGTGAAGATACAATACTTGATTTTTATAAAAGACTTCATGAAATAGAAGGAAAAAAACCAACCTCACACAGAGTTGTAATAATGCTCATTGTGCACATCTCTAAAGGTACAGCTGTAGCAATCCAGCTGTGCTACATCTGGGCTTTCAGAGCAAGCCTGCATTTCAGTCAGGCCACACTGGGTGTCCCAAATCCCTGTGTGTCTGCAGAAATATCTGAGCTACAAGGAACACACCATAAGCTGCTCAGCTCATTAACAGGCTCCTCTTTGAAGCTCCATTCAATTTTAGCAACTGAACTGCTGGAGATGGCTCGGGCTGGCAAAGAGCAAGCCCAGCCAGCCTGGAGTGACTGTCCTGCTCATGACATGGCAAAAGGAAGCTCTCTGCCACTGAGGCTCGTTGAGCAAGTGTGGGTGTGTGACATTACTTAGTTTACAGTTAACTGCCGTAGTTCACAGAATCAGACTATCCTGAGTGGGAAGGGACCCACAGGGATCACCCAGTGCAGCTCCTGTCCCTGCACAGACCCCCCAACAACCCCACCCTGGGCATCCCTGGCAGCGCTGCCCAAACGCTCCTGGAGCTCTGGCAGCCTCGGGGCCGTGCCCATTCCCTGGGGAGCCTGGGCAGTGCCCAGCACCCTCTGGGGGAAGAACCTTTCCCTGAGATCCAACCTGACCCTCCCTGGCACAGCTCCAGCCATTCCCTGGGTCCTGTCCCTGTCCCAGAGCAGAGATCAGTGCCTGCCCCTCCTCTTCCCCTCATGAGGAAGTTGGAACTGGGATGAGTCTCCCCTCAGTCTTCTCCAGCTGAACACACAAAGTGCCCTCAGCTGCTCCTCACATGGCTTCTCCTCAAGGCCCTTCCCCATCCTCGTGGCCTCCTTCAGATGATCTCTAATGGCTTAATGTCCTTTTTATATCATGGTGCCCAAACTGCCCCAGCACTGGAGGTGAGGCTGCCCCAGCCCAGAGCAGAGCAGGACAATCCCCTCCCTGGCCTGGTCAGTGCTGCTGGGCCTGGTGCCCCCAAGGACAGGGATGTCCCTCCTGGCTCCAGGGCATTGCTGGCTCAGATCCCACTGGCCATCAACCAGGACCCCCAGGTCCCTTTCTGCAGCTGCTCTCCAGCCTCTCCTTCCCCAGTCCATACACACAGCCAGGGGTGCCCCATCCCAGGTGCAGCATTTGGCACTTGCCATTGTTAAGCTTCGTATGGTTGGTGATTGCCCATCTCTAATTTATCCAGGTCTCTCTGCAGGGCCTCTCTGACTTCAAGGGATTTGAAGTGTCAGGAAAAGCTGTGGGGACACAGCACTTTTTTCTAAAGAGCAGCTGATCCCCATTCAGCAGAAGTTTGCTCCCACTTGAGCTGAGCTAGACCAAAGTCACTCAGACTGAAACACAAGTGTCCATAAAAGCAGCACTGTCTTAATGACTTGCTTTCAATTTCCACCTTAGTCCTAAATCAAGCCTTAAGAGGCTTCTGTTGTTGATTTTCTCATTACTTAATTTTTAAAACAGAGATTTGCAAGGGATTGTCCATCTGCAGGAAGAGCACTCAGGTACTTCCCTAGATCCTGAATGGAGATGCTTCAGAAGAAAAGCAGATGCCAGCCCAACTGTTCCTGAGGATTTGGTTTATGATAATTACAAGTTTGGCTTTCCAAAATTACCTCAGCACGGGTTGTGCTGATCTAGCAAAACCCAGGAAGGGTTTTGGGAAGGAGGCATACATTTTGGAAAATGACTTGGCCAACCTGGAGAAGATTTGGGAAAACTACTCCTGGTGTCTGGAGCTGGCCCCACACATGGCACACGTGCAGGGAGAGGTGAAATCTGGCCTGGCCTTTCACCTGACAGGTTCCCTCAGGGCAAAATGTCAAGAGACACCATGAAAATGTGTGACTTCAGGTAGGAGTTGCCATCTTGAGGCATGTCCATGTGGGACAGGTTGCTTTGAGTGAGCATCTCCTGCCCCCCAGGCTCCCCACTGGTGCGACTGCCCTCTGCTTTGGGACAGAAAACCCACCTCAGGCATGGCCTGAAGAGCAGCAGGAATCAGGCAAAGCAGTCAAGCAAAGAGCTACTGGTAGCTTATGAGTAAGCATAAATTTTTCAAGAGCCCATAAACAATTCAAACACCCAGCATTTCACAGAAACCAGCGGATCCTGGTACTCGTTTTAGTCGCAGCACATTGCTGCTGAAGTCACTGCACATCAGTGTGGCACTGTGTGCTGGAGAGAGGGATACAGATCAACACCCACCCCAAGTCTTACACTAGGGACACACAGGAGCTTTCCAGGGGAAAATAAAAAAAAAAGCCAAAAAAAGCAAGTTTTGTCCAACTGCGATAGTTCATTAGGAGAAAAAAGTGGAAACCAGACAAGGCTTCAGCCCTTCACATCATTACATTTCTGAAACAAAAATGACAACAGATGAGCTCAGTGCCAGCAAACCCATCCCCAAAGCAGCAGAGGGTCCCCAGCATCCATAGCCTCCATCCATTTCAAGTTTGTAATTTTTCAGAGCCTCTTTTTCTTCACTTGCAGCTGTTTATATGACACAAATCACTTTCTGGATGCAAGCCCCAGACCTCTCACATCTCACATACCGAAGAATTAACCTGAGGAGGAAACGGTCAGACAAGGCTGACTCAAATTCCACCCCCATTTCAGCAACGCTCAGAAGTAGCCAACACCTTTCTGCAGAGTGGCAAATTAATGTCTTACAACTGGAATGATCCATAGGAATCTGCAGCTAAGACCTCTGGCACGGAGCACAACTCTGTTGTGCTTGCATGTCAATAGAAGCTCCCCAACAGGCCCTGGGGACACACAGGGAGCTTCCAAACAGCTCCCAGGGCTACAGCACGTGGGCACCAGAGCTTGTGTGGGTTAAACAGGCACGAGAAGAAGTGACTGAGCAGGGGCCCTTCCATCCCACTGCTCCCTCAACCACACACTCATCCCCCACCATGCCTCAACACAGAGCTCCTTGGGAGCTGCTGCCATCTCCCACCTGTGAACCTCTCCCCAGTCCATGGTGTGTCCTGTGACTCTGGACCATATGGAGATCTGGGTATGCTCCTTCCAACACAAGGACAGTCCTACTGCAACAGACCAAATGCCTCTGAGGAAAGTCAGCAATTTGTTTCTAGGGAATGGCACAAGAATGAGCATGGGGGACGATCTTCTGAACCTTTCTGCTACTGAGATTGCTTAAGCCAAGGATGTCAGCTTTGCACTTAAAGTTTTCCATACATCTTCCAAAAAAATTGTCCCCTTACCAACAGGAAGGCTCACCATGTTCAGTTCAACTTTATTCTATAACAGGTTTTTCTTACAAAACTCTAATTTTACAATATTTATGGCTGCGTAACTGCAACTAAAGTAAAACAAAGAGAATGAAATAGGGAAGTCTTAAATTCAGTCGTGTTGTCTGATAAAGCCATGAAAATATTTGGAGAGGCGAAAGCAGAAGGCCAAGGCTGTGGTGGCCAGTGCTGTTTACGGAGTTGGGAAAGGCAAGGGGAGATGAGAGGGGAGGCACCAACATCTCCACAGGAGATGTTTTTGCTTTCTGAATGAGCTCCTCCTGTCTGCAGCAGGTACCAGCTATTGCTCTGCACCCGCTCCTTCCCCGTGTATTTTGTTAAGACAAATAATCCTCAGAAAACCTTGCTATGAGAGTCTCGTTACGCTGTTATGTATTTTACAGAAGAATATATCAAGGCAAAGAGAAGTGAATGGATGAGCTGGCTCAAGAAGCTGATGTCTGGCTTCCTTGGCATGGCTATTTGGCAAGTGAAGGAGGGATTGCCAAGTGGTCAGCAATGACCCCTTGGACTTCCAGAGCTCCTAACAGCTCGCAGGATGGCTCCTCTCCAGTACACAACACCCACAGCTATTTATGTCCAGAACTGTGACTCCATGACAAAGTTTTCCCAAGCCCACCCAACACTGTGGTATGCTCGGCCACGGCACGGACACTGCTGCAAGACTCCAAGGAAAGTGGAATTGACACAGAAACCCACAGGAGGATGCCCTGGGCTTCAGCATGTACAGAATCGTCAGTCTCAAGATAAGAGAAAGGACTTTGTGTTCAGATGACATCAAACATCCTTGTCAGGATCATGACGTTCGTTCCCTGGCAGCTGACCTGGAAAGTGAAATATGCCCTTGACATACGACCCAGGCAAACGTGAAGGCAATTTTACTGACAGCATGAATAAAATAAACTCTCCCTGACAGGCCACGGAAAGGGGCAAGAGCTGAAGTGGTTCATGCTCTCCTCCGTTAGTTAAAACCCTTTGGACTTTGCTTCCACCTCACTGCAGAAGGCTGCTGATGCAAAGGGTGATATTTGCCTGCAATCTTTCCCTGGGAAGTAATTAGTTTCCATTTAGAGGGATGACAAATTGATCAGGCAGGAATCTCACTGAGCTCTGAATTGAAGCTAAACTGTGATAGCTCCAGCTCTGGCAACTTGGGTTTGTCAGTCTGTCAATGCATTTTACAGTTTCAAAATTCAATCACCCAACAGCNGGGGGGAAGAAGCGGCAGCACAAGCGGGGGGAGAAGCAGCAAAGCCTCCACTTCCTCCTGCAAGTTCATTATCGCCTCTCCAAAGCATGACGGTGGTGTGAAATGGGTTAGACGCATGGATGCCTCTGTTAACGGCCAAGGAAAAAAAAGTCGCACATCATTAGGAATGGAATAAACGATACCGAGGCACAGAGCAGAAATGATTTGATTAGCAATTTCCAGTTTTGAAAAGACCTGGAAGAGAACCAAATGACTATACAGAAGGTGTGATGGAGTTCTTAATTGCTATAACTGCACAGGGAGACTCGATGATTTGTGACATATAATACAGCACAGTACGCTAACGCTAATAACTGTTAATTAACTGCAGCAATGATATACTCTCAAAATGCACATACAAGTTACCATAATTTCTAGATTAAAAGCTGCAATGTTCGAAGCCAAAGGCAGAGGGAAGACAGCACAGAGGGAGTAGGGGAAGAGAAGAAAGTGGAAAAGGAGATGGAGAATCTTTCCTTTTTTTAAACCCCATTTTGAGAACTTCTGACATCTCACCCGGAGCAAAGCGGCCAGAAAGCACCAAGAAAAAAAAATAAAATACTCCTGCCGAAATGCGAAACGGTTCCTGCACGAAGCTCTCCCTCCAGAGCAGCAGTTATTAATTCTGAAAGGCTGTTGTTGCACCAGGCCATCTGGCTGTGCCGTAAAGAGTTCAGGAGCTGCTGCTGAGCTAAGATTCCTGCCGGATCCCATTCGCCCCAGCGACATTATTCACTCGCAAATGTTATCGCACCATTTTTTTCCCCATCGCTGCTGTTTGTGAGTCACTTTATTTATTTGCAGGCAGTTTGTTGCACTGCCCAGTGCAAAAGTGGCTCTGCCAGGAGCCTTCGAAGAGCTGAGAGGCAACACCCTCATCCAACGGATGCTCCGGAGCTGGTTTCGCTCTGCCTCCCAACAGCAGTGCTGTGTGTGAGGCTGGAAGGTGGCACTTAGGAAAAGCTGCTGGATTGACAGCCTGGGAGACCGAAGGCTTCTGTTTATCCCCCAGCAAGCAGAGCACAGACATGCTCCCACACGCTGTCCTTCACCGGCATGCCGAGATGGGAATCAGATGACACTGATTAGCTGTCCAGAATTGCTAAAACATTTTCTCTTTCAGATCAATAGTAATAAAGAGGAGGGTAAGGCAGGTATCAGGCTGCACTGTGCAGGGCTGATTCTGATCTTCCTGCAGAGCTGCAGCCCCAGCAGAAAATCCTCTTGGCATGTTTCCCCTCCGAGGTTCTTTCAGTGCGAGCGATCTGCAGACAGGCTACTTAAATGTTACAGCAGGGCTAATCTTGTACCAGCCCTAACACGTCAATTATCCCGTGCATGGATAGCTAAAAGGCTTTGTTCTTCCCTTGGTGACCCTTCCCAACACGTTCCTCCTGGAGGGCCTCCTCCAAAGGGGAGCTAGGCAAAGTGGTCATGTTTTCGAAGGCACCTCTCTCTGTGCCCCCGTGGGTGTCAGTTCAAATCTAATCCCTGTGGCAAAGAGTGGGAAACCAGAAAACAGACACACAAACCAACCTGCACAGCTTCACCCAGCCTAAGTGACTCCATGGTTCTGTGATTCCATAGCATGGGTGCTCACTAATGCACCCTGGGATGCAGCGCATGGTGAAGATGAGGATTCAAGCACAGAGCAACGATGAAAAAAAGGCCTCACAGACTCGCTCAGCCTCTCTATCCTCCGTGTTCGCACCAAGGCCGCGTGTTGAGAGCATGTGTGAAGTCTATCTATCATTTTAACATTGAAGTGCCTGGAAAAATATTAAGGGTAAACTTTGCTGTCATTCCAACATATGGCAAGGCACTGAAATATAGACATATCCTGAGGAAACCGGAGAATTTGAATGAATACCTCTTTTACTGAGGAGTACGTTGGTTCTGTAGTTTCCAGTTTTTTGTCCACCTCCTTATTCTACAATTTTTTTTGTACTCCAGTTTCTTTCAAGCTAATAAACCAGCTCTCCTTCACAGAATCCCTGAATGGTTTGGGTTGGAAGGGACCTTAAAGCTCATCTCCCTCAGGTGCAGGGACCCCTTCCACTGTCCCAGGTCACTCCAAGCCCCGTCCAACCTGGTCTTGGACACTGACAGGGATCCAGGGGCAGCCACAGCTGCCCTGGGAACCCTGTGCCAGGGCCTCACCATGCTCTGCGTAATGAGTTTCTCCCTAACATTGAATGAAAATATTTCCTCTTTTAGTTTAAAACCATTCCCCCTTATCCTGTCACTGTCAGCCCATCTAAAAGGTCACTCTCCCTTTTCAAGTACAGGAAGCCCCATCTGACACTCTCAGGAGCATGATAAGCATACATAGAATAAAAAATAAACGGAAAAAAAAGGTTATGTTTATGTTCTAATAAAAGAAATAGCTTCTAGCTACCAAAAAACCAGAGAATTTTCTATTTTTATGTTGGGCATGAAAGACAGAGTTGACCTACCTGACTGTCCAGCCCTATTCCTTCCCCAGCTGCATGGCCAGAACAGATCCATACCCTGCACTTCTCCAGCATGCTGCCCAAGTGGAAATGGCACACAGAATGGCATTTTTATCATTTTCCTCAGTAGCAGAATGACACTGCTGGGACAATCCATTCCCTTTCCTCACCTCTGATTCTTTGAGGGCTCCTAGCTGTCACATCACTCCCAATTTTGCTCCCATGACCGCAGCCTCTAAACAATACTGCATTTTCTTTACCGCCTAACACAGAACTTTCAAACCGATTTAAATCTGAGATGAACGCTGCGAATACCAGTCCATACTCACGACAGACATTTAATAACCCCCCTGGGAAAGAAGAGCTTCTGAAACTGCTAAAATGCATCCTGTGGGGATGTCAGCCTGGAGTGAAAGATTCTTAAAGACTTTTTGTGTGACAGCATCACACCCTCTGAGAGTCCCAGGTGCCATTAGGGGGGAGGAGGGGACTATAGCACACTTGAAGAATTCAAGAATAATCAGCCTCACGTATTAATGTTTTGCTTGAAGATGTAAAAGATAAGATACTGAAACGGTATGATTGCCAGAAGAGGGGTGTTCATGAGACATAAAGCTGCCTGTTCAGTTCTGCTCCCTCCTTTTGCAAGGTGCCCGTGCAATCCCCTGCCCATGATGAACAAGGGACCACAGCGAGACTGTGGGAAGGGGGCAGCCAAAAGGCTGGATCGGCTGCTTGGAGAAACTGGAAACAGCTCCCCGTGCCATTTCCACCCCCCAGCCTGTCAGCAACCCCTCTCACAGCCCTGCCAGCTTGTCCCCACAGACCTCTGCCCCAGACTGTGTGCAACACCACTGATCCTGTTGCAGAAAGCATTTTTCATACCTGATAGGAAATCAGGGGTACAAGGGGTTTCTCCTTTCAGAACTTTTCCATTCTGAATCCGGACTTTGTCTCAGCACTACAAAAACAAAGCCTTTGTATAGGACAGCTTGGCACCCACCCTCGTGCAAGGGGGGATTATGCTTTCCAAGTTGCATTTTTTGCCCTTGAAATGTTTCCCTTATAATTGAAAGCAAATTTTTTTTGTCACAAGATGAAATTCCTTTGTGCAAAAAGCCAAAGCAAAGCCTATATGTTACCTACTTCTCTCTTTAAAGCCTTTAGCTTTCCTGGAGATTAACTGATAAACTCTCCCCAGGCCGGGGTTAAGGGCAGGACTGCCCTCTCAGCCCCAGCTGGGCTTTTCTCACAACTGGATTGTGACAAAACCCTTGGGAGCTCCTTGCTACCAAGTCCAGGGCTTTCCTGGTTACCTCCAGCACTGAAAAACCCCTTCTCAGTGCTGGGTCCTGGGAAAGCACCTCTTGGCCACTGGACACCAGCAGAGACCCTCCAGCCCACATCCTTTTGCTAATAACCTTTTTTAATTCTTTTTTTTTTTTTCTATATTCTAAACATTTATCCCATACTTAATGTAAATTCCTACTTCTACATGCTTTTCCCCTTTAGGTGGCTGGAGTTGAGGGTGATCTGGAGGTAGCCGGAGAACAAGGAGGCATTTTACTGGAGACGCCTGGCCAATCCCCAAACAGGGGTGCTGGGACACTGCCACTGGCATCCCAGCCACCAGCACAGCCTCCCGAGTATTTAAAGGGTAACGTGTGCATGCACAGGAGCCACAGGGGCCAGTCTGACAGCTGGTACCAGAGGGGCTGCCAGAGGCACAAAGTCTCTGGGGCACAGAGCAAGGCTCTGGGGACAGCACCTGTACCCGGAGTGCTGCCATGGAGCTCCTCCCACAGGTGCCCCAAGAAATCCCATCAGCCCAGAACAGCAGCTCCACAGGCACTTGGATGTTCATTTATCCTTCACCCCTCACATTCCCGTTCCTGCCTTCGGTCCTAGGCCATCTCCTAGGATAAAGGAGTTGGCTCCAAAGCTCTAGGCCTGGTCTTTGTGCTTTGTGCCCAGCATTTAGCTCCTGCCAATCCAGCATTTCTCTGGCTCCTCAGCGTCCTTCTGGCCCTGCCTCTAATGCAAGGTCTGCCCTCATCCTCCCCCCTGGGAGGGATCACCTTGCTCTGGGTTGTGCCACACTTGAACTCTGCCCAAGGCCCAATTCCATCCCCAATCCCAGCTGACATGCCAACACTCCTGCCAAGTGAAAATCCTACAGGGGTGCCGAAGTACAGCCTGTCCTGGCTGCATGAAAAACAGTTCTCCTTCCCTCCCTACAATCACAGAGGTTATTTGCTGCCACAGATGGAAACAAATATTTTTTATGAAGATCTGTTTTAACCAAAAGCACATATAAAACAAAAGGGAAAGAAATATTTGAGGTTTGCGGTGGTTGGAATCTACACGCCGAAAATTAATGCTTTGACATGTATTTTGCGCTTAATCTTTTGTGGCAACTTTTTTACATTTGTAAGAGTTATGGATTTTAAAAGTCACAGCTAAGATTGCTTAATGAGCATTCACCACCCTGGAAGTGGAAGCAAGGCTGATGTGGTTTAGTCAGCTGTTAGCTTTATTGCCTCTCTTCTGTACTAAAAGTGACAAGTTGAACACATTATAGAGAGCTCAGATGTGTTATGTAGATGAAGCCTGCAGCAATATCTGCCTGCTCTCTATTATTTATGATGTCTATATAATACAATGGACTGAGATTTAAGCCATTGTGATGCAGTTTGTTTTCCAGGGTTCTAAAGTACAGCACATTTTACAGAGAATTGCATCTCTGTTACATATTAATCAAATCCATCTTACATGCAGCTCTTACACTGTAAACTAAAGGGAAAGAAAGATTAAAGCGCTTGGCTTTTCCTCAGCTGTCAAGGACTGGCAATAAAATAATAATAAGGGCTTCTAAATAATGTGTGTGTGACAGGCCTTTGCTCGGTTGTGCAGTCCTTTATGGAGGTTAACTACAAAATAAGTTCCAGTGAGTGATTGAGAACAGGCGAGTGTGTAATACTGTAATGCCAAGCCCTGCATAATTCTTCGCAAAGTTCATTTGCAGAAATTCTCCCAACCTGACAAGCCAAAGTTGCTGCGGGTCCAGGCGCTCGGCAGGGGTGTGAACTTAACTCCTGCTGCCCCCGCTCCAAACCCTCGCCGCCTTCTGAACTGCTTCAGCTGCAGCCCATTAAAGCACAAAGCTGCACTCCAGCAACACCACTCAGCCTTCCTGGTTTCTTAAAAATATTATTATGAAGGAAGTCATGGGAAAGTTATTTTATTATAAAATATATAAAACTCTGTAGAGGTCTGTGGTTTTGGATTTTTCTTTTCCATCATTAGCCAGAGTTTTGAAGATCAAGAGGTGGAATTTTTACAAAAGCCTAAATCACAACAAGCTTTTAAGGCAGTATGAACTGTGGAATTTATTGGAGGAGGGTTTTTGCCTTTCCTCCCGTGGCTTTTGCTGCCAGGGAGCCTTCCCAAAGTTTCTGTGTCTGCTCTGCCCTATTGCCCCCCTCGCAGGTGGTCTGTCCACTCCCACCAGGTCACTCACACCATGGTGGAGGAACAGAAGGGACCACAGGCATGGGAAGATGCAGCTGAGAGGCAGAACTTCTGCCCTGGGCATTGCCCAGCCCTGAACAGGCTGCCCAGGGAGGGGCTGGAGTGTCCCTCAGTGGGGATATTCCAGAGCCCTCTGGACACAATGCTGTGCCCTGTGCTCTGGGGTGGCCCTGCCTGAGCAGGGGGGTGCCACCAGTGACCCTCTGGGGTCCCCTCCAGCCTGGCCCAGCTGGGATTCTGTGAGATCATCACAAGTCACAGCGATGCTCAGCCCCTGACAAGGCTCACGATGAAGGATCCTGTGCCTAGTGTGGGCTCTCCCCGCCCTCCCACACAGCCATGGGTGTCACCGCTGTCCCCAAAGGGTGACGGTGACCAGGCATAAAGAGCCCCACAGCCCATGGATCAAAAACCACCAGGTGAAAGCTGAGCTCTTAAGCTCTGCTCTGCTGTAGACAGGAGGAATAGAGCAGAGAAAGGGATGAAGGACGTGTGTGTGAGTGTCCAGCAGAACTTGGCATCATTCCCAGCCAAGCCAACCACTCCTGCAAGTGCCAGTGATGCCTTCAACCACCCTGCACCACAACCCCCAGGGCAGGGAGGGCCCTCCAGCAGCAACATCCTTCAGAGATGGAGCCAGAAAATTCAGCTCTGGACTCAGAGCAAAGTTCTAACAACATTTAAAGCAGGGAGCTCCAGCTGGAGCAAGCATAAAGGTGGGGCTGCTAGAAAAAAATGTGAATTCAAATCTGGATCTGTGTCCTGGAGAAAGCAGATGGGTGCTCGGCCACAGGGCTTGGCTTACCTGTAAACCACACAGTGCATCTGGGAGTGGTAATTTTAGGCTCACTAGCACCAGCAGAGGAGTTTAGGAAATCAAAGGAAGGGCTTCAGGGCACCATCTGGTTGCTGCAAGGAGCCAGGGAGAATTCCTGTCCCCTTCGCACACTCCACAGGGCCACTGCCAGCTCCTGCCACCCCCATCTTGCAGCAACAGCATTTGTTTACTGCTGATCTAATCCACGAGGGCAAACTCAATGTCTGCTCTCAAAGATCTGTCTTAAAATGCTATTATACACATCCCTTGGGTCAGAGTGGTATTTTAAGTGTGTTGCAATGGAGAGATGTTTCCTAGTATTTTCTGTATTTTCTTCAGTTGGATCTTCTTTCTCGCGGGCCTCCTGAAACGCTGGTGTTGATTTTCCAGCCTGTTTTGTGATATTCATGCTGTGACTCCTGGGGCTCCTCAGGAGCACAGGTACGGGTGTTGCCACCACCTGAGCATGTCACAGCATGGGCGTTTGACTTCTGATGTTACTTCTTTTTTAATGGGAAGAAAATAATTTTAAGTCTCAACTCAAATCTAACCAATTCTCTGATAACATCCCCATGGTTTGGGTTCATTCCTGCTCATGCCAAGTCCAGTTTACCTCTGATTGACACTGCTGCACACAGGGGAGAAGAAACAAGCATGGTGAGGGTGTCCTGCACACCACAGGTTACACGTGTAGAACAGTAAATAAGCACTGATGCCTTAAGTCCTGGGTTCTGAGGTGCTCTGTCTTCCAGCTAGCCAGACCTTTGCAGGTGAGTGCATCTTTAATCTCCATTCCTGCCACGAGCATGCCTCAAGTAACCCTGACATGGTGTACGGCTCTCTTGAGAACTTCTCTGATACTGGCACTTTCTGTGAAAGCCTCTGAATCCCTCAGACTCCCCAGGCCAGGCTGGACATTGAGCTTTCATGTAAGTACAGAAAAATGAAATTCTGCTCCTTGTGTGGTCAAGCTTTTCCTCGGAATCACTTGTGACTCAAACCCTTCAGAAGAAAACGAGGAGCCCAACTTTCTGTACTGCAAAGGAACTCATTATTTCAGGGACTCTTCTCATCCCCTGAGGGCTCTCAACATGGAATTTTGCCATGAAGCCTCTCACTGCCCTTTAGCCACATCTACCAGGCCAGGCAGAGAAAGTTTTTCTGAAGCCAGGGGCTGCCAAGAACCATCTTGGCATTTAATTTTCCCCAGTGGATGGGGAAAGATAGATTTTGGAAATAGATCAAAACTCCATTGAGGGTGAAAAAATGACCATGCAGCTCTGAAAGTTTCCCCATCCCTATCATGGAGAGTTCCTGAAACGAAGCTCAGTGTCAAAGAGATGCCACTCCGGCCCAAACTGGTAACTGGGGGACAGCCATTTCCATTCCTGGGCAAGCAACACTTAAAAGGATAAATAAGATCTGGCCACACAGAGGAGCACACTGGTTTCTTTTGCTTTCCTTGACATGGAAAGCGGCCTGCAAGCCACCTGACACTCAGGGATCACTTCCCAGGCTATGGGAAATGAGCTGAGAAAACACAAGCACAAACCTCCTGTGGTTTATATGTCTGCGTCAGGCGAGCCGTGCAGAATGCAAAGGCAAATCTTTCAATCCTCCCCTCTCCCCAGCCCTGAAAGGCCAGCACAGTGCTCCATTCAGAAAGGGATTTACCGCAGGGTTTGGAAAGCACTGAGTGCTAGACGGGAATCTTGCCCTGACTGAACCTCCTCATAAGCCCTGCCATTAACAGGCAGTGCTGCGGAGAGCTGGTGGCACAGCATGCACGGCACAGAGCTGTAAGTCACAGCACAGGTTTGCTGAATGAGCTGGGGACCAGCTGCATCCCTTTACTCCCTCAATAACACACTGATATGGGCACATTTATTTTCCTGTTGAAGCAGCTCACAGAATAAACGCACGTCCCATCCAAGGGGAGATTACTGGGGGAGCAGATGTATGCTGCACTGCAAACAGTAAACTTATGGAGCCCTAATCCGATACAATACAATTTAGTTTCATACAAATCCCCTGAAGAAAGCACCACAAACTGCTCTGCAGCAGCAGGGAGAGGAGCCTTGCTCCTGGACCGTGGCAGTGCGAGCCCTGTGCTTCCCAAAGCTGGTCCCAGCCCCATCTCTCTGAGACATTTGCACAGCCCGTGCTCAGCTCATCCAGCTGGAACCCAACATGCTCCCCCCATGGGAGACCCCGAGCCCCCACTCCTGCTGGTAAAGTGCTCGGAGCTCCTGGGGCAAGCGGGCTGTGCAGCCATTAACAGCACCAGTACATCCACTGCACACAGTCCCCTCCAGCGCTCCCACACACGGCAAGCCACACAGGGCAAGCCACACAGGGAGCCAAAGGTGAGTCTGAAAACCCCTGAAACTTAATAGCAATAAGGTACAAATTCACGCAGGGTCGTAATAACAAGGCAAAAATAGGAAATTTGAAGTAGCGGGGCAAGGTGTAATAATGCAGCATTTAGCGCCGGCAGCAGAGAACAGCAAATCAGTATTTTTTTAAGGGGCGACCTGAGGCGAGGAAGTGGCTCAGGGGAGAGAGGGAGAGCTGTTCCAGTTAAATGGGCACAAGAGAAAGATCAATCCCCAGCCATGGAAAGCTCCGAGGGGAGGGAGGGAGGAAGAAGAGGCCGAGAGGAGTGAGAGGGGGTGACATGTCACAGACGAGCACATTGGAGAGGTGGGATGAAGCAAATCCACAAGGAGCATGGAAACCCAGGAAGACATTGTCTTTAATTGAACATGAACAGCAAGAATCAAGCAAGTTTTATTGGAAATGTAAAGGCTTCCTGTTTTATATCCTTGGCTTTAAATCTTCATTGGGAATCAGCACATGGCATTGGAAACAAAACCCACCCCTCGCCAAAGGCAGCTCCCTGCAATCGCTGTCTTGCTGGATCTTGCTTTAAATAGTCAATAGCCCAGTGCTATGTCTTGTGCTGATTATTCAAGAGCCATTATGATATCAGTGAATGTCTCTGATTGCATTTAATTCAAGTAGGCAATATATTTTGAATTCAACTTGCTCTAGCAGTCCTCCGCTCTCCCTCCCCCAAAGTCTAACAGATCATTTAAAAGTGAGCAAGTCACATCCTGAGCTGTAGGTACTAACCATGTCATTTCTTCCTCTCCGAGGGGCTTTAAATCCTGCAACTGCTGCCCTGCCAGCGGGAGAGGTGACCCCACATTTGTCCTGCTCATCGCTGGCTAATAACCATTAGGGACAATGGCGCGGCTCCCACCTGCTGCCCAGGAGGAGCGCAGATCACTCCCAGCGGGATGCCAGCGCTGACAATCTCCTCTCCTTTTCATTACAGGCTTTTGTCACTCTCACACCCCCAGAAACTACTCAGGAGGGCTCTGGGGGAATTAAACTGCAGTGACAAAGTGGGTCCTACCCCCTCGCAAGTCAGCAAACACTGGCGGGGGCTGAGGCCGTGCCAACCCGCACGGATGAACGGGCACCGGGATCGCCCTTTTCTGTGAGGGGACGTGGGCCGAGCACGGCCAGGGGACACCCGGGGCACTGGCCTTGGCGTGACAGAGGCTCGGCTCCCACAACTCATGCTCAGATCACTTGTTCTCCGAGGAACCCCGGCCCCACCAGCACTAACGTGGCTCTGAACGCCCCAGTCCCCTGGTGCCGGTGGGGCGGTGTCGAGGCCTTGCTCAGGGGAGGCCCCGCCATGGTCTGGGCTGGCGGAAGGGGAGCCTCGGGCACCCAGAGCCCAGAGCAGCGACCCCACAACACCAACCCTCCGTGGTGCTGGCCTGGCCACGGCAGAGCAGGGTTTTCTGCCCCCAACAGCAGCCCCAGCCCCAGGATGCTGAGCCACGGGGCCTCTGGGCCCCAGGTTCTGCTGCAAAATCCCCATCTTTAGACCCTCTGTAAAGCACCTCGCCCCGCCCGCGGCAGCGCAGCGGGCTCTGCCGCCATCCAACAGCATCCCTGCCCCGCTCCTGCGCCTCCGCTCGTGGCAGTCCCAGGGAAGGGAAACGAATCCTGCAGCTCTATTTTGCGGTGCAATGTGGGCTGGTGGACATAAAATCAAGCAGCTCGGCTGGCCTGGCAGCCCCTCAGCCGGTATAAATTCGCGGCGGCCGGCGGGGCTGTGCCAGCGCTCCGGCACGAGGTGTATCCGTGTGCTCACACCAGCCCTTTGTACGGCTCTGCCTCGCACTTCCCTGAAGCAGCAGCAGCCCTCGCACTGCAGTGAAGTATTAACTCATACCCAACACAGTTTGTCTCCGAGGACCCTCTTGGCCCCTTCGTCATCCTGTGCTGACATTTTAATCGCGCTTTTGTGGGAGCCGGCTGGCAGTTTGTCATCAGGAATGGCGCGGCGAGGGGCCAGCGCGGGCTGCTGGCTGCGCGGCTGCCGAGGGGAGCAGCCCATTCTGACAGACTGAGCAATAATCTGAACTTACTGCGCTGAGCCTGTGGGACACCAGCCGGGCCGCTTTATCTTCTTCATTAAAGTGCGCTCAAAAAAAAAATCCATTTTCCTTTAAAGTCTCAGGAACAGATGGAGTAAAATTAATTGCGCCATTAAGTCCCGATAGACAATACCAGAGTGGTTTTCTTTCAACAGTGCATGTGTGTTACAAAGTGCTCTTCGTAAAAGGCAATTACTGCAACATTTGCCATAAAATAAAGGTTGCTTTAATGGGCAATAAACACAGGCTTCAAATTTTGTATGAAATGGGTCTCCAAAGGGCGCTGTTATAGGCAGCTCAAAGGCACAACTGACTTTAGTATTTCTGCTCTGGCTCCAGCTCAGCTAGTTCGGAGAACAATGATTTCCACCCTTGGATATTTTCTGATGGAATTATGTATGCCACGGCAGCTCACGGCCAGGCCCTCCGAGCCACCTTTTGCTGGTTGGGAAATGGTGGCCAGGCAGACTCCGGTGCTGTGCCGGCTGCCATCTGCCTGGTGAGACAGGGACGAGGAGGAGGAGGAGGAGATGGCCGAGGCCAGGGCTGCTGCTTCTTCCGAGCAGAGAATAATAAGGCCCCATTTCCTGACAGCAGATCCTTGCCAGTCTCAATTACCACTGGGTTTGTTTGATGCAAAGCCTGACATATTTATTTATATTTCTTTTTAACATAAAATACCCTGGAAAATGGATACCACATCCTTGAAAACAGAAGGAGGAGACTATAAAAATGTGTGTGGGCAGTGTTCAGAAGACAAGAAACAATGGCATTTTCCATGGTTTTTGCTCTCTGGGCACTTAAAACCAAATCCAGTCCTTACCCCACAGCTCCCCATCAAACAGTTTACAACGGCACTGCTGAACACAGCTTCTGAAGAGGCTTTTTTGAGGTCCTGACCAGAAACAACCCAACAAATCTACATCATTTGCACCAAATGGTACATTGTTTTTGTCAACTTAACAGCCAGAGCCACCCTGGGAGTAAAACACTTCATATTTAGGCAGCTTTCTGTCCTACAGAACCACTGCTGACAGTATCAAGACAGATGCCTCGCACACCCCACATGCTCTTCCTGCAAATAACCTGCCAAAAATCCCCTCTTCTGCCTGGTACCCGTGTGGCTGTGCTGGGTGCAGCCACATGCCCACACACTTCTGGGTAGGAAAACAGTTTCTATCTGATTCTTGCTCAGATTTATTTGAAGAGGAGGGGAAATAATTTCAATTCATTGTATTTTCACATTCCAGTAATTACAAAGCGAGCATGACATACAAATGATCCATTAATTGAAATATGGGCTCTATGAGCTCCAATATTTATAGTGTAAATCCATATTTAATTAAATAAAGCCAATAATGCTCATTTCAAAGGGAACATTGAAGCTTTTTATTTAACCATGTAGTTGATGCTGTATGTGCTTGTTTCTTAACACCTTTCAGTAAATCACCATGGCTGAGAGAGGTGGGGAATCAGGGGGTGTGGGATGGCTCACTGAAGATCTCCCAGGCCCCCAACAAGCGAGTCCCTGCTGCTGGAGGTACTTTCCATCACTGTTACGATACACCAGTGCTGCTGCTTGGTAATAGCATCAGTCAGCACCTCTGACTGAGCAGCTTTAATCACCCACTTAATTGCCTTAATCGCCTTTTACATAACTAAGAAATCACAACACTGCAATTGTCTGACTCTGACACACAGTAACATCAGGGGTGTGACATTAATGACGTAATTATATTAATTGCCAGGAGCTAATGTTTCAGGATCTCAAAGTAACAGATGCCAAGCCCCAAACCCAGGGCTGCTGCTCCCTGAGCACTCACTGGGTGCAGTGCAAAAGCAGACAGCAGTGGCATGGGCAAGGGCAGCGCAGCAGAGCGGGCTGCACACCCTGGCCACAGGGACCCTGGCACCTCTCACTTCGTGTCATATATATATATATATATACACACACATTTATATTGTTTTCTTTGATACCCGGAGTTGAAGTCACAGTTCTGAGCTCGCCATGACAATCCCACAGTGCGGAACTGGAAAAGCCCCACTTCAGCTGGGCAACCCTGCTCCATTACAAGGTCTGAGTGCTGCTCCACAGAGGATGGAGCACTTCCTACTTCCTTGGAACAGTTTTTCATAATTTTCATCAAATTTTACCATGATGACCTTTTCCTTCAGTTGACTGGATTCAGATGCTATTTTCCTTTAAAGGAACGTCACCCCGTTTGTCCTTGCAGCACCATCAACTGTCCCTGCTATGGTGTTTGTAAACTTTAAACACCGATCTGTTCCTGTTAGTGGTCAGCTGGCAACATTAACCACTTTTATTCCTTGTAAAACAAGAGACAGTGTGCTTAGTGTGGCCTTGCTCCAATGCAAGCAGAAACAAGGTGTTTGCATAGGTGCAAGAAGGTACAAACCCACAGTCCTCTGCAGTGACAAGCACTAAGATGGTGGTTTGATTGCACAATAAACCAAATTTGAGGGGGGCAATTGCCTGGTGAAAAGCCCTGCAGCCTTCAAACTCCAAGTACTGCTTGTGTATCAACTCCCACTGCCAAAGCAAAGTTTAAAAAAAGTTGATGGGTGAGTTTGTCCCAGCAAACTTTTTCCTGGAGGAAGTATCATCTGTCATCTCACAGATAATGTAACACCAGCAGAGAGCAGAAAAGCCAACATAAACCTCTGTCACATGTTTGGCTGAACAGACAGAAATGTAACCACAGAACCACACCTGACTTGGGTCAAATGAACGTTGCTGGGATGTTCCAGGAATGCACCACCAGTATTATGCATCCTGCAGCTACAGCCATGACATGCCTCTCTATGCCCAATACAAGCCAACACCAAGGTGTGAAGGCAAAGAGTGTGTAGACAACATAGAAAGAGTTATCTGGATATCCTCTGGATTCTCAGCGGCCTCAGCCTCAAATACGTGACCCCTGTTTGTACAGAATCCATGCTGGATTTAATCCTGTGCCTTCATTTAGCCCTCCAATGCATATGTCTACACTGGATTTTCAAAGCATGCAGTGCAAAGCTCGCTCTGTCCTCTGCCAGGGTTCCCTACCCTTGACCCCGAGTAAGCCCAAGGGATGATTCCACCTAAAGCTTCTCTTGAGGAAGCCCTATACAAGCTCACTCCATGGTGTGCACCTACACAGAGCTGCAGGGGGCTATGGACACTGGCTCTCCCTACCAGAAACTCCAAAGTCTAAACTTGTGATGAGAAAAGCCCTGCAAGATGAGAATGTGGTACCCATGGTGGCACTGTCACTCTCCCCCCAGGGTACAAATTCCCTTTGCCAGGTCCTGCAGCCAACCCAAGCATGAAGCCAAACCCCCTGTGTGTCTTGTTGGCAAAGTGACCTTTGATGATGAATAAATTCTCAGAGTGCAACAATACCTACAGGAAAAAACCCAAAAATGACATGAAATTTCCTGGCCCGAGGACCAATGGGCAGGAATTGAACTGTACACAACAAGATGGGACAGGAAGGCCAGTGGATGTGCTCTCACATCCTCATTACCTGTCCCTCATGAGAGTCAGCCAAGGAGTGGAAATACTCTCCTCTGAGGTTTTGGCACAGGGTCTAATCATGCATTTTGTGGAAGAAACCCCACTGCTCCTTCCAACCCCATCCTGGCCAACATCAGCGCAGGAGACAAGCTGCCTCCAGAAGTGGCATACAGCAGTGAAAGGAGGTTTTATTGCTTCTTAAGTTCTATTTACAACTACTGCACCATCTCAAGAGGTGCTAGAGGGAGTCCTCAGGATGAGCTGCATGAAGTAAACAAGATGCTAAGAGCTTTCATGGCTTTTTAGTGCTAATGACAATTAATAATAAATGGATACTGCAATATTCTATCCAGTGAAAGGCTTCATGGGCATGCAACTTCCTGCACCCCATGCTTATGGACCACTGACTGCGTGAAAAGTGAGGCAGGGTAACAGCTAAGGAAGTTAAAGAGCAATGACTGGGAGCAAAGTAACAGAACAGAGGTGCCCTAGGATACCTGACACTTAGGCTGAGCTTCTCAGCAAAATCACAGAATCCCAGCCTGGTTGGGGTTGGAAGGGACCTTGAAGCTCATCTCATTCCAACAGCCTGCCATGGGCAGAGACACCTTCCACTATCCCAGGGTGCTCCAAGCCCTATCCAGCCTGGCCTTGGACACTGCCAGGGATCCAGGGGCAGCCACAGCTGCTCTGAGCAACCTAAACAAGCCAACCTTTCACTGGTGGCTGTGGCAAGGTTGGTGTCTCCCTCTGCAGAGCAGCAGTTGTTGATGCCCTCTCTCCAGAGCCTCACACATCCTCCTGAGCAGCACTCTGAGGTGGTGAAGGAGGTACACAGGGAAAAGGCAGCCCTACGGAAACCCTCAGGCCCTGCAGTACTCACGCTTAGATTTCAGAGCTTGTTAACGAAGTAAAAAAGAACAGGATCACATGCACACAAAAATAAACCCCAAATAAATCTGCAGAACTCCCCCATCTCCATAAGGGTCTTCACCTTTGCTGTTCTGCATTGCTGTATTCATAAATGTCGAATTCTTTATCCCTAGGAAGCTAATTATTATGAAAGGTCAAAATAAATAGCCACACTTGTACATAAAGCTGTTGTTAATATAAAGAAGTAGACAGCTCCAATTTACAGGCTATTTTGTTGTTATAATTACAGAGCTCCCTTCGCCAGAGAGTTTGTAAGCATTTGGTTTAATTATGAGCTAAGGAGAAGAGGAGGGGGAGGAAGGACAGCCGTGTCCCTCCAGAACAGCGTCCCAGGTACCATGATGGAGTACGTGAGGATCAGCGAAATCAGCTCCCGTGGGATTCCCTAAACACTTCCCTAAAGACCACAATGCTGGAGCCAGGCAAGCAGTTACCAAAGGGTTAAGCTGCAGCCCATTAGAAATGTCCTTTAGTGCTGGGTCTGTTTTTCCTTACAGAACATTAGGCTCAGTGGGGCAGGCAGAAACCCCCGTGGTGCCCCCATTAAAAAAGATCAAGTCGCACATGTCGATATCACAGCTTCACCCATACTGTAATTTGTCTGACAGCAGCCAAGGCTGCTGGGCCTGGCCAGGGAGGACCAGGCTGCCTTTTAAAGAAAGAGACCCAAATCCTTTAAAAAAAAAAAAAATTGTGGCCAGACAAACTGCTTAACAACATAAAGATGCAATAAACGTTTCTGCCCCTCCTCCCCTCCCACTGGAAGTGGGATAAAGCCCAGCACACTACAAAATAATCCCAGTAAAGGCACTGCTGGAGCACTAACAAAATGCTCTGGTGCAGCCAAAGCATCGTCCTCTTTTTTTTTTCCTCCCCTTTCTTTCTTTTTTTCCTTAATGCCAAAGGCATTAAAAGAGATGAAAACCACTCCATTGAGCTAGGTGAAACGTTAATCCATTGGCCTTACTTTGCTGGAAAACCAGGGTTTGAATGAGGCCCAAGGCATAAATGAAATGAGTTTAGTGATCTCAGTTTAATTCTTAATAGGCCACAACAGGCACTGCAGATACCGAAGATACAATATTAGGAAATCAAACCCTTTCAGAATTGTTTTTTCCTTTCGGCTAACGAGGGTCAGGAGAGAATTAATACAGAAACTTAAACCTTAAGCCGAGCTAAATAGCTCTCTATGCAGTCAGAGTGCAGGAGGAGCAGGGAGATGCTGCCTGCAAGCCCCATGGTTGAGGAGCCATTCTGCAGCACAGCAGATGCTGGAAAAGCTGATCTGCAGAAAGTTAAGGCTCCATCCAAAGCACGGGAGGATTTCCAGTGACACCTCAGCAGATTTTGAATTGAGCCTGCATAACTGCACGATCTGAGCAGTCCCACCAAAGCCCAAACTTCAGCAGTGTTGGTAGCGTCAGTCCTTAGGCCAACAGCATCTTGAAAGCCACAGATTCCTCCCAATAAGCTGGAATGGGAGGAAACAAACCCAGCCAAACTCCCATCCCTTACCTAGGATCATCCTCAGAATAAATTGTGCCAAGAATGCCGGGTAAAGGGATGCTTCAATCATGTTTACATGGGAATTTTAGTTCCACACAGAGTTTTCCTAGCACCAGCTGCTGTAGTGGATAGATTTAGTGGGGGTCTCAGGTGGAAAGTCAAACCTTTTAAATGAAGATATTTTGTCAGTACTGAGAAATATCAATTTTGGTTTGCAGGAGGGTAAGGTGTCACTTTTTCATTCCCATAAAAAAGGGAAGAAATAATGCATCAAGACTGGATAGCTGAGCCTAAAAGAAAACCAGCAGCAAAACAGCTTTTTGGAGATTTAATAAAAGTAAAAAGTATTTTAAAGTGCAGTGATGAAGTCAAGCTTTGAGCTTGTTGCAGATCAAACCCCATGGAATGCCAGTGGCTGAATTCTGAGCCAGTATCTCCTCAATCTTCACGGTTTCTCTGGCTCTCTCCCTGCCCTTTGACAAGGGTCTCCTTGCTGTTTGCTCTCCCACACTGGCACATCAGGAGCTGATCCCGTGAGTCTCAGCAGATTTACACACCCAGGGGCTGGGATACTCCTTTCCTCACATCAAAGGCAGCTGTGTCATGTGCCAGGAGAACCCAGCCAGCTCTTCCTGCCTCACAAGAAGCCCGGGAAGATCCAGGGCCATTCAGAGGCTGCTCCGTGCCACCTCCCTTCGTCTGAGCTCTGCCCCGTGTGCCCCTCCTGAGGAGAGACCGGAGCTGTGGGTGCCCATGTGGTGGAGTTGTCCCAGGGCACTGCAGGAACGAGGGAGAGGCAGGATGAAGGCAGGAGGAAGGGTGAACGGTCTGGCTGCTATAGGACCAGTCCTGCAGCCCATTCCTCTGCAGGCTCACTCCTTCCCTCCTGTGACCCCACAGGCAGCACTGGCTACACACTCCTGTCTGCTCCTGAGCTCTGCACGGGGATCCTTCCTCCAGCCCTGAGCCACATATCAGGATAATACAGCAGCACGGCCCCTTTCTCTCACCCCCATGGGCCAGTCCCTTCCAAAAAGCTGACTTCAGTGGTATTAGGTGCAAAAGCCAGAAAACAACAAGAAAGCAAGCCCCCCCCCACCAGGCCTCAAACATCTCCAGTACAGTTCACTAAGGTAAAAGAAAACAAATTCATAGCCTACAGAGATACAAGGACATAAATCCTTCAGGATGCTGTCTTATCTAGCCACACAGAAATTTAATCACCCAAGTCGCTGCACATCAGGATGGTGAAATACATTTTAGTCTTGATGCCTTCCAGAAAACAAGTTCTTCTCTTAAAAGGTGCTGCAGCAGTGACACATTGTGTGTGTATATATGTACACACATATATATGCTATGGATTTATATGTATAAATACAGAGATCACTTGTACAGAACTGTGGGTAATGGCATTTCCAGCCTGGTGACCTAAGTAATACATACAGCAGTGTCCACAGTTAGACACAAAAGCATTAAAGCTGGTGGTGGATGGCTCCATTACCATTCAATCCATGATTGCACCAAGGGAATAAGAATAATTTAAAAGTTTACCTAACAAATTAAGGCATGCTTGGCAATGCATTCCTAAGACAAAGTGCCCTGAGCTGGTATTCACAAGTCATTTCTGCATTGAGCATGTGGCAGATTTGACTCTTGATGTTTTTGGTGACTGAAGTTGTGGAAATTGCTCAGTCTGGACAGGCCAGATGGCCTCCCCCCTTCCCTGAAAGTGAAATGGTGGGACAGATTATGGGTTCAGCTCAGTCCCACCGCCACAGCCTCCCAAGGGGGAACGTTGCGATGTAACCTCCGTTCAGAGGGGCAGGTACAGATCACAACCCCAACAGAAGACTGAAGATGAAAACACAGGAGCTGGGGATCCTGGGAAAGACTGAGACACCATCATTGGAGAATCTGTGGACAGACAAGGAGCTAAGGCATGTAAAACACACTCCAAACCAAAACTAGGAGCAGGTTTTGGGTTGTGCCTCTTCAGCCTTTTCAATCCACAGTAACTCCTTTTCTCCCTGCTCTGCTCGGTGCTGTCCTGTGGCTTCGGGAGACACCAAATGTGTTTGACTACAGAACAGGCTTCACACTTAACCAAGGTGCAGTCTACACTGGTAATGTATTCCTGTGCATAATGGCCTGGAAGTGCTGTATTCATGTATGAGCTTTCTCAAAATTATTTATTAATGGAAGAGATCATATAAAATATTGCTCCTTAATATGCCTGAAGGACTCCCATAAATGCACAGAATCTGCTCTGCTCTTCGAACAGGTACACGGGCCCTGAGTGCAGCCATGTTATACCAGCACTGAACTACTGCAAGGAAGGAGAAAATCAGGAATGTCTCAGGCAGGAGCCTGGCTCCCTGGGCTCCAGCCTGGGAGCACGTGAACGTGCAGCCACTGCGCTGTCACATCACACCGGGTTGCCATGGAGATAATTGCAATGTCATAACTAAAGGCTAATGTCAGCACCAGGTTTTACAAGGAAATGATTGGATTGTATTTTTAATTTACCCCCAAATTATTGCAACTCCTCCATCAGGAAGAAAATGAGAATTGTATATTTAATTTTTTGACAGCAACAGAGCAGAATGTTGTGGTTTAGGATCCTGAAGTTTTTACATCGCTGTGTTTTTCTCTCAGGTGTTTCTACACACAACCGTATTGAGACAGCAAGACAGAGTTCACAGGCTACACATACATAAGCAATAATAATATACCTATAGACTATGCTGCATGTGTACATCTATACACTGCTCTCCCAGCCTGAGCTTCATTTAGCAACTCTAACTGTTTTATTAACAATATTAATCAATACTTTCAAAATGCTCTCTTGACCTGAGAGTTGTTAAGCTGCTCTCTGGTAAAAACACATGAAACAAAATGAAATTTTAAATTATCTTCACACTTTCTCAACCATGCTCTTTGCCCTTTCTGCCTGAACTGGTGCCTTCCAAGCTCCAGAGCTAAATCCAGGCCAGCACAGGGCCAAACTGCTGTTTTCTTTGGGACTAACTTCAAAGTCAATAAGCTTTTGCACAGCTCCAGTCCCTGGGATGCAGGGAGCGAGCTGTGCTGCTGGGGCTGACGGCAGCACTGCCAACACCACGAGGCAGGGAGCTTGGCAAGGTGGACACCAATGGTGCTGGCAATGTCACGCACACACACGGCACCATTCACAACCTAAAATAATCAATACCGCCCTCGGTGCAGAAGTAGCTTCACCAAAAGCTCTGCTGTGCAGCCCACTCTGAATGCAACAGTCAAAAATACCATGCAAAGGCACAAGTGAAGAGATGAAACAACCTGGATCCCTCCAAAACAGATGCAAGAGAGGTAAGTGTTCATCTTAGCCTGCTGCCATTAATACCACTTGTTTACTGAGAAATTATTATTGCAAAAATGACAGAGACTCAGCCCATGGAGGTTTTACTGCTGGTGAAACCCAAACGTGTCACCTGTGTCACACAGGACAGGGGCTGCTCTGGTTGTGCATGTCCCACCTGTCCTGCACTCGACACTCCCCATTCCTGGCAAGCACCAGGTGTCCCACAAATCACACACGTGGCCTCCTTCCAGCAGGGCTGTGTCCCACCTCAATGATCCCAGAATGTTTGGGTTGGAAGGGAACTTAAAGCCCATCCAGTGCCACCCCTGCCATGGGCAGGGCACCTTCCACCATCCCAGGCTGCTCCAAGCCCCAATGTCCAGCCTGGCCTTGGGCACTGCCAGGGATCCAGGGGCAGGCACAGAGCAGAGCTGGAGCTGGAGCTGCACAGATATGATCAATAGCAACAGGAAAAAGAAAGAATGAGGAAAGAAAGATGAATGCACAGAATCTGTAAGTTGGCTTAAAGGAAACCTGAAACAAAGGTAAAGGAAATTCTTTGGAAACGTTGCAATTTTCTAATTGTTGGCAACTTGAGTTTGATGCATAACGAGGAGAAAATGGTCTAAAATTATAGTAATCTTTAACTCTGTTGACACAATTGCCCTTCTCCTCCTTCATGTTAGATGTCTTTGCTACCCAAAGTGAATTCCAGGAGATAAACAGCAGAGCATTTTCCAAAATCAAAATCCTTGTTCAGATCAATTACACACAAAACCTGAATGACACGACACACAAAGCACTCACTCTTTCTGGCAGTTTAATACCAAAGAATTTATTACCATTGTCAGTACAGTATGGATTATTTGAGTATTAGGAGGATATACATTAAAATATAATGTATCTAATGTATAAAATGTAATGACTGCAGTGAGAGCAACATCACACTTGAGTAGAGAAGCAGAAGTAGGCTCTGTTGGAAGCAATTTGGCCCAGTTTGGAAAAACTAGCTGTTAAAAATCACAGGCAAATCCCAAACTGGCTGTTAGCAGCTACCTTCAGCAAGCTCTGCTTCTTGCCTCTACTGCCTGCTCTGGCAAGCCCAGCCCACCAAGTGCCGCCTCTCCTTCCCCGAGCGTTTAGGGCTGAGCACCCCCATTCCCTTTACATGCCCCTCTGAGCCCCTGCAACCTGCCCCATCTGGGAAATCTCTAAGCAGAAGGGTTCTCCTGGAGAATAAACTCAGCTTTAAGGATGCCACCACCCCCTTGGAGTCACAGCATTGTCTCCTCTGTCTCACATGGGATCGCTAGAAGAAAAATGAGCACATTGGGAAAGGTACCAATTTAGTGTTCAGCACATGACCGAAAAAGAAGGCACAATGGTGTGAAAGTCAGCCAGTAATAAGTAAGCTGCACTTCCATAATTTCATAGGAAAATCCTTGGGGCACAGCCAGATTCTGAAAGAACAAGGCTGTATTTATAGCAATCAGTGTGGTTTGACATATTTCCCCTAATATGCTAAATTACTCCTTCACTATCATCATAACTTCCCCTCAGTCATTCCTCAGCATCTTGTATTAGCCTGGCCTGAAAGCACTTAGGGAGCTTCTCTGGCTGTGACCTCTTTAAAAACACGTTAATTCCGACAGCAGCCGCGCAGGGACGAGGCCGCCCGGGCCGCAATTACCCTGCCCGGGGCTCCCAGGGAGCACGGGGCTCCTCGGCTCTAACAGGGCTCTGCTCCTTCTAATCTGTGTCCTTCTGGCCCTCCCCGCGCACTCCCCCACCCCTCTCCGCAGCTCGGATCATTAAATCCCAGCGGAAGGACGGAGCGCTTCCATCAGCCTCGCACACGCAGAAACTGCCCTGGAGGAATGGCAGCTCTCCCACTTGCCTTGGAGAGCCTGGAGCACGGAGGCATGAACCAAAGACCCCCAGGATTCCCCGATAATCACTGGATCCTCAGCTCCAGGACTGCGCTGGACAATTTTATGGATGACTTGCACGGTCCATGGTTATAGAAAACTACCACTACGAGCCATTTATTTAACAACTTGCCCTGATTTCTCACTCGTGGTCTGATGATGTCCAGAAGTCCCACTCCAGCTCCTGGCTCTGCTGTGTGACAGTCTGTGTGCATCTGCAGCGAAACAAAGTCCTTGCCCTGAAGAATCTAAACTCTGAAGAGGCAAATCTGTTTTGATGAAGCATGTCAAACCTGATCACCATCCAGCATCTCTGCATTTGCCTCTGCTCATCCTTCCCAGCCAGCCCCAAAAGAACAGTCATTACAGCCCTGCACAATTTCTGTGTGGCACTCGCTGGCTTGTGTGAATAATGATGTTTAGTATTTCATCAGGTTATTCCATAACAAATACACCCAGTGATACTTTTATAATGATCATCTCAACACTCTGCCGTGCTGTCCTCAAAATACTAAGTGACAATAACGTAGTTCTCATTTTATTTTTAAAACCACCTGCATTCTCACATCAAACAGAGACTTTTCCTGTAGAGCCAGAACTGGAAAAAGGATAATGCCCCCCCCCCTTTTTTTTTTAAGGAAGGGGTGGGGGGAAAGAAATAAAATCATGCTTCTTCAACCTTTTTTCCTCCCGCTACTCGGGTGCTTGTCTTTAATGAGCAGCTCCAAATGACAGCTTTAATCACTGCCTCTGGCCACTGAAAGAGGCCGCTAATGATAGGAAAGAACAGAGGACCATTTGCATCAATCAGCTCTAGTCTAAATCACTTTTTATGATAATGCATCCAAGCGAAGAAGAACGTCTCTGATGTCTCCTGCATGATGATGTACCACAGTGCTGTCTCCTCATCTCAGACCTCCACATAAATCTCTTAAAGATGCACACACACCCCACCCTGTGCTGCCAGCGCTGGCCCTCGTTTTCTACACCATTAATGATCTACCACCAGGGTAGAGTCAGGAGAGGTTAAGCAATCAGTTCATTCAGTTTTCACTTTCTGCGGGGGATGCCCACTTGCTCCGGGAGGAGGGGAGGGGAATACACAGACAATGCCTGGGCTGTCAAACAAATACAAATTTAGGATCCACGAAATTCTTGCTTTGCCACCCGTTACTGTCAGGGCCTGGCAGAGAAAAAACATTGGGCAGAATCCGGAGGGTGCTGCCTGCTGCAGCATCAGAGCTGTTCGACACAGAGAACTGAACTGCTGCTAAAGCTTTGTTCTTGTGAGTACACTTTATTTACACAGGAGTGCTTTCAAAGTGACTAATCCCATAAACACAGATTACCCCCTCACCCATGGAAGGGTTTATGGGCTCAAGCACTGTTCTGTAACACTAAAACAAAAGACCTGATCCTGCACAAGACAGTGCCCTGATTAGACACTGGCCTGAGACAGAAGATCTGGACGGAATTTCTGACAGATTGAGGTCCCACACTCAAACCAGCTCTGCAAACAGAGCTACAGCAGCTCCTCACCTTCCGAGGCTGCAGCTCTGCGTGTGAGGAGTTGCAGCTGCACTGGCCACGGGAACCATGAGCACACACCCATTTATCCCGCACAGTCCCTACACACACCCAGGCTCCTGCACGAACACACTCGGACGTAGCTGAGTCCGCTGGGTGCTTCTACTCAAAAGGAGCAAAGCAAACAGGACTGAGGTCCCGCAGCACCCCCCACTGCAAGGGTGAGATTTCCCCAAGCTCACCCGACAAGCCCTGTGTGGGAACAGTGGGAATTCCGGCTGAACTGGGTGCCTCATTGCCTCTGGCTCCCTCGGAGACGGCAGCGCTCCCAGGCTGGTGCTGCTGGCTGACCCAGTGACCCAGGGGCTGTCTGCAGGCTGCTGGTGTGCACTGGGGCTGGCGAGCTCTGCTGTCCAGCCCAGCTTTCCTGGGATGCATAATGCCCTCCCGCTGGGGCCCGTGTCAAAACAGCCTCTCCCCGTCAAAGCAAACTAATGGATGCAACAGCAGATCCGCCAGAGTCATGGGGGACGCGTACAAAGACACAGGGCTGCTTTTATTATTTCCCTTAAATAAGGGGGGAAAGAGAAGACAATGTTAATTTGGTTTTGGAGTTTCTCCTAGCTGGCATAATGCTGGATGCAGGAAATGACAGCGATTTCCCTGGCAAGTGCTCACAGTGTTCAGTCTGATCCTCCACCACTGCCTGGAGAGGCCACAAGAGCAATGCTGAGGACTTTATGCTCTTGTAGTTTTGACTGACACTTCTCAGGACATGCTAATCACCTTTCAGGGAAAAAGAGAAGGAAAAGGTCTCCAAATAGGCAATTTTATTTAATCTACTGATGTTAATAAAAAAAATTCTTTTTGCTTATGGAAACAGGCTAACCTCTGCAGGGCTTAATCTTCCCCAGCAAAGGGGGCTCACCACGCTAGTTGAAGCATGGACACTTTTAATCTCCTGATTAAAACCAGGACTAGTATGACTGTACTTATCTGGAGTAAAGGATGGAGGAGAGGGATTTATTTAGAGGGAGCAAAATGCTAACTGAAAATTATGATACCACAATTCTCTAGATGAAAAATCCTTCCAAGAAAATTGCCTTTTTAGCAAGACATCAGGTTCTGGTGGATCATTCAGGCCACATGTGGCCAGAGTCACTGGGGCTCCCAGTAAAGCATGTGGCTTTTGGTGGAAGGTGGCCAGGCTGGTCCCAGCAATCTGATATCAATGTCCAGAAGAGCTAATGGGAAGACTCACAATGGCTTCAGTGGGCTCTGTACTGGGGCTTTAGTAAATGCAATTAGAAAAAAAAAAAGGAAAAAAAAAAAAAAAGACCAGAGCAGTACACAACAGCTGTAGCCCTCCTAAGCCTTTCTTTTTTGCAAATGCTTCCCTTGGCGGCTTTATTTCATTTTATTATAATAAACTTCAAAAGGTGTATTTGATCTGCCAGCATTTTTTCCCTGTCCACCAGGAGTTCATTTCAGCTGTGCAAGGCAGCAAATACTGTACATTAGGTTAATTTTCATTTCAGCTGTACAACATACATTATTGTTTCACTGCTTGGCTTAAGTGAACTCCTGGTGGATACAGTCAAAACCATACCAGCAGATCAAATGTATTCTTTGAAGTTCCCTATAATGAAACATCTTTGAAAAAAAAAAAAAAAAGCTTTCAGAAAGCTTTAAAATATCCTGAATTGTTTGGAGCATTTTAATGTTTTGGCCTGTCCCTTCTAAAACCAAGTAATGAAAAATTTCATGCTGTCCATCATCCTCTCCAGCTTTTACTCCCAGAAGAAGTTATATTATGGATGAAGTATAAATTAATCTCTTTGCTGAATGGTTCAACTTAAATGAGCTTGAGGTGGTTACAAACCACATCAGCAGATGCTGTATATGGTGGCTTTAAAGTAAAAAACCCAAACCCACTGAAACTAGTGTGATTTGAAGGCACGACTCTGAAGTCTACAAACTATCTTCAACTTCACTCCAGGAACAAGCTAAATTCCATTATAAATCTCAGTGAGGAGAACACGTCCTTTGAAAATGCCACCAAGAAGTTCCCTCCTTGTCACAAGGCCTCCCCTAGTTCCCCTAGGATCCTGCCCCTTCCCTTGTGGACTTCCACTGGTTCAGTTGAATTATCCTTTTGTTTTCTTCACCCCCCAGCTTATCCTGACTCATTTTACTGAGCCAGCACAGAGTACAACCCGTGGAAGGGCACCAAACTACACAAGGGAAAGGCTGGAAACTCCTACACCAACTTTACCACCAGTAGATTGCAATATGGAACTGCATCCCAATGAACACACTCCTCAACGCTCAGAGGAGACAACCTGACCCTGATTTCAACAAACTGCACTCATTTCTGATTCGAGAACACGTAAAGCTTGTGATTAAATAGGATTAACCCAACAGGATCAGGTATCTAGAAGAAAGTGGTTTCACTAACAAGTTCTTACAGAAGAGCCCAAGGGCATTCGAAGGCTCATGGATTATCACCAATGGATAATGTCAGAGATGTTCAACCAGTGCCAAGTGAGCTGAGTCTCTGTGGTTTGGGGTAATTTCACAAGTGAGATGAGTGCAGTGGTTTCAACAGCCCAGAGGTGCCCACAGCACCCCCCGGCCTCAGCCCAGGACCCCTGCCCAGCACCCACCTCCCCTGACCTGGAGGTGCTCCCCAGCAGCTCCTGGCCACCCCTGCTGACACCCCCGAGGGTGCTCACCCTGTCAGGAGCTGTCACCAGGGTGGACAGACTGTAAATGGCTCCATACTCCTGTGAGCCTTCTGCCAGGGATTCAGAGAGCTGCACTTCCCTCCCGTTATCATCTCCCCACCAACATCCCATTTTGGACCAAGTAATGAGCATTTCAAACACCCCCCACAGAAAGGAAGAAAAACAAGACACTTTGTGTACACCATTAGTTTTATGCATCTTGCAAATGCAGTTCCCCAGCTCGAAAATCTCCCACAGCTTTTGCTTCACTTTGAACAAAATCACGTTGGACTTCTGATGAATAGCTCAGCTCAAAATACACTTGGAGGCTTTTCCTTGAATTCTGACTTGGGAGTAAATAACCTGCAGTGAAGCTAATTGTATTGAAAATTCAGAATATTGAGGAAACGTTACATGTGATAAATATTTACCCTAAAGGAATTCAAAGGGAGTCTGCAACAATTTATTTCTAACCAATACCAAGTAATATAAAATTGCAGGGAAAATGCAGCCCCAAACCCTATATTTTTCCAACTTGTACTAATGATTGTTCTTTGTGAAAAATGCCAGACAACAATATCCTTTAACCATACACAGCCATGTGGGTTCATGCTCTGCGTTAGCATTTTTCATCCCAATGTCCTCTGCAAAACAACGGATTGATGCTGCTTTCACTTAAATTGGTGTAACTAATTAGACCCAACTAGAATTACTCCTGATCCTATTCATGTAAACAGCCTTGATGACTTCAGTGGTGCTATTAGTGAAAATAAGGACTCACACAGAGCAAGGATTTATGGGCTCAAATCCTCTCTATTTGAAGCCTCAGTAAAATGCAGCCAATTCCAACGCAGAAGAAGAAAGCTGAGCTGTGCACAGCTGAGGAGTGGAAGAGTAAAAAAAAGGGGAACATTTTTGGCCAAATAAATTGGGAGAGAAATCACTCTGTGAAAGAACTGTCAAATAAAAAAGCTGGTACTGAGATTTTCAAAAGGGGCACCTGGAGAGAGGCAGGGAAATTCAGAAGGCACCGGTGACACGGGAGGCTGGGAGTGCTCAGCACCCCACGGCTTCCACCAGAGCTCTCACTTGAGAAAGGTATTTGAGAATGTTGATTCACACAGGACTTTTCCTTTAAGCCAAAACCAGGGAGGACATGCATGGAAATGTAAATGGTTTCATTTTGAGCTTGAAAATTCAGATCAGCTTCATGTTTCAAATGAACCCGTTCATCCAGCCATCGCAGTGCCTAAATTCAGTCCCTCAAGCTAATGCTAAAGCAGATGATTATGAAATAAAAAGTTCTTCTTAAAAAAAAAAGGAAGAGGGGGAGAAACTATATTAATCACTACCAGAAAACATCTGTTTTTAAACGAGGTGTTTTTGATCTACACTGTTTGTGATGCAAGAGGAAGGCTTTGCCATCCATATGACAACCAGATCTTCATTTTGTTGGGATTAGGGGTCAGCACAGGGGACCGGGGGAGGGAAGAACGGGAAGGGAGCAGGAGAAAGATTCCTGTAATAAATGCCAGGACTCTTACTCTATAAACACAACCTACAGACCATGAGCCACAAGTCCACTTTCGATGTTTCTGCTTGATTTATATGAGGATAGATCAATTAAAAGTTGAAGGTTTTATCTCATTTGCAGATATGTGAGAGGCTTCTCTTCAAACACCCTTAAGTATACACCAAGGGTAGGTTCAAAATGAAGATGCTGCAAACACAGACACTTAGGAAGAGTCATTGCACACACAGAGAAGTTCGGCTTCTGTTTATCATTTCTGTAGCTGAAACTGTTTCAGAAAGGACAACATCATCAGGGTCTTTGCTCCATGACAGCTGGAGAGATGGAGCAGAGACCTGACCCTGCCACCAGCAGACCAAGAACAGAATTGACCAAGTTTCCAAGTCCTGTTCCTGGGCTTTTTAAACAAACCTAATGGTCTGAAGAGAAAAGAGTGAAGAAAGGGATAGTCTTCTACCCAAGAACTGAGTCTGAGCTCATCCTGCAGCAAGTGAAGGACATCTTGACATGGAGAGAGCGCCACAGAGCTGAGACAAGTGGGCTCTGCACCAGCTGCTTGTTCCATCTTCATCTCACCCATGGCTGTGGCATTTCAGCTGACAGTGCTTCAGACCACTCCTCCCCAGAATGACTGGAACTGGCTTTCTGAGGTTACAGAGTAGAGGGGCTCAAAAGTGCTTGAAGATGTTCAGGTAAAGGTTTAAAGAAACTCAGATTATATTCCTGCGAGGATACTTGTTATGCTAACTTGGCAGTCATGTCTGTTTGCCTGCTGCACCAGAAACTACATTAAAAAAAAATCTGGTTTATTCACACATATGTACAAGTTCCTCCCAGCCCTGGATCTCATGGAAAGCAAGTACTTCAAAGCACATTTCCTTGGAGGATTTTGTCTGACCCACCCCTATTGTCACCACCTTTCCTGTAAGATTCTCTCTCCTCAACACAGCTGAAAAATATTGCCTTAGAAATATCTTTGTATCATTTCATTTTTCTGCATCTTCTCACTGCTCACAAGAAATTCAGAAAACACATCAAACACATGAAAGGGAAGTTTCAGATTCCAGGAAATAGGAGAAACACAATTCAAGCATTGCATTTCCTCCTGCATCATGAAAAAACATACCACGAGGACGGCAGAAGTTTATTTTTCACTGAGACTGACACAAGCATCTGACAACCTGCATTATAATGAACATAATTATTTTAATGTTGTGTTTAACATTGCTCCTTATCTTTCCCAGTACACACAGCAGTGTATGGTAGGGTGAGCAGGGTAAGTGAATACATCACTCCTTCCCTCCTTCTACTCCCGCTGCGCTTTAACCGCGCACGAGAGCGCGCGATTAAAATGGCTTAATTAATCCTCACGCTGTAAAGGATGGAGGGAGCGATGTTCAACTCATGTACAAACACATGCAACCACTTCCTAAGGAGGTACTGAGGATCTCCTGAAGTGCCTGAAGAAGGAAACTCCACTGTTACCTTCGTACCCACACTCAAGATCAGGGATAAGGAGAGGGGTCCTGCCTCTCCACACCTGCCAGGAACCAAAGGGCAGCACAGACCCTGCTCGTGTTTTGTGTCCAAGGGTCTCTCCCAAGACACCATCCAGGCGTTCATTCATGGAAGAACAGAAATTCAGACAGCTTTTCTGCTGCATGAGCTACATCCTTCCTACTTACCGCTGATTCCCCAGATGATTGGCAGCCACCCAATTACACACCTTAGAGGCCAGGATGAACTTTGCTATTTCCATTCTGTAATAAAGGCCCAATCATCCATTTCAGATCCTGGACCCATCGTGGATATCCTTACCTTTGTAACCTGGTGATTAAGGCTACAACAACATGCTCTCGGCGGGTCAGTTGGAAATTTGAGCTGGAGGAAAAGGCTGCTGCCTACTCGTTAAGTGGTGTGTCACAGGGAAGGCTGATTACAAACTACATTAAAAATCTGTGTTGGCTTCTGATTAGTTTTCTGGTAGAATTAAGGTTTTGCTTTTGACCTACAAAGCAGTGAATGCTTTGGGCACTAATTACTTAAAAGCTCACTCCTCCCTCCACGCAGCAACATGACAAGCTGTGGTTAGTGGGTGTTCTCAAGCTGACAGTCCCTTGGGGGTTGTTTCACTGCAGAGTGAACTTAAATAACTCAAGTCCTATCAACACACAGGAGCCCTTAACTCAGAGCCCAGACAAGCTCTTTAATTCTTTCATCCAGGGACATAAGTTAAGCCTTACACTCAGGCTGATGTGACAGATCCACCCCGTGAGCAGCTGGAAAGGACGCGCTGAGAGTGGCTCGGCACTGCCACAGAACTGCCCGGGCTCCCCGAGGACAGATGAGTGCTGCCACCCTCAGCTGGGAGCTCCTGCTACCCAGGGAGCATCCCTTGGGCCAAGGAGGGATTAAAGTGGGAAGGTGCCAGTGCAGGGATGGCCACAGTGCGATTCTGAGCTGGGACTCCAAGGGACTCCAACATGGTACCTTTGTGAGCTCTTTAGAGGGGACATAATAATGGAAAGTCTTAGCCCAGGTGGCACCAGCCTGGATCAGGGACACCTCTTGCTCTTAAATTCCCTGAGTTTATTGGACCTTCCTGCAAAATCCACCTTTCCTCTCAGGATCAGAGACTTCAGATGGCTGGTTATGATAACTGTGGCAGCTCTGCCCTTTCCCTCCTGCTGCCAACCGCACAGATTAACTTTCAGCACAGCTGAGGGATAAGAGGCCAGCAATAATTTGTATCAATTTTGCATATTTTAAAAATATAACATCACAGCTTCAAGGTAACATTACATAACATTTTCAAGTGACATTATCCCCATGTGTCCATCACCTATCCAGTTGTAACTCAAGCAGCCGTTCCCAAGATCATTGTTACAGAATCCCAGAATGGTTTAGGCTGGAAGGACCTTAAAGCTCATCCCATCCCAGCCCTGCCATGGGCAGGGACACCTCCCACTGTCCCAGGCTGCTCCCAGCCCCAATGTCCAGCCTGGCCTTGGGCACTGCCAGGGATCCAGGGGCAGCCACAGCTGCTCTGGGCACCCTGTGCCAGGGCTTGCCTACCCTCACAGGGAACAATTCCTTCCCAATAGCCAATCTAAGTCTCAGGTATAATTCCTAAACCCCAACACTGAACATTTGTGATTCAGTGATGGCTCTCAGATGTTGATAGCACGATGCAATCCTGTTCACTTCTGAGGTCCAGACAGGATAAAGAAAAGTCACTTTAATCGTGAGAACCTCCTATATTCATTTCAACTCTGATACCACCTGTTGGTCAAAAAAAGGGTTTAAATCACACACTTCTTTCAAAGAGGGAAAATATTTATCTATCATCAGTTTCTGAACTACAATGACTATACTTAAAGATAATCCAACACTTCCAGGTTCCATAGTACTGAAGTGTGTTCTCTCTCTCTCTAGGTTTTCAATCCCATATATTCAAGGTGGGAAAGTTCTTTTCTTTTGTTCTTCACGCTGTCCTGGGCTCTGCTGTTGCTGTCTTATTAAAATCAGGTTAACACAGACTTATTTCTCAGAGGCCACTTGTTCATTACACGGGTGTCACATGCTTTGCTACATTTCACTGCTCCACTTCTGACAGAATCCAACTCCACAGACCAGAGCAGAACCTAAAAGCACAGATTTACTTTTTATTCTGAGCCACTGCGTCATCAGCTGGTTATTTAAAACCTCGTTCTGAGAGCCTGAGCCCAAGAGGCCAAGACTTTCCACTTAATAGGACTGAACAAACTCCTCAAGTTGTTATTAGGTGTCTGCTTCTGCATCATCATTAGCAATAATGATTTATAGTTCAGAAAGTCTCTCTGTCCCACAAGGTTCCTATTTTCACTTGATCACATGGAATACACACGCAGGGCAATGAGGCACCCGTGGCATGGAGAGCCACAGGAGCTTATGAAGTATTTATCAGTAAGTGGTACAAACTGGAAAACTTGCAATATGGATGGTAAAATACCGTTAAAAAGAGCTATAAAAGTAAGTCATTGTAATTTGAGGTTACTAATATTGCAGTTACCCCTGGCTAGCTACATTGTTAGGTGTAATATATAGGAGCTCACACACACCCAGGCAGAATTAAACACACACAGCTCATGGACTGCAGATGAGGTTCTCAGGAGAGCCAGCTTAGATGAAAGAGTTCTGACTCTTTCCAACCCCCAAATTCTTCTTCAGGCCATAAAAGGCAAACAAAACAAACCTCGTGGCTGGTTTTGGGGCTGTGACCCACACTCTGACATTCCTCAGGCCCCACTGCTCTCCCCAAGCTCAACCCTCTCATGTGCGGCCCCAGGGAAGGTTTGTCCCTGACACCACCTTGCAGGGGTGAAATGTTTGTCACCCTGGGCAAACAAGTGAAAGATAAGACTGTGCCCACCTCACCTGTGCTGGTAAAGTTTAAATACTCTGTGAAAAAGTCACAGTAGCTATGGATTAAAAAAAAAAAGAGAAAGTCTCTTCAGAAAGGAATTTTTGTCACCACCCCTCTTCAGATCATGCCTTTAGAAAGCAAACCCCTTGCCTACATCTCTGAGCAATGTCCATAGGCTGTGCATTCAATTCCTCACCAAATTCCACCACTGTTCCCCTTTCAGCTGTGACTCCACATCACTTGAAGTAACTCCACAAAACCATCCACTTTCTCAGCACACTGGACCTTACTCCAGCTCTCTTGTCCATCTTAGATAAAACACAGCAAAACTGCACTATAATTACACAAACTCTTAATTAAACTGAAGAACTTAAAGCACCTCCAATGGTTTTATCAGCAGCAGCAGCAGTGCCATTCCATCAGGATGACAGACTTGCATGTATTACTGAGCCCCTAATTAGCAATTGCTTCCCTAGTTGAAAACTGCTAAAATGCTATTAGGAAATATGTTTAAAATAGACACTGCCATGAAGTTCTGTGGCAGTACCTACCAAGTGATGAGGCAGCAGTGGCTGGAGAGGGGCCTCACCCCCTGTCCTGGAAGGGCACCAGCAGGGTCAGATCCTGCTCTTGCCCAAATCCTTGCACAAGGCAGGGGTGGGTGCTGGGAACCCCCTCCCACCTCAGAGCTGTTGGACCCTGGGAGCACAGCACCCTCCCGGCCTGTCCCACACTGTCCTCACCCTGTTGCAGCCCCACTGCTCCCAGGGGCTCTCTGCCCTGGGGTTGCCCTTGCTGCCCAGCTCACAGCCTCCCCACCCCACAAACAGGTGCCAGCAAGCCCTGATGACACTTTTGGCTGGGCCAAAGGACAGCCACACCATCAGTGTCCATCAGGGTCAGGGGGCACAGCTGGCTCCTGTTACCCCTCTGCAAATCCCCATGCAGCAGCACTTCTCATGGCCTTTGTGCCCACATCCACATGGTTATGTTAAAGCCTTGGTTTTCCCTCAAAGAAGGAAAATTCCTCCCAACAGAGTCCCCTCACAGTTGCAAGGACCAGTCTGAAAATGCAAAGTGAGCAGAGGATGGGGTGGGGGCAGTGGGACCTGGCCTGGCAGTGGGACACCCGTGGTGGTGGGTGGTGGTGGCTCTTCCCTGCACATGGACTCTCTTAGTCCTGGAAACTCCACTGCTGGGACAGAGTTAACCTGGATTTAAACCACAGCAGGAACAAATGTGACTCCAGATTCCTCACAGTTACTCATGGCCCATCCCCAAACCCACAAACTCTAACATGAAGCTTTCCTTTAATGATCAGTGCATAACACACATACCACCAGCACAAACCTCTGGGAACCAAATTCTGTTTCATGTGTGGCCAGATCAGATCTTCCCCGGGGTTTTCCATGCCAGGAACAGCCAATTTTCCTGCTCATTAACAACACAGCACCTAGAAACATTCACCTAGAAACACTCAGAAACAATTTCCAGCCCTCTGGATCCTGAGTTGGAGCACTGATGCTTCCCTCTTCTGCATCCTGTGGCTGCAGGGTTAATAACAGGGGTTCCTACACAATATCAGTGTTGTAAGTCAAAATTTGCTCCTTGCAGAAGATGTTTAGAAGGAAGGAAGAGCTTGGGATGTCAGATGAGGAAATAATTAATTTCTTGCCCCTTCCTGTTTTTCCTTGCCTATTAAAATAGTTCACAATAAAATCAAAATTATTACTTTGGTATTCAAGAAATTTTATATCCAGCTTCCACTGGGGGAAATACTGCTCTTTCCTATTAATCCAGGACTTTAAAATGACAAGTCCATTAACGAGGTGTGTGTGCAATAAAACCCCCACACTGATCAGGGATGCATATTTATGTGGCAAACTTGGGATGCTTCAGTTTTACTGGCAGGAATGGATGCCAGCTCCTTCCCAGCTTGGGGTGGGCATTTTAATGTAAAAAGGAGAACATTTCCATGGTGGTCAGGCCTCCAAACCCAGCACTCCCTAAACACCTCCGAGCTTTGCCTGAGAAGCTCTGAGCAGCCAGAGTCCCTGTGAGTTTGCTGCAGGGAAGTTAAACACAGGCTGGGATCATTTTTGCTGGAAAGGCAGGCGTGTGCCACGCTCCATTCCCATGGAACCAGAGGGTATCAGCCCCAACCCACTGCAGCAGGACCTGGCCACACCACAAGGCAGCAGCAGCCCCTGGCAGAGCCGTGGCACCCAAGCACAGCTCCCCTGCCACCACCATGCCAGGCTCCTGCCCAGGGCTGACTCAGCAGCAGGGGTATTTTTGGGAGCTGAAAGCAGTGGTGAGATGTGATGGGCAGTGAATCTTTTTGCTTAGTCAGTCTGCTGAGAATGACTTTCAAATAACCCAAGAACACAACAAGGCTCTAAAAAGGAGACCAATTTGTGTTTATTAGGTGGAGAACAAGGCTACTTCTTCAATCAGTGAAATTCTCCCTGTGAAATGGAGGTTTATTCACCCTTTTATATTGTCATTTAATAACCTCGTAAGTGAAGAATTACAAAACCGAGGTAATATTGAACTGATTTTCATATTTCCAGTCATGCAGTTTTTCTGCTTTGCTAACTTTTAGACACTCAGCTCATATTCTACCACATCTTTAAAGGTCATTGCTCCCACTGGACTTTGGGGGGTAGGGGGGGTGTCGGTAGATAGAGATGCAACTGCAAAAAGG
Organism: Oreocharis arfaki; assembly: GCA_013398015.1. Taxonomy (NCBI): domain Eukaryota; kingdom Metazoa; phylum Chordata; class Aves; order Passeriformes; family Paramythiidae; genus Oreocharis; species Oreocharis arfaki. Next base: position 766,830 of record VZRR01001396.1, on the reverse strand, counting down.
CTCAGGGCTGCTTAGGTTCCTTCCTTCATCAGTGTTTCCTCTCCTTAAAAAGTAAGAAAGCTGCTGTGTCTCTGTAGGAAAGGTTCTGAAAGGATTCTGGAGGCATACAGAGTCTTCAACAAAAGTTTCAAAGCAGCTTCATCATTTGCAGTGAACACAAGTTTTTGACTGCTATGTAGGAAGAAGCTTGAATAAGCTCAGATCTCCGAATTGAAGGTTTCTCTAAAGAAAAAGCTCTAGAAATGCCTGCATTTAGATGGGGGGAAACGAGTGTGAATCAAGAACAAAGCCCTGAGACCCAGCGAGAGGGAATAACCTTTCAGATCAAGCTGGTTTCCCCACCTGAGAGAGTTCCAGCCTGTGCCTTCCCATTTGATGCAAATGTCTGTCAGAATGGCACTACTAGATAATAGATAAAAGATTATCTGTGACATTATGGAAAATGAAAGCTTCAGAATGGCTACGAGTTCCATAAAAAAAAAAAAAATTAGATAGCCTTTCTGAAAGGCAACAATAGCCCCTCTGGTTTATTCAGCACCTCGCGTTGGGCACCGGCAGCTCAAACGCCTTCCCTGGCTCAGCCCTGTGCAGCAGCTTCCCCGCTGCCTCCCCCAGGAAACAATCCCAGTTATGCTTCTGATGGAGCACCTCTCCTGTCAGGAAAGGCTGGGGGACCTGGGGTTGATCAGCCTGGACAAGAGAAGGCTCCAGGATGACCTTTGAGCCCCTTCCAGTGCCTAAAGGGGCTCCAAGAGAGCTGGAGAGGGACGTGGGATAAGGGGAAATGGCTTCAAACTGGAAGAGGGGAGGTTAAGATTGGATATTGGGAATAAATCCTTCCCTGTGAGGGTGGGGAGGCCCTAGCACAGGGTACCCAGAGGAGCTGTGGCTGCCCCTGGGTCCCTGGCAGTGTCCAAGGCCAGGCTGGACGGGGCTTGGAGCAGCCTGGGACAGTGGGAGGGGTCCCTGCCCATGGAAGAGGGTTGGAATAAGATGGTCTTTACGGTCCCTTCCAATCCAACCCATTCTGTAACTCTATGATTCCTTTCCCTAAACTGGAAATGGTGGCAGAAACTCAGCTGAAGTAGCTCCACATGCAGCACCCTTGATTACACAGGAGAATTACCCGTTCAAGGCAGGGATTGCCAGTACAGACAGGAGTTAGATTTTCATACCAACCCTCCCTGACCTGCCCAACCACTGGTGTTTCACTTCCCAGAGCAGGCCCAGGTGGTGACACCTTCCCTTCACAGACTCCTGCCATTCACTCCCCAGCGAGGGGAAGCTGCAGGTTCCTGCAGCAGTGGTGTCAAAACGCTGCCCGTGCTCAGCCCCAGCAGCTGCTCAGCTGGAGTGGCTCATGGCAGGGGACCCAGCCCGCCCCAGCTGCAGCCAGGACTCCCACCACGTACAGCAGGGAGACTCGGGACATCTGTGCAAGTGTTTGTCTCGTTCAGCTGGTGTAAATTGGCACAACTCCACTGACATCAGCGAAGCCATACCGAGTTATATAAACTGATGATCTCACCCCCGTAATTACACACCATTTCCTATCTACACATACTGTCCTGTACAGCACGATCCCAGTTACCCTGTGCATTCCTCCTGCATGCTGGGAGAGCCCAGTCTTACTGGCCCAGGAGCACAATCTAGTGGATTTCAATGGACTGCACCTTTCCATTCACAGCAATCCAGCACCTTGCATTAAGCACAAAGCTCAGCTTAACTACACCAAACTCACACCTATTGTTTTCATTAAGTGAAAGCACAGTGGAGGTCAAGCAATACAGATGCTGCTCGACACCAACATTTCTCATTGCTCACTCATTCTGAGTGGTGCTGCACAACTGACATTTGGGCACTCATGTAGAAAAAGCTGTGAAATAATATTGAAAATGTGGAGAACAAGCCCTAACAGGCACTGGGATGGGGCAGTGATGGGGGACAGACAGCTCGTGAGACAGAAATAATCCTGCCACCCTGTGCAGCCCGGACTGGTTATCCCTCTCTTCTGGCAGGAGGTTGGAGTGCTCATGAGCACCTGTAGTGACAAAGCCAGTGTGTGCCAAGGACACACACGTGTGTCTTGTGCCACTGAGTGAGAAAGACCTTGAGCCTTCACCACCAGCCTTAGCAAACCACCAGTTGCTGCTGAGTCCCTGCTCTCTGACTGGGAGACAATTCCAGGACCATTTCTGTCCATCCCTGAGGACCAGCTAAACCCCCTGGAGCTGCAGCAGTGGAGGACACCCAGCCCAGGGTGAGACAGGCCCTGTGGCAGAGTCCTGCTGCTCAGTGGGGTTTGTTTTATCTGCAGAGCTGCTGCGCCTGGAGCCCCGCTGCAGCCGGGGAGACCCAGTGGAGTGTGCAGAGAGGCTGGGATCCGGCAGCAGCTGCCCACATGGCACTTATTTCAGGCAGATAGAACCAGTCCACTGTTAAATTAACAACTGTGAACGGAGCAGGGAATTGGGCTGGTGCTGGAGCTGTTTCAGTTTGATTTGGGCTGTGTCGTTTTGCTGGGCAGGGCAGCGTTCCAGCGCTCCAAGGTGAAAATGCGTTTGTGCTCTTCAGTAACTCTGAATAAGCACAATCACTTTTTAAATTGAAACCCGTATCACACAATTCCCAGGGAAATGACAACATAAGAGAGCTCCAGCTAAAGCCCCTCAGTGTCCAGAAAATGAGCTCTCCATACGGTGAAGGGAGGAACTGTGCTTCCCTGGCCAATGTCTGCAGGGCAGAATTGGGATGAAAAGTTCCCTGTCCCAGGCTACAGAACTACCCAGAAATTGCAGGCTCACAATCCATCCAGGGTTTAATTAATACATCCTCAGAAAGCCACACCACTCTGGCTGTTGTTAGAGATGCTGATTTTTCAGTGTGGTTGAAGCCTCATTTATGATTTCAGTAAAAGCTCCATTTTTTTTCTTCTCTCTCCAGTTAAAAAATGAGCCTCTAGCTACAAATTGGACGATTACAGACAGTATTGTAGAGCAGCAGTAAAAAAGTGTTAATGAGCTGCAGGATATCAGAAGCAAAAAAGAAAGTATTTCCCCCGCAGGCCAAACAAAATTAATTTTAAAAATTAATGTAAACCACTAATGCAGCAAGTGCTTCCATTAAATTATGGGGCTCTGACATGTACAATGCAATATTTTTGCCATTGAATTTGTTATCTAAAAGGTGTTCATTGTTTATTATGGTGTGAAAAGCTGTTTTGCTCCAGATAGGCTGGTTCATTAAGGAATTGGATCCTTGCCATAGCCCTATTTCTTAGCAATGAAGCGATGCCCTGTAGCAAAAAACCACGGAGAGCGGCTCTCTGTGTAATATCAGAAATGTAAATCAAAAGACTCCAGTCTGCTTTTTAAATGGCTTTTGGTCTTTACAGAGATCAAATTCACCCCAAATATTTCACATCGCTGGCTGGTCAAAATGGCTTCTCCAAATTCCAGCTCTGCTAAATGATTATCATGAACACAATCCCTGTCAACGAGGGGTTTGTAACGCTCAGGCTATTAAAACACTTTTAATTCTGCTGCTTCATTCTTCAAACTGTAACAGGTTTGATTTTAGGAAGGGAAAGAAAACCATGTTTTAACTGCCTAAGGAGAAAATAACGTTCTGATAACAACACAGATATGTACAATTACACAAAAGCTAATGACTTTTAATATTTCAGGGTTGAAAATTTCACATAACTGGATTTTGACGTTCCTATGTGTGCTGAATGGGATCTCTCCCAGCAAAGACTCTCAGTGGGGTCAACAGTGAGAACTGGGGTTGGACACAAGGGCATGGGACCTTGCTGGGGGAACTGGAGCAGGTAAGGCCTGAGGGACAGGAGCAGATATGGCCTAAGGACACAGGGCAGGGAAACAAGAATGAGAAACAAGGGCTGCTTTTGTTTCTCGATGTGGATAGGAAACATCGGAGCTTTTGCGTCTAAATAACAGTGAGGAGAGGGAAAACAAAATCTAACCAAAAGCCCTCTGTTGGCATATAAAAAATTACTCTATTTAGCAAAATTAGATACTTTGTTGGCCTTCATTTATGAGCCAAAACACCCTGAGGGGGACTACTTACCAACTTTAATTAGTAATAAAAAGCTTACAAGTGCCAGGGGAGCCAGAACTGGAGTCCATGGGCCAAATCCTGCACTCAAATTACATCAGTTTGAATTTAGGTTCTTCTTACCTTCAAAGAAGTTGCTTTGTGGTTTCCATGGGACAGCTTGGTGGCCTCAAGTCACACCAAAGGCAGCAGAGCTGTGCTGGGAAACTGTCATTGGACCAGGTTTAAAGGATTGTTGTCTGGAGATTTTTATGTGCTTGAGGCAAGAGCTGCTGAGGATGAGCGACTGTAGGGATTTGTAGGGCAAGATTTGGGTAGTGGGGGGGCTGCAGGGGTGGCTTCTGTGGGAAGCTGCTGGAAGCTTCTCCCATGTCCAAGGGAGCCAACAGCAGCCGGCTCCATGGGGCTCCCAGGGAGATCCATGGGGGAGCAGAGATCCACCTGCAGCCCCTGGAGGAGCCTGGGGCAGAGCAGGGGGGTCTGAAGAGGCTCTGACCCCATGGGAAGCCCCTGCTGGAGCAGGGTCCTGGCAGGGCCTGGGACCCTCTGGAGAGGAGAGCCCGCCTGGAGCAGGGTTGCTGGAAGGACTCGTGACCCCATGGATAAAGGGACCCACCCTGGGGCAGTTCCTGAAGGACTGACCCCATGGAAGGACTGACCCCATGGATAAAGGGACCCACCCTGGGGCAGTTCCTGAAGGACTGACCCCATGGATAAAGGGACCCACCCTGGGGCAGTTCCTGAAGGACTGACCCCATGGATAAAGGGACCCACCCTGGGGCAGTTCCTGAAGGACTGACCCCATGGATAAAGGGACCCACGCTGGGGCAGTTCCTGAAGGACTGACCCCATGGAAGGACTGACCCCATGGATAAAGGGACCCACACTGGGGCAGTTCCTGAAGGACTGACCCCATGGAAGGACTGACCCCATGGATAAAGGGACCCACCCTGGGGCAGTTCCTGAAGGACTGACCCCATGGATAAAGGGACCCACACTGGGTCAGTTCCTGGAGAATCTCCCCTGGGAGGGACCCCAGGGTGGAGCAGGGGCAGAGTGTGAGGAGCCCAAGCCCTGTGGAGGAAAGAGCAACAGAGACAACGTGTGCTGGACTGACCACAGCCCCATTCCCATCCCCCTGAGCCTCAGAGGGGTAGGAGGGACAGAAAATCTGGAGCAAGTGTGTCTTGCAGGGAACATGCTGTGATTTGCCACCTTGCCCAGACTCAACTTTTACACATCTCCCAACATATGGGCTTGAAAATGAACAGCACCAAAGCAATAAAGGTTGGTGTTCATCCATGGAGGTCTCAGAGATACCAGCATCTCTGGTTTGATGTTTACTGCAGTCATTTCAGTTTCTATACTTAAAGCAGCAGGACATGTATTTGTGTATATTTACGTGCATGGGATATTCATGTTAAAAATTTCCGCATGAACAATCATGCCCTAAAACAAGCAAAGGGACTAATCCTGCTGCCATACACTTGACTGAGTGTAGTTACCTCTGTTGTTGACTTTCAGCTGCTAAACTCACAGGTGAGAAGATAATTTAGCTCAGCTTTCTTCTATTGATCTGAGAAACAAAGTTTATACAAAGCTTTCACGGTGAAATCAAAAATCCCATGAAAAAGCAGGCAGTGCTGGGGGACAGAGCCTGGACATGAGATCAGCGAGAGCATGACTTACCATAAACCTTGCATCAGACCTTCCTGTGAAATCTAATTTCAACTCTCCTGAAAGAAACTTCGCCAGTGCCAGACCTAGTCGGTCACTGATGGCCAGTGAGCCACAGCTGAGGCTCTTGTGGCCAGAGGTGTCCTGGTGCAGCAGGAGGGACCCCACACCCCACTGACACCTCCCAGAGCCACTGAGCAGCCCTGCCAGTGTTGGGCTTCCAGCAGCTGCCCATGGAGAAGAGGCACCTCCTGTCCCACATGACACCAACCTTTGTTTGATTTTACTGAAGAGGAGATGGTCAGAGGTGGAGAGACCCTGGCACAGGGCTGGGCACCCCATGGGTAAGTCAAAAACCCAAGTACAGACATTACCCCAGTGTGGTGCCTCTGCACATCATGTGCCTCGGCAGCTGAGCTGAAAAAACACTTGGTTTTGACCACAGAAGGGTCAGGAAGGAGCAACGAGGCAAGCAAGCAAAATCATTTCCAGCCCTCTCCCATCAGGCAAGGGCCTGGATTAGTAGAAGGTAATTTCTGGACAAACTATCTATTATCCATGAAACAACACCTTTTCTTGCTCTAGCTACCAGAACACTTCCATTTTCCAGGCCAAAGGGAGTTGACAAACGAGGCCCCAACTTGCTGCACACTGCAATAGTTTTACAGATTGCAACTGGTTATTAGTACACATATTAGCCAAAATTCCTTCCTTTTGCACTACAAGGCACCCAGACAAGCAAACTTCTGCAGCAACAACACTCAGAAAGGGACCGAGAGACCAGTGTGATGCCTTTGTGCAGACATACTGACCACACACTCACAAGTGCTGCTGTTTTCATCAGGTGGAGTCATCTTATACACACAAATAATAAATCAGAATCTAACAACACAGAACAGCATTTCACTGTTTCCAGTCCATCCATTCCTGATGAACAAACATGAGGAAAGCAAGAGGGGGTGGTACTTGGTGGTGATGTGAGTAGAGTCAAATTTGGTCCCAGGTACACTGGTGTAAAACCAGCATTTGGGATGACTCTGGACTGACATCCAAGTCCCTGTTTTTTGCCATCTGTATTCTGCCTCTGTGGATCTGACCTATATCGTTTGAAGGAGAGAGGAAGCACAAGCATTTGGAAGTGATGCTCCTCCATTAGCAATGAGATTAATTAAGACACTGCTGGGCACTTCTCCACAGCCAGGCAGGGCTGTTAATGGCCATTGATTTTTTTTTCAAACAGCATGTACAAGTTTAAATGGTGTAAACTGCCCCAGATTCCCTTTCTCTACCTTCGTCTCCCCTGCTAGGGGTTAACCTCGCTGGAGATAGGGAAAAAAACAGTCCCCTCCTTCCTTCGCCTGCGGCACCAAGATCAGGAAATTCACTGCTAATCACTGCAGTTGTGATTTCTGATTTCAACTGGCAGCACGGAGAATTGAACTCCAGTCCCCCGAGTACAGCAGGCTGCGCCAGGCAGGCCTTGAGCTTGTTAAAACTGTGGTGCTGCCATGCGGTTATCAATTTTAAATTAATCTCTCCCTCCATGCACACTTATCCTCCTCCACCCTCTCTTAAAGTGGCTGCTAAAAATATAAACTCCAGGTTACCTCGCTCTAAGACTTAACTAAGTAAAAACCGGGATACTATTAATTACAGGTTTCCTTCAGCCTCAGCACCTGGAAAAATGGATTTCTGCACTGTCTCAGGGATTTGCCTAATCCACTTCCTGCAGTAAAGCCAACCACTGCTCTGGCTGTCTTAGCATCCTGCCATGCAAATCCTCCCTCCCACGATGAGCCCCTCTCCAGGAGTACCCTGTCTCCGGGGCTGGAGCAGCTGGGGAAGTGGAGCCTGGCAGCAGAACACCAGCCAGCTGGGAACTGGAGCTCTGTGGGCTGAGTGTGTGCTCTGCACTCAACCGAATCTGCCCTGCTGAGACAGGCCAGAGGTTCAGACATCGCTAACTCGACTCCCCCTGTCCCGGTGTCCCCATCACACTGCAGCAAACCTGTGCCAAGAGTGAGCATGAGGTGCTGCGCTGCACCCCAGGGAGAGCCCCTGACTTCAGGCACCGACTGGGGTTGTAAAAATTGCCCCCAAATCCAACTTAATGGCTTGGCTCCCTCCCCATGCTGGAGTCTGACTGTCTGCCTCTGCTCAAGAGCGGCCTGGCTAATGTGGGACAGGGTTTTAAAGCCTTTGTAGTTGGCCACGTCCACCTGCAATAACAAATACCTGCACCCTGGCACGGTGCATGTGGCAGCCCTGGCCCTTGCAGCTTCATCTCCTGCAGCTGCAATTGCTACAGCAGCCAGAGTGCAGAGGCACCGAGGGGAGGTCACCTGGTGCTGGAGGGGGCTCAGGAAAGCAATCAGCTGGCATCTGAGCAGGGGCCACGCCGCCACCTCGGTGTCAAATGTGAAAATCTGGGGAGGTGAGTTTATAAACGACTGCAGGCGTCAGCATCCAGTTTGGAATCTATAAACATCTGAAATCTGTTAGTACTTTATTTGTAATGATACTGCCAACAGACTGCCCCCCCCAAAGGTCACAGCACACACTCAGCATTAAATTGCAGTACAACAAATCCTCAGCTATCCATAACCTACAAAATGATAGGAGCAGGCTGGAAGGGGAGACTGGGATAAAGCAGAAAAAGAAAAAAGTCTAGACACACTTTCCTTAAACTCACTGGGGAATCATTTTAAAATGACTTTATGAGGAAATAATTGAGGTTCTATATACAAAACTCCCCTTAAAAAAAAGAGAGTAACACGTCTGACAACCTTAGAAAGTCACAAGGTTGTTACAGAGAAGAATGGGTCTCTGTTTGGGAATTTAAATACTATGTGGCCCAAATTCATAAACATTTAAGATTTTTAAAGCTGTTGGGAATAAAAGAGCAAAAAAGGCAAAACCAGCCAGGGCCAACTAAAAAAAAAAAACAACAAACCAAACCCAAACCAAACTGCCAAGTGAATGAAAACCATCTCTGCAGTACAGCCCCCTTTCCTCACTCTCTAATGTTCCAATGTTGAACGCTGCCCTTCAAGCCACCACAGAATAAACCCACTGTTGTGCATATGACACAGCACAAACCCATAGCACAAACCCACTACTGCCTACATGCCCCTCCACAGCAAGTGGAATTCATTCCAGAGCCACCAGATGCAGCATTAGCCCCCTAAATACGACAGCTCTTCTTGATGAAAAGGGAGGAGCAGCCTGTCACTATGTCTGACTGGATGTGCACTGCCCAGGAGGACCTGGGGACCACTGATCATCATTCCACCTCCACGTGGAGCCAGGTTACCAGCTCTATCTGTTTCAAGGGGAACACAGAATAGCTGAAAAAATCTCTGCAGAAAATAATTTGTTATTCTTTTTATGCCTCTCTTTTGTTATTCTTCATGTCAGAGCTGCTTCTCCATGTCACTTGTGGAGAGAGGTCCAAGCAGAAGAACCACACAGATAATGCTGCACTGAAACTTCACCCAGTTCTTCCTGATAACAGATTATTTCAAAAATATCCCTCAAAATGTAAACCCAGGAAGGGACTTTAGGAAATTCCAGCTGTGGAGGAACTGACTGGTCAGTATCTCCACAGGACTGACCCAAATGCATGGCTCACCCATCACTCCAGCCTGGGGAGAGTTTGGATTCTTACCTGAATTTCATGGCTCAGGCCCATTTCTAACTGTGCCTCAATACATCCCTCCATGCTGTAGTGCCTGACTTCCTTCTGGCCGATCTCAGCTGCCTTTTTGACCTGCACACCCCGCAGAAGCACCAAGATCAAGAAAGTTGTGCCTACTGAGTGTGAGGATTAGTGAAAAAACCCACTCAGAATGTCAATGAGTTAGGGGCATCACACACTTCTCCCATTAAAATTCAGTAGGTTTTCCAGTCCTTCTGGCCTCGGTGCATTTGCATAGTATAGGGTCAGAGAGACATCCTGATTCCACTATAGCTGCTCTGTTTAAAGGGTCACAGCGGTGACATATGAAAATAACCCAACTTTAATTGATACCTGGGCTGTTGAATTTGAAACTCCCCCCGGTCCCATCTCTTGTATCTCTAATGGACAGTACACTGAACAGCAGATGCCAAGAAGGCAGCTCGGTCTCTCAGCTGCATTAGCAGAGCTTTAAAAATAATTGTTGAATTGTCCACAAGATGTCCACCCTACTTTTCAAGCACCTGAATCTCCCGAGAATCACCAGGGCAGCAGTAAATGTTCTCAGGGCTGGCAAGTTATCTAACTGTGAAACCCAATTGTAGCATCTCAGGAGAAGATCCCAAGGACAAAAAAAACGGGTTTTTTTAGTTCAAGCTTCTGTTATTTTAATACTTTATCAGAGGTCCAGTTATGACTCAAAGTTTATCAAGAGTAGCAGAGATATGGGTGTATTTATTAGGTTCTTTTCTGTTTTTCTTGTTGCTATCAATTGCCAAATCACACAGACAAAGGGCAATTACAATTGACATCCAGTTCCTAGGTTGGGCTCAGTCAGGCACGAGGAACTCGACTGCAAACCATATTTCCTGATCCCACCGTTACCAGGCTCAGGATCACAGATTATGGG
>VZRR01001396.1:721490-751490 GCA_013398015.1 Oreocharis arfaki | reverse complement strand
TATGTCCAGTCTCATCCTGCCACAGGGATTTCCAATGGAATGATTGCTGGCATGTGCCAGGGCAACACCAAAGTCCACTTGACCATATGGCACAGGATTAATCGCCAATACTCTGTCTACATCATCTTTGAATCCAAACCTACCATTGTTTCCAATAGAGGCACTAAAAAGAAATGTAAATTAGATGTTCTGTAAGGTCCCTTCCAACCCAGCCCATTCTGGGATTCTATGAGTCTTCTATTTGGTAAAAAAAGCAGGAAGGTGACACAATGTTCATGGTGTTCAGTAGCCTTTCCTTTGTCTATCTCCTTGGAAGATACAAAATCGGCTTTCCAAATCCTCATATCTGCATCTCAGGTCTCCTAATTTAGAAATGACCCTCCAAAAAATATCCGTATTTAAACCCAAACACTGTTCCTGCTTTGAAAGCAGGTGCATTTGGAAATAACACAGACAGGAGACAACCCATTTCCCTCTCTGGGAATCCAAGTGAACTCATTCACAGTCTTGAATAACTCACAAAGATCCTCCAACAAGCTGAGCACTGGTAGCTTCACACTGAAATTCATCATAGTGTCCTGCAGAAAAAACCTACTGCCCTGCTTTAAGAAACAAGAAGGAACGTAGAATTCCATGAGGTCTCTGAGTGTGAGCTGAGTGTGTGACATCTCCAACATATCTGTGTCCCACCACCGCTGGGCTGAGCGACAGAGAAGGACAAACCTACAACACTGTGTCTCTTTTACTGTTTTTTCCCCCCTAATTGTCCTGGTGTGATATAACGGGGCAGGGAAGTAAACAAACCAGCAGCCAGGGCATGTGGCTACCAGCCTAAAAATAGTTCAGCTGGGCTGAGGTTTTAGCCTTTATCTCCCTGGCTGACCTTGCTAATACAGTATGTAGATCTCTTGCCAGCTAATCGGCGGACTGTAAAGCATGGTTTCAAGCTGTGGGCAATGATCTGTAACAGGAATGAATGAGTGGGTTTTAGCAGCCAGGATCTGTAGCCTACTATCTGTATCTGACAGCTGTCACCTCCCGACAGAGGCCAAGGCCCAGCCCTGCATTTAAAAGCAGCATGGCTGATCAGATTACTGGGACAGTGTGTCAGGACTCGCTGCACTGAACTAGAGAGACAGAAAGTAAATCTATAAATAGCAGTTTTACTTGTCTCCATGAGCCACTGAAGGATAACCAATATTGAGCAGCAAATGCAATGTTTAGTCTCTGAAACCGGTGGAACGCAGTCCCTGCGAGAGCAGAAGCGCTGCCTGATGATGAAAGGGACCAACACGGGGAGCTCTGTGGGCAGGGGAGTCACGGTCCTGGCAACAGCACTGGCTGTGTTTGCACAGGGAAATAAGACATTAAGTTCTCAGTCCTTGAGACGCTGAAAGCACCACACCACAAAGTCTCCTGAGACCAAAGCAGGGGGAAAGCCAGCGGCTCCCTGGGAATCCCAGCACTCAAACAGATCCTGTGATAACGTGAGAGTCTCTCCATTTGATACCTATCGTACATGAGATCCAAGCTTTCAGCCAGAATGGATGAGCTTTGAAAGGACCTGAAGGGCAGGCAGGTTGGAGCTGTGGCTTCCAGAGGCCATGGTGATGGCAAAGCTTGGTTACTGTGTGGCAAGGAGCTACAAAAGACCTGTCAGCACTCTGCAGAACGGATCAGCTCTCTGAGGGGCCATTCAGCACTCTGAGAAGTTCCTGCTGATAGAAATAGAATATCTGAAAAATTGTAAACAGCTTTGGAAACACAGCCCTGAGTTGAGTGGAGAGGAATGGAGAGTGGGATCATGAGCCAAGGCAATAGGAGCAAGAATGATGAGAATAATGTGGGAGATCCCACACCACTGCAGAACTGTCAGGTAATACTGGAGGCTTCTGCAGGCAAAAAAGGTCCAGGAAGGTCTCAAATGACATGAGAAGTCCTGGGTCCCTTTTGCAGTAGAAACCAGGAGATAACTGCAGTTATTTTGTTGCAGTCTGCAATTGGGAAGGGGCAGCTGCTGCTCCATCAGCCTACTCAGCTTCTGGTGATGAGATGCAGCTTTTTGACCATGAACAGCCAGCAAAGAGAGACAGGACCATGCTAGATCTTTTGCCTAACCTGGGTAGTGCCAGCTAGAGTCTTGCCTGGCCCCCAACACCTGGCTCAAGCCTTTACCACAACTGACTCCACAGGCTGAGGGTGGCTTGAGCTGTTGTGTTCCCTCTCCAGGAAGAGACAAGCTGCCACCATGCAACAGCAAGAACAACTGAAAGCCCAAAGCATGCATTCAACTACACAGATTAACTCTTTAAATCAAAAATAAAGGATAAATGACGGAACATAAAGAACCGGACGCAAAGAATATATTTTTACATTGCTAAGAAAAGAGAAAAAGCCCATCCTAGATAACTCAAGGTACATAAATGTGACTGCCCACTTAAAAAGTAGCTCAGATTAGTCAGACAAATTGGTGACATATGAAGGCAACCAGCTCAATTCCCTATCTCCTTCAGAGACACCAGCAGCACACCCCTGACAGCACACACTCATCCCTGTCTCCACAGAGTTCCTGCAGCTCAAGGACTTCTGAGCCAGAGGTGGGGGCCTTTGTCATTTAAAGCTGGGCATGGATCTTTTCCCCATGACTTTGCAAATAGGATGAAGATGATATTTATTCCCTAAACTGAAGAACAAATCAACATCTTTCCAGCCCATAAGTTTCAAAATAGCGATTTACTGGTACCCAAGTGTCACGCTCACCCTTGGCCACAGTGATGGATTTCACTAAGAGCTGAATTCTTTTATCAGTGTGTTTTTCTCAGCTAATTTAGCACTGATGAGATGGTCCTCAGTGACAACCCTGGCAGCTGCCCCCTCCTCACGTCAGCAAACCCAGCAGCATCCTCCCTCTGTCCCTAGTGCGCATCGAGCCCGAGCTGCAGGAGCTGGCCTGGGCAGCCAGTCCTACCCCGAGAGTCCTGGCAAAGCTCAGTCTCTGCCAGGCCTGTCCTGAGCTCTGCTAGGCCCTGCTGGGAACAAGGCCGGCCTCCAGTGGGCTCCTTCCACGCAGGTCAGGACGGTGTCAGATGGTGACGGCTGCAAACCACTGACCTACATTGGCAGTCCCCAGAGCCATCTGAGACCCCCCCGTTTCTCATTAGCAACAGATTCTTATTTATTTCAGAGAGTCAGTGGCTTCTGCCAACAGACAGCACACTCCTAATTAAAAGCTGACTTCTTTCATAGCCTACAAAGTCCTATTTCCACCTCTGCCCCAAGGTGCGGGGAAATGTGTGCTTCCCCGAGTCCTCCATTTAGAGGCAGGCTCCACAGACAAAGCAGAGATGCATTCTGTTTTATTTTTTTTAAAGACAGCATAAAGCAACAAAGTTTGAAGGACATTCAACATTTATGCTGTGTGCCCACTTAATATCACAAGGGACTTTCCGTGGGAGCAAAGGTTTTCTTAATAAAGGGTCTCATTGGCCGGCTGGATCAAATCATGTATACACCGATATCTTGCTCCTGGCAATACCTTAAACCCCAGTTAGGCGAGTGTAGAGATTGCAGTGGCCTTGAAACTGTAGCATGGTTTATACATGGTGTACACATCTTTGAGGATTTGGAGAAATCTACAAGGGATCTAATGCTTTTCCACCTATTGACATTTACAAAGCAGTTTAAATCATGCATGAGAGGCCTCAGGCACATGTAGTTCACAAAACATAACTCTGTGCTCCCAGGGAATTGGAGCTGACCAAGGCTCTTTATTAGAACCGACAGTGAAAGACAGCTCGTGCAGAACCTGAACCAGGGGTGCAATGCAGAGATGACAGACTTAATGCCACTGGATGTATTATGCAGATTACCCAACCCAAGCCTTGCTTGTTAAGTAAGTTTTATGCTTTCCTCACTCCCACTGCCCCTCTTAGGAAATATCCTCCCTGGCTTTATCAAGGGAGCTGTTTCCTAAATTCCTTGATCAATCACCTGCTTTCCAGGACTTCACACACAGCGAGTTAGCTCTGAAGATAAGACAGCGATGCTTAAAGAGTGGAAAACAGTTAAACCTTTGCACCTATTAGCACAGCGGTGCCAGGCACAGAGCAGATGAATACCTTAAAAACTTAAGAGCTATTTTGCTGATGAAAGAATAGGAGGGATTTTAAGGAATCCATCATCTCTGACAAGTCACCTTGTAGCTGTGAATTCCCAGTGCAATATAATTTTTGAATGTATGCTTTGGCTGTGTACATTCAAATGAAGAGCAAAATCCTGAAATCCTTGCCCAAGTTTTGACCAGTTTTTAATAAACTCCGAAACTCTCTAATACAGATTATCTGAGAATCAGCCTTTCAACCAGGAGAGAGATTTTTTGTCATTTGATTGTATCTTAAAGCTTGTAAATGGTGCTTAAAACACACCTGTACAAGACAGCATTCTACATTCTTCAGGTAGAAGTGTCACTTGTGCTCCTCTTTTGGTGATCCCTGTTCAAAAAGACATTTTCACTGAGTCCACCTGGACTCAGACACACACTTGGGAGGTCCCATGCTGTATACAGGGAGTTTGTTTTGAGATGTGAATTTAAACCACTGACTAGTACACTGACAGGCTCCTGGCACTGCATGTTCCAGTGTCCACCCATGTAAAGACTGCATTTGCATACACATATGTATTTTTTTTTTAAATAAAGATCCATTTACCTTTAATAAATAAAATTTTATGTATAAAATGCATGAAAACATATACACCCAGATATAAGTTTTTATATATTATATATTATGTAAGTACATGCTTTTATTTTTAAACTAATTGAAGGAAAATAAAGGGGGTTTTTTTAAAAAAATGAGTTTTGCAGTGACTTCTCTGAATTATTACTACCGGCTTTTCTTAGCAGCAAGCTAGGTCACATTAGGCTTGACCTAATAAAATTAAGTTGCTTAATATCACACTTTCAGGGCTGCAGAAGTGCTACTGGCAAACCAAAATTACTGATGTTTTTGGGGGGAGGGGAGGAAATAGGAAGCAGAAACAGATGCAGACTAACTACTCTGCTAAGGGGAACCAAGGGAAGTGAATGCTTTTCACAGTTTGGTTTTCCTTTAAATCCCCCACTCCAAGAAGCCATGAAAGCCCCTCCCAAAAGGCATGTGATGAACATCAGCACAAACAAGCTCAATATAGGGCCCAATTCCAGCCTGCTTTTGTTACTGGTTGTAAAACACATGGCAAGGCGTGAAGGCTGACACCAGTGCAGACATAGGAGGCATTTACCACTCATATGTAGAATCATGGAGTGGCTCCACCTCCTCAGAAATGAGGCTGAGCACACAACAATGAACGTTTCATACGATTTTAGCGCTCGATTCACGGCTGAGGAAACCAGCAAAGAGGTTATAATTGACTTCAGTGATGCTGGAGCAGTGCCCTACATAGAACAGGCACCTGCACGTTGTAGAGGGAGAGAAGTCGAATCTGTTCAGCTGCTTTGTTCCCAGGTTTTTCTAAAATACCTTTGCCATGGATACTGCAGCTTTCTCACTGGAGAGAGGGTGCTCTGGGTGAGCGCCGGGCTCAGCAGCTCCTCGGGGCAGGGCTGCAGCCATAGCTCAGCACATCTCACCCAGCACAGCATCACAGAGCCACAGCAGCACAGAGCCAGAGTCACAGAATGTCCTGAGTGGGAAGGGACCTCCAGGGATCACTGGTCCAGCCCCTGGCCCTGCACAGACCCCCCAACACCCCCACCCTGGGCATCCCTGGCAGCGCTGCCCAAACGCTCCTGGAGCTCTGGCAGCCTCGGGGCCGTGCCCATTCCCTGGGGAGCCTGGGCAGTGCCCAGCACCCTCTGTGGGGAAGAACCGTGCCCTGATCTCCAACTGGGCAGCAACAGCAGCTCCTGAGCAGTTTTACTCATTCCTGCACTCACCCACTGCATTGTCCCCAGTTAATACTTCTTCAGCCATTGTGTATATTAAATCCATGATAAATTTCCAATTGCCATATGTTTTCATCAGGTAAAAAAAAAAAAGCTTCAGAAATATTGCTCTCAGTTCACATCAGGTAAGAAGCAATAAAATCAGTTTTAAAGTGGACCTAAACATTACTTTATACATGCAGTGATAGCTGTGATACAGCCTGGTCTACCAGCTAAATGCCATCATAGTCAACCACACACTTGGGAGAACAGCAGCAGAACACCAGTGAAAGACTGGGATAACTCATCAACTACTGACTAAACTGCTGCAAATGCCCTATGAACTTTAAACACTGAAATTCATCACACATAGCAAAATTCTGATGTTGAACCATTTACAGAGCATTGAAAATTGGCAGGGAATAAATACTGAGAGAGGAAAAAAGCCCAGAATCAAATAGTCACCTCGAACTGTATGAGGGAGGCTGTAAGCTGATGACTCAGAGATTGAGGATGGGTTTGCATATTATACCAATTCATTCCTCAACTGAAACTCAAAAGAACTTACTAATATCAAAACAGTTCATCTAAAAACTAGGCAGAGATTATTTAGCAGAAATAGCAAGAAAAAACTATCTTGTATCAGTAAAGCTGACATGTCAGCAGCTTGTTTTATCAAATTGCAGCTAAACTCAGTGCAAATGTAGTTGCAATATGAAATAAGCCAGGATTGTTTACCTTCAATAGTCTATAAATATCCTTCTAAGGGCAGAACAGCTGCTTTACTGAGAAGTGCACAGATGCAGTTACAACTCCTCATCTATAATTACGAGAATAAACTATATTTCACATTTCTTTCATTTCCAGGTCTTTGATGTTACATCTGATAGAGTGGCAATGAGCTGGAGAGACCAGCACGGGTGAGTCTGGCAGCTTCAGGTGATTCAGCTGAGCCATGCCCAGGGCAGGGTCACCTGTGGCCACTGCTCAGGAGCAGACACCACCGTCCCTCTGCGAGGGAGAGACCTCCTGAGGGACAGGCACGGCCCGAGCTGGGAGCTGCAGACACATCTCTGGTGGGCTCCACGCGGCGGCAGTTTTGGGGAAGGAGCTGTAAGAGCCATGCCCGCAGCAGCCACCCCTGTGGGTGCTAAGGGCCATCGGGGGCTCAGCCCTGCGTGGCGCAGGGACGGAGCCCGAGCTGCTGCTGCGTCCCCGGGAGTGCAGCACGCTGAGGGCAGCCACGGCCACGGGCCTGCCCTGACAGCTCTGCCTGGCTGGAAAACACGGCCAGGGGTTGGACTCAGTATTCCCGTGGGTCCCTTCCAGCTCAGGATACTCCGTGACTGTAGGAAAACCAAGCGTGGCTCTGTCACAGCTGTGCGTGGGGGAGGATGGGCCAGGGCAGGAGCTCAAGGGCATCAAGCAGGCTGCAAACATTGCAGAGTAACGTGGGACTGCTGCCCGCTGTCCAAACGGCTCCTTCCCTTCCCTTTGATCCAGCAGCTCATTTAAAACATTTCTGTCTGTCCTGTGAGTGCTTCGTTGTCATCTCTGGCCAGTCCCCAGTCTGTCACTAATTGGCACCGCTGTTGTCAGGCTTGGGAATGAGGCCAGGACCAGAATGGGCAAGAAAAATAATCCCCTGCTCATTCCCCAAAATTGCTGGTTCTCACTGGTTCTCATTGGGAGCACTGCTGACACGCACACACGGGAAGGCTATGGAAATGTGCTGCTGCCCCTGTTCTCTGGGAACCAGCTCGCTCTCAGGGGGTATTGATCTCAATTCGCTATTTAAAAATGCATTAAATACATTTTTTCCCTCTCTATTTGATAGATATAATTATGGCAGTCCCTAGAACAACATGCCTGTTTGTAGACTGCCTTCAAAATCATCTAATTTGTATTGCCAGATGGTATGAATGATTGCTACAGATAAACTTTGGATACGTTCCATTATTAATTGACAGAAGCATGGTCACAGCAGAACGCTCTTCCCACACTGCCTAGCTGACAATTAATGGTTAAAAGATGAAACTACTGAGGAAAAAATGAGTCCCCTGAGTCCCAAGTCCCATTTTATAGCCTGGAGAACTAAATTTAAATAGCCAAAATGTATTATGCTCTCAGATCTCTCTACCAACCTCCTTGCACTTGTGCAATTCCCAACCCTGCCAATAGCTCTTTACAAGCGATGGGAGGCAGGCTTGGTGTGCCATCCAGTGGGATGGGATGGGTGGAGTGTGACGGTCTTATGGCAGGTTCAAGAAATCACAGTTGTAACAAGCAAATGTCTCCACTGAGGCTCCCTGCAGATGGCTGGTTTGGAGCTCATCTTCCACAGAAAACACAAATGGAGCCATTGCAACAAAGAGCACCAAATGCTGGGTGTTGTAGACACGACACTTGCACTCAGGGTAATGGTGAAGTCACCAGGAAATGAGGAAACCTCAGATCTGATCATGTCCTCAGTGAATTAGGCAAAAGCTGGGAAAAAGCCAAGTGTTTACTGATTAAAATTTTTCATTTTTCAAGCTATTCCATGAGAACACAATACACACAGACAGAACCTTTTCTAAAAAAGGAGACAAGCTTTTTTAAAAGAAATCCCCAAATTTGGGGTAAAGAACGTTCACCAGTGACACAGACCTGAAATACAAATAGATGATGAAGGGTGCCCTAAGATGTGAAAAAAGAAAAAGAAATGCTTTTTAGCTTCTTGATTTGCAATGTTTTTTCCTCTTAGTACCTACTGAACAGCATGACATATCTTAGAAACAATATTTATACTTATAGCACAACTTTCATCTGCAAACTCTTGCATGTCATATAGATTTGCACACTTCTTTTCATAAACACACATCCTGAGCATAAACAGCTGAAAAGGTAAATAAATTACTTCTCCTGAGGTAGGACAATATGGCAAGCTGGCAGAGAACACCTGTACTATATGTGACCTAGAGACTGCTGTGAACAGGGCTCCAGCTGCAGAATCGGTTCTGCAGACATGGGGAAGGATACAAAAATCCCAGATAAAGTCTGACTAGTGCAGGCTGAGAACCTCTTCTCTGCCCTCTTGTACACATGGAGTGGCTATAATGATATGCAGTGATCACAAATATCCCCAGTTCAAAAGCTGAGCTGTGGATGCAGGTCTTTAATGATGGTAAGACACTGATTTGTATGTGCAGAAGGTAAACACGCCTGGCAAAAAAAATCTCCAGATTGTGAAGGGCACAGATTTCCTTATTGTTTTGAGTTCATGTCCAGCCTCATGCTACCCTCTGGTGTGTTTCTGACCTCGTTCCTCAGTCCCAGGCATGGCTGCCTTTCCTCTGGCTGGTATCTGTGGCATAAACACAAAGGTGATACCTACAGTCAGCATCGGATCTGACTGTTCCCGACAACTCCTGTGATACAGCAACCTCAGGGACTTGAGGACACATCTGTGAGTAGATGTAGTAGCTGCCATCTGCACGAACTGCATTATTTAACTGCATTGGCACTGATTAACATTTGCTGTAACCTATGGTAATGGGCTCTGGGGGCTTTCCATGTCTGCTACACAGTGGCAGCTGATGTCTCCTGCTCCATCCTTAAAACAGGATGTTTTAATTTTTAATGGAGCACATGTTCGATTGGCTATACAAACAGGCTAATCTGCAAAGCATGTGCTCAATAACAAGCCAAGCTATGCAGCCAGAATAACAACACTGCTTTGCCATGCACGAGATGCAAAAGGCTTCCTGCTCTGTGCCACCATCACTCAGCGCTGATGGTCAAGAAAAATGACTGTGCACGTTCCTCATTTCAACAGCAGCCCTTAGGAACCGCCTGTTCCTCAGCTGCACCTTGGGCTGCCAGCTCATTTCTCATTCGGGAAACTAAACTGTAGAGTTGACAAAGTTCAGGTGCCTGGAACAGAAATCACGGGGGTGCAGCAGAAGCATTTGGAGGCAAAGCTGAGAGGGGAGAGCTCGGCCGGGGCTGGCGCGTGGGGGAGAGAAATCAGCTGGTGGGCATTTGGGCAGAGAGCAGAGATGTGGACACTTCCCTGCTGCTGGAAACAATGCATGAATAAAATCCTACATGACCATTCCTCCCCTCAGATCTCGCTGTCCTTAGGGCTTGTCTCCTGAAATCACGATGTCAACATGGAGTGTGCAACAGCCCAGGCAGCCCCTCTGATCCTGCCCTGGCCTGCATCCACTCCGTGCATTCTGTTCCTGCTCCCAAAGAGAGGAGGATGCTCCAGAGAGGCTGTAACACCGAGTTTTAACCTGTTCCAGCTGTGTGCAGGGAGGCTGCCACAGCCACCAGGGCCCTTTCCTGAGGGAGCATTTCTGGGGTGGGATACAGGCCCTGACTGAAATCCTCCAGGCAAACAGGGAGCAAAGATCACTTCCACAACAGCCCCACAGGGTAACAAAGGAAAAAAGGAGAAAAGTAACAGCAGCAAAATAAAGGCTGACATATTTCTTGGGGAATCTAAGCAGATGGGTGGGAATCCAGGAATCTTGCGCCTTTAGGGTGCCTGTGAAAGCTCGTCAGGTTATTAATTTTCCAGACTGAAGGAGTTTGCTTCGGTTTCAGATTTTTTCTTGTAAGAAGAATGTTTTCCATAGTTCAGTAGGGTTTTTATCTGTTTCTTTGAATCACTTGTTACCTCTGACCTGATTTGTCTACGGAATATGTCAAATCTGTAACAAGCATGGGCTGATTAAACGATTAATGGAATGCTATTTTAGGACAGCCTTGTCTTGCTCCAAACCTGTACTCATGACTGTTTCTGACGCATAAACATGAACTGACCTTTCAAAAAGGTCACTTTTATTTTTCAGTTTTCTTCCATGATGAATTATGCTTTTGAGAAAGGCACTAAATTACAGAGCCTTTCATTAGATGTAAGAAAGTTGGAGGAATGTTAAGAGGAATTTCTTTCCTCTGGTCTTCACAAAGTACACTTAGGAAGCTGTTTTGTGATTGCATTAGTAAATACATCTACCGAGCTAATGAACACCTTTTCCTGCCTTAAGATACGAATTTTGAAGATGCTAACTCAATTATCCCCCTCATAAGTGGCCAGCCAGGTCTTAGTGCAAGAACTTCAGCACAGAGAAATATATTCTGCCTATGGAACCTATGGATCCATTTCCAGCAGTGTTCTGCTGCCAGAGAACAGACCTGGCATTCACCCTTCGCCTGTGGTTACTCTGGAAGCACACATGAAAAATCAGACTGTTATTGCTTCTTTTAGGGTTTTGGAAGGTGATGGAATAGTCCAAAAAACACATCTAAAAAAGCATTGTAAATTCACTGTGAACTTAGAAGAAGGGGTAAAACATCCTCACATAGCAACCTAAAATTCTGTGTGGTGAATGCTGCTCAGTCCTGGGTGGAACAACATGAGAAATCCCAGCCTGAGCTGAAATGCTCCATCTCCCCCCCAGCAGCATTATCAGCCTCAGCTGAGCTCTACAATGAGAAGATCTAAATCAGTGAGGGCAGTATTAGAGTTTAAAGATAAAGCAAGTATTGATTGGTGTGCTGAGGCCTGAGCTTTGAAGCCCTTTGATAAGAGACCTTGTCTATTTGAAAAGTCAAAAGCTCCCAGGAATGTAACCAGATTCAGTCTCCAGCCATGTGAAGGGGCAAACAGAAGATCTCAGGTCACCTTTCCTTCTATCACAACAACCTTTGTCATGTATGAAATAGTCCCCAGCACAGCAGCAGTCGTGTGAGCCCAACTCTCAGGCAGTCTGGGGAGAGAAAACCAAAGCCATGGAGTCCAGGTCTCTCCACTACACAGCTGAGGAAAGCTGACTCCATCTCATATGTAACTCAGGAAGGTTTAGTCTGCCCTACAGAAACCAAAACGCTGCTACATTAATGCACAAGGGTGTCCTTTCCATCAAGTTACTTAATTAGCTTATCTGGAGAAAAAACTATACCAATCAAATTAAATATTAATCACATATAAACTGCTGATCACAATCAGCTGGGGGTTCACGCATGCAGAACACAGGGATCGCAGTGTGATTTCTTCTCCCAGAGAGTTTCCTCCTGCTCTCTTTCCATTGCCAATTTAGCAAATTCATACAAGAAACAAAGCCTGAGTTTTCCAAGTACAACATGAACAACAGACCAGAAGTTTCTCTACACTAAAATATTGAACTAAAAATTCAGTTCCTTTAAATCTTTCTAAATCCTTGCCTCTGATTGGGTTCATTAATAAACATGCTGGTTTTGTTACAGGGAGTGACATATGGCATAATCCGCTAACAGGAAGAAGTATTTTGCATTTTATTGTAGAAAACAAACATGCAAACAGGTTTTCACAGATGGCTTTCTTAGCTTCTGGGAGGAAAAAAAAAAGCTTAATAATGCTTGAAAACAATTCTTTCTCCCCCCTTCTTATAAGAAGACAAGGAAAAAAAAATTGACTAGAACTGCTTTTCAATTAAAGTAAGTCCTACTCTAGATATCAGCTGTACCCCTACTCCCTTCACACTACTGCTACTTCTTTAGTTACGCATGAAATAAAAGCCTATCACCTTGCCAGTATCTGACAATATGTGCCCAGGGAAAAAAAAAAACAACAGGGTGAAATTCTTGTGTTTGGTTAACTGCTGAGTGCTGTGAGAAAACCACCAAAGTAACCACAGAAGGCTTTTAATCAGGAGGAGTTTGGATCTCAGGAACTAGACCTCTGCCCATATTCCCTTATCACACTGCTGGCTTGATCACATGTGAGGATGCGAAACCTATGGTCCATAGTGTTGCAAAAACAGTGTATTATTTAAAATTTAAATTATGAATAAGCTGCAATAAGTGTGAGAAATACTTCTGTACGCACGGCAATACTTGCAAATGTAGGGCACCTCTGGTCATTCTCCCTCAGACTTGTGATGCTGTTCCCTCACCACCTTCTCCCTGCAGCTGCTTGGGAACAACACAGACCTCGCCCTGGACCTCTCTGCGTGGGGTCAGATTTGCAGGCTCATTTTGCAGTTCTGTCCGGCACACCCAGCGCTGTACAACACCCCCAAGGAAACCCAATTCCCTCCCCATGGAACACTCCTTGCAGCAAGCACAGAGCTCCCTGTCTATCTGTGAGCACTGTGATGTCTGTAAAGAACCACCAAGCATTATGGCCCAGTGTCGGGCCCCAAAGCTTTTTGGGATCTGGTGTTAAATAAATCCTTAAAATACCTGCCATTTCCATGGGATTAAACCCCTGCCTACCTCACCTTGTCCAGCCCAGAGAGGGAGGTGATCAATTCCCACAGGTGACAGTGAAGTTGTCCCTAACAGTGGGAGAAGTGTTTGAACAACTCACTGAGGTTTGCCTGAGGTTGCAAATTCCACTCTACTCTGACCAGAGAGAAGGATGCAAACCCAGCTGGCATCCTGGTCTAGTGGAAGGGGTCCCTGCCCATCGCAGGGAGCTGGAGCTGGATGATCTTTATAAGGTCCCGTCTAACCCAAATCATTTGAGGATTCTCTGAACTGCTCATGAGCACAGGAACCGGGTCCCTTTCCTGCACTCTGCAACACTGCTACTGTCCCTTTCTTACCCTCGGTGGAGGCAGAAGTGCTCATCCATGGAAAGGCTGAAAGCTGTGGCAACTCTGCAGGGGAGGTAACAGTGGAATCAGGAATGGTCCTGCCTGGTAACTTCCATTTGTATCCCCAGGACTCTACCAGAAGAGAGAAATACTCCTTCTAACAGGAAGAACAGTGCGTTCCAAACTCCTACAAAACCCACTTTGCCACTTTGGGAAGACCCCACACTCCCTAAGGGAATAAAGCCTACAAAGTTTGTTACTGCCATCCCAGTCTCACGGGAGTAGGACAGACCCAGTTTCTGTAGGACGGGAAAGGGGGATCAGCTGAATCCATGGACTGCAGGATTCAGGTTTGCCGTGTGCTAACACACAAAGCCAGTGTTGCAGAGGTTCCTGCATTAGGTGTGCTTAAGCACTCCTGTTATCCAGCTGGTGAAAGCAACCAGCCTAATCCCTGTATCTCTTCTGCATAAGGAATCTGAGCTGACGGCATTTAATCAGCTCCAAATTTACACTACTGATCACCTTTTCCATTTAATCACGACTGCAGCCTTTTGAGAAGTAATTCCCTTTGGTTAAAATTAACAATGACAGGCTGTGTTTTTACACACTGTTGAAATGTGTAAAACAATCAGATGGAGAAAAAAAAATATGCCCTCCTTTTTCCAAGCTGATTTACAATATATATGCAAACCCTATTAAAGTTAAACCATGCTTTTCAGTGAAATGAGGATTTCCAACAAGCTGCTCTCCATTTTATTTAAGGATCCCAATGACTGATACAAACAGTGGTAATCAGCTCTGTTGCTAATACAGGATATTTGGGCTGAGAGATAACACTTAACCCCTAAGTGAGAAACAGCTCATAAATCACAGCCACTTTGTGGGGAAACTTAAGACCCTCTCTTGTGAGCAGAAATCAGATGATATCCTGCTGAGACCCATTATACTCCTTTCTCCAAAATCTAAAGGTTAAACATAAAGAGAAATTAATGCAGAGAAGGAAGGAGATCAGGGGAAGTGGGGACAGGAGTAGGTGGCTCAGAGGAATGCAAATACCCACATAACTGGGTTAATCTTATCACGACAGATAAAACTGGGGAGGACGTGGTTCCAGCTTGGAGGAAAAGCTCGGCTCTTGGCAAGTGGCAGGGCCTGGCAGATGCCTTCGCGTTGCCTCGCATGTAGGATACACCCCCACACCTCCCAGCACCTGCAGAGGCAGCAGCAGAAGTCCCTGCATGTCCCAGGAGTGAGGACATGAAGGGCACATTAGGCTGTGCAAAGCTGTGGCTGTTACAACCTCTGGGATAATGGGACACCCAGAGCTGGAAAAGGCCTTGGAACCCACCCCTGTCTGGGGAAAACAACCTCAGCTGGCACCAGACATGGAGCCAAACTGACAGGTACCACGGATTACCTGGAATCACAACACAGAGGATGAATTTGAGGCCAGCACTGGGGAGTATTGATTTAACCCTCCTACAGGAAGAAACACAAAAGTCCAGTGAGGAATTTCTTGGTGTCTGGCACTAGGAGCGGTGTTAGGAGACAGAAGATCAGAGGATTTGCTGGGAGGTGCTGTCCCACTGCAAATCAACAGGAAAGTCTGAACTGGTGCATCTCATCCATCAAATACTCCCCCAAACTGCTCAATCACAACGCACCAGCTGGAAATTATTCATAGTAACTGTTCACTCGAGGATTCTACTGTGTTTTGACCATGGAAAAGAGGGGTAAAAGCCACCATCAGCAGCCTCCACAGCCTGGGAGTGTTGGTGCCTCTGCCATGCCCAGGTGCCCAGTGTCTCTCCCCGCTTCTCACGTGTATGGATGTCACAGGGGAAAACCCCCAGGAACGAGAACACCGTGGTGTGATGAGGTTTGGGGTCTGCAGGGTGGCGATGGGAGAGGAGCAGGAGAGCAAACACAGAGGGAACGTCCCTTTGGAGAAGAGCAGAAGAACCCTTTGGCTCTGCTGGTTTTCCTGCCTCCCAGCTGTACCTCTTACAAGGCTTATCACCCTGGGGCTGTGGGATACAAGCAGCCAAGGCCAGCACTAAAGCTGTGGAAAGCTTGTTTTTCTGGGAGCTGGTTGGAACTACGGTGTAGATAAACATGGACATTTCCTCCAAAGACTACACTCCACAACTTTTTCTGCCTGCGTGTGCTGCCTGCAGAATGCTGAACTTGTTTCCAAAATAAATAGCTCCCAAAGAGGGTTTAATAGGGTTTGCTGTTTTCCAGAGGAAATAGATTGCAAACAAACTGTTTCCTGCTCCTATTTCAAACAAATTTTGGTCCAATTATTTTCTTTTTTAGCATAAAGCTAAATGGACTATTCTGCCCTGTCCCTGACTGAGTCCAAGTGTGATTTCTTCTGATTATGCTTTTATGTTGCAAAACGCAGGGCTCTGGTGACAGAATGGACGGCTTGGGGAGAGGGGCAGCAATTTTTTTCTCTTTTTTTATTTTTTCCTCTTTTATTTATTTTTTTTAAAGTGTGCCAAAGCTTGTCAGCATTCACTTTGGTGCCTGCTGTGGCTGAATAAAAGCACTGAAGGAGGCAGAGGGTGGGAGGGAGGGAAAAGCCCCCAAACAAAATAAGCACTGTCCCCCATGCCCAGGGGAGGCTGGCACAGAGGTGGGCAGAATTCAATAGCCTCTATGCAGGGCATATCTCAAGCACTGGATGAAGCCTGATTTCCGTTTTCTCCTTATTATTCTTACTGGGTTTATTTTTTTCCCTTAATCCAGTGGTTTTTTTTTTTCCCCACTGGAGCAGTGACAATTAGTAGCAGTGGGGAGGGGAAACCTTGGCAGATTTCCCATCCTGACCTTTAATCCAAAGCACAACTACACAACCTGTGGTCCAAAAGCTTCCTAAAATAAAGCTCTATCCTTTTCTTTGTTTAATTTATAAACAGTGTTGATCAGAAAAGGGAAAGGGGGGGAAGGTCCCCTTGTTCCTCTTGATGGGAGTTGAATGTCATCATGTTCCTGGTATGGTGGGGAAAGCTGGGAAATTTGTCACTGTCTGGGTTAGTGGGGTATTACCAAGAACCAAACCACTGATTTCCTTGAAGATAAAGACCTTTATTTTGGCTGCAATGTAGGAATGTACAAAACATGTTCTCATCTTCCAAGTCAAAGAAAGAAAAAAAGAAAGAAATCTGTTTCTATTTGTCTGCCTGTCTATAGCCCAGGGGTAATAAATTCTATTGCAGGGACAAGGATGAAAACCAATGTTTTTCATTTTTGATATCTAGATTTAAGAAAAAAAAATACAAGAAAAATCTTTATATGCCAGAGTCTGAATCAGCCTCCAAGGTCCTTCGCAGAGTGAACCCTGGTGCAGGTTCTCAGCAAAGGCACCAGCTCCTAGCCCTAATTACAGACTATTTTTTATATATATTTTTTACTTCTGTGGCAGGTCTGGAGAGAGGCGTGTGCCTTGGTAATTACAGCACAAGCCTGGAAAGTTTCATTTTTCTACTGATTCGTATTAATGACCTTGGGCAAGTCACTTAATGCCTCTCCTAAACTTTCTGCTTGGGATCAAGAGCCCAGTTATACAGGAAGACTCCAGAAGCAGAGGAGGAATGCCTGTGGGCATCTCCTCAGGAGGGTTCCATGTGTTTACTTGGGAACCATATCTGGATGGGCTTTCCAGTCTGGGAAAGGCTGCAGCCATGGAGTGCTGTCTTAGTTTGCATATCAGATATGAAATTGTATCACTGCTTGGGCTCATACTCACAGAAAAAAGATTTTAATCAGAAGTCCTCTTACTTATCTGCAAATAATTTGCTCCTGGGAAGGCAAAGCAGCTTCCAGTCTGTTCCAGGTTCATCTCACACATGCCCTGTGCTGCCGCTCAGCACGAAAATAAATTCCACCTCTAAGAGCCAACAGATGCACATGACAGGTTCCACCTGATACACAGAAAAAGGCCTTGGGACACATAAGTGACTACCAAATACCTGCTAGAGAGAGAGAAACTCAAACTCTTCGGTGGCTTTTAACTTAATATTTCTTAATTAAAATAAAATTGAAGAGAGGAGAGAGAAAAAAAATCCAACCCTTAATTGTGCCAGCCATGGAAGAAATCTGAGATTGAGGGCTCCAGAGAAGAGAAAGTCCTTTTGGATTAAAACTCTACACTTTATATTTTATCTCCAAAAGGCTATAAATGAGGTTTGGGATTTAAAAAAGATTTCATATGATTTTGTAATTACCCAAGTTACTATTACCTGATTAACACAGGAATCCTAATAGTCTGTTGCACTTTCATTTCTCCAGTTGTGGTTGTCATGGGGCTTGGCACCTGTCACCTGTTCATTTACAGGCATTTTAATTAACCTACATTATGTATGCTTTTTTTTTCCCTTGGATTTAGTGCCTGAATTTCATATTAAAAAATAAAGTTAATAGCTACCTGAAGGAGGGCTGCTGCCAAAACATTCACAGTCGATCCTGCCACATCCATTTATCAGTACCTGTCGCAGCCGAGCATCCACCAGTGCTTAATTGAAAGAAGTAGAGGGTAGAATAAATTCCTCCTTGAGTGATATCGGCCTGACACCCAGCACTACAAATGCAGTCTTTTATGTGTAGCTGTAGACAACCTGGATATGCCTGGTTGTGTTTGGACCTACTTTATGGGTCCTAATTCAGACAAAAAGTCTTTTTGATTTCGCCTCAGTATTGACAGACAAATCAGGCCTGCCCCTTTGAGAACATAATCCTAGGAAAAGGAGTACAGAGATAAAAATATCATGAACAAAACTCCATCCAGGTTAAACAGCTCCCCTCAGGCACTCAGAGCAGGTCGTTTCCATGTTTCACCAACCATTGCACCTGGACTGACCTTGGAAAGCAGAATTTACCCTAAAGCCAAAGAGTGGCAGGTCAGGTCCCAGTCCCTTACACCAACTCCAGCAGAGTTTTCACTGCAGAGCCCCAGGAACCCTCCAGGGCTCTGCAGAGAGGCCTCTGCAAAGCCAGCCCAGCCCACACAGGAGAAGTGCATGAGGTGGGAGGGATGAGCAGACACTTCTTCCTGTGCAAATCAGTTACAGGTCCCTAAGAAAGTTCCCTGGCAGGGGGGTGAGCCACACAGGGCACTGGGAACCACTCCTGGAAAGGTCTCCTGGGTCCTGCAAGGGACGTGTGGGACACAGCAGAAAGACTCTCCCAACACCTTGGACATTTATTGCAGTGCCTGGGAACTGGGTACTCCTTCATTTGCTAGTACAGACCAATCCTTACTGCCTACACTTCCAAAGTGGCCTGTACAAGACAAGGAGAGGCTCATCTGGGACATGCAGATCTGACAGGAATGCAAAGCAGTGAGTATTTATTGAGTATTTACTGAGTATTTACTGAGTATTTACTGCACCCCCAGCAATGCCAGGGAGCCCATCACACCTTTACACCTGGCCCTTCCCCAATGAGATCTGTCCCTCTCACAGTCTGACTCTTCTCCTTCCCCTCTGAGTGGAGGCAAACCTGCTCCAACTGCAAGGCCAAAATAAAGGAAACAAGCTGCCAGACTGAGCCACTTCCCTCGAAAAACACTTTCAATTTTCTAAGAAGTTGCACCGTTCTCTGCACTGTGAGAGTCACCAGGCCTGGGCTCTGATGGTTTCCAGGAGAAGCGTGTTAGCAGTCCAGGTCCCACGGTGAGTGACCTCCTCCCGCTCTCCAAGCAGGGATGTGTTTGGAAGCACACTCAGGTTCCCAGCAGTGGGAGCATGTTTTGTTGGAATTAACAACGATAATGTCATGAGGGCTCTAATATGTTAGTTAATATGAAGCAGTTAAACAGTTTTTTTTCATTTCACACAGGCCCATGATGATCCTCAAGGCTGACAGATGAAGACACATGCATTGAGGAGAGACAGCATCGGTGATTATGGATCTTATAACCCACTTGGGCCATTAACTCTTGGAATTCTCAGTATTCTGCCCCTTCTAGAAGGAATTCACAGGTCGGTGTAAATGCAACTGCAGAATTTTTGCAGTGACAGTCTCTGCCTGACAGCAGCTCTCAGACCCTAAATGGACTCTGTAGTATTTGACAATTCCACCCCTCCCCTTGGGAGGCCAGGCTGGAGGACAGCAATTACAAACCAGTCCCAAACCGGTGTGAACCCAACGCTGCTGCTCTGAGACAGACGGAGGGAACAGCACAGTTTATGGGGAAACATTTGTGGTTTAAATCAGATAATCAATATACACCTAATCGCATACAACTGTCCCTTTTGACAACAGATAAACAGAAATTACTTGTTGATTGGGTCTGCCAGCACCAGAATACAGTTTCCAGGGAGACATGAGCACCAGGAAGAAGGATGGGAAGACACAGAGCACCCCTCCACGGTGTAGGCATGGTACCCACCACGAAACCGTGGTGTCAGACTTGACACAATCCATGGATGGAACTCTGGAGAACAAACTGATCACATCAACAGGAATAAATAGATAAGACCCCACCACCCAAACAATGCAGAGCAGGACTAACGTGCCACTCAAACAGGCCACCTGACTGTGCACCAGAAAATTGCTTTATTCATTCAAAATCTTCTTCAAAACCTGCTCCTGGTCCCACAGCTCCAGGGACACAGCAGCCCCAGCTGATAAAGCCAGCAGCAGCAGCACATCGCCCCTCGGCCTCACACCTCACGGCTCCAGGAAAATTAATAGGAAGCCTGAATCAAGTCCTTTCAAAATGAAAAGGAGAGCAGAGCTCCAGGAAGCTGATGGCAACGTTGATAATGAAAACACAAAGACATTTCATTTAAGACAAGAACTCCAGCTTGTTTGGAACAGGAGGGAATTCATCCTGCTCGCTATTCCTCTGTTCTCCCCCCTCACCTCCCGTGTACCACCAGCGCCTTCTCTGCACACACTCCCAGCCCTTTGTTCAGTCCTTAGAGCTGAGGCTGGGGCTGAGCACAGGAGATGGGGACAAGGGGGCGCGAGAACTGGTGCCAGGTTTGACAGCTCAGCACTTTGGGGCCGGGCTGCCAGGGCCTGGCGGGGAAGAGCTGGTTCTGCCCTCCAGCCACCGCACACAGATGTCAAACGGCTGCGGAGTGTGGAGCCGGCCCCCAGATCTTAATTCTTAAAGGATTAATTGTTGAGATGAGCTGCACTTCACTACAGAATGAGAGAAGAGCTTTTTCTTTTTAGCATCGGCGCTGCTCCTCAGAGCCTGGATCTGAGCCATCCCTTCCCTCGCCGTTTGCCCCTCCATTCCCGGAGCCATCTTTGCCTGCAGTGCCTCTTGCATCAACAGCCAGGCAAGTACAGCTGGGAACTCTCCCAGGGCCCATAACTTCAACTGCACACAGTCTCCTGCTCCAGGCAATGATCTGCTCTGCTTCTTCCTACTTCAGCAGCTCTTTCTCACTACCAAGAAGGACAATAAAACCCCCCAACTCCACCTCCCCAACCGTGATCCTGAATGTTCTGCATTTGTGTCAGTGCCTTTGAGTCACGCAGGAAGCGTGGCCACAAGGAGAGGGGGGGGCTGCCAGGCAGAACCGAGGACTGGCAGTTCAATCCACCTTGCCAGCAGCAAAACAAGAGCATAATTCTTACCATAGCACTTCAGAGCAGGGGCAGAGAACACCAAGGGATATGTCACCATGACTGGGTGCACAAGGTGAATGTGACCCTCTAAAATTAGCAGGAACTCACACATCCCATTTTTAGTGCTGCAATAATTCTCCCCGAGTAGGGAAAATAAAGACTGGAGCATACGGTTTCTATCTGTGCTGCACAGAAACTGATTAAAAATGCTAACAACCATGATTGTCCAACAACCAGGAGCTCCCAAGAGGCTCATACACACAGATGGTGATTAGTTTGGGATGGCCAGAACAATCGCTAGTACCATGTTGCAGTAACACCCACAGACTATCTGTCACAGTCCCAGGAGACACTTAAAGGCTGTTTACTTCATACAGTTAACTTGAACCATAAGCTTTACAAGCCTCTTTGATACATTTTTAATCACTCTCCTCATAAACCTGTAACATTTCCCTGCACTGCTACATGGTTGGGTTCTGTGCATCACGAACTCCAGGCTGGAGGGAGGATGATGGTGACGTTCCTGACGAGCCCACTGTGTCACTGCTGCCCAAAACCCTGTGTCACCAGTGTCCAAATCCCCCATGTCATCACTGTCCAAACCCACCATGTCACTGCTGATCAAACCCACTGTGTCACTACTGCTCAAATCCCCAGGGTTTTCTCTGCCCAACACTGCCCCACCATGTCCCACTGCCCAAGTGCAGGGCTCCCACCAGGTCCTGAGCCCCCCTTGCTCTCCAGATGGACATGATCCAGCACAGCTCTCCCCGGCAGTGCCAAAATCAAGACATTGATAGTGGCCATGTAACATATATTAAGATGGTTAAACACAGCCAATTGTTTATCTTTGAAGACCTCCACTTCCCAAATTCTCTGTGGCTCTGGGTAAGTGAACACTTGCACCGAGGCTGGTGCAGGGCTTGGGAGGGGTTTCTCCATTAGGTCCAATATCCCAAATGTTTCTGAGCACTGTGTGCATTGTTGCTGCCAGTACTGTATTTCTTCTGGAGATCATAATCTTTCTTTAAACAAAATGAACAGTTTTGTAATTTAGACCTCTCAAAGAAGAATCTCCAAACAGCAAAGCAGCCCTGCCCTCACCCCCCAGGCAAACTGCAGGGTCCAGAGGCTGCAATCCATCTCACGTGAGCAAACAGGGCTGTTTGTCCAGGCAAAGCCCCGAGTGCCAGCAGAGGAATTAATCACTCCTAAAAAAACCTGGTCCAGAGGCAGGGCTGGGGAAGCAGCCCCAGACACCAAGGCTTAGTTCTGTCAGGGCAGTGATTGCCCCCGGGAGCTGGTGCAGTGAAGTCACTGGGAAGGCAGGTTAATTTACAGCACAGGGAGATGTGGGGCACGGGCTGTGGAAAGCCACTTCTGCTGCCGCCCTCACTGGTGTAAATTTAAATAACTCCCACAGAGAAATCCAAGATTCACACTGAGCAAATGTTAGTAGACTCTGCTTCTCCTTTGTTGTCAGTTTTTCTCCTTTAATTGCCTCATCTGTTTGGAGAGAATATGTACCCACAAATGGGTTTTTTTTAATGTTTCCTTTGCCACCTATAAAATTGTTTCTGCTTCTGTCCCTTACCCGTATGAGATCACTTCCCACCTCTGGGCAGTATGAGGTAACCTGGTTTAGAGGTCTTGGTACAGATCTCAGAGACTGGAAAGCCATGGCTTCACTTGGAGACATTCAGTGAGTGAAAATGGGATGGGGTGTTAGTGCCCTGTTCAGAGAAGTAGAACGAAAATATTGAAAAACTGAAACACAAATTAAATGTGAAGGAATCAATCAATAGAAGACTCTGAAAATGTAAAATCCTACAATATAGAGGTGCCAAACAGCATTACGGATAGGTATCTCAGCTGTTGTGTTAGTGGTGAAAATAATGCTTTCTTTGTAGAAAAATTGCACAGAATACATGGTTCCAATAAGAGTTATCTTAATACCAGAGAAACTTCCTGTATTTATTAAAAATATAAATTACTTTAAGAATTTGATGTAGATTTTGAAATGCAAAACTCAATTCTGTGCTGTTGGGGAGCTTTGGGTGTTTCATTACCTAATTTTAAAACATATCACAGACCTGTAGCTAAAAGCAATTAAAAAACATAAGTACTGGAAACCTCCAAACATAAAATAACACCAGACAATCTTTGTTTTCACTTTATTTTTGCTTCTACTCACACACTGCCAATCTGAAGAATCCATACTGGCATCTCCATAGCGTTACCTGTCAGGAAGACGTCCAAGCCTTTTTTTATCTCAGCTTTGCTTTTTAAAGCCTCGTGAAGACATTAGATTGTATACTGTTTCATTTAGTATCCCACTGGCTGTCCAACCCAGCCTTCTGGAGCCACAACAGCTCCAGAAACAACTCCAGAACAACTCCACAGTGAGTGTGGGGCTTGCACACCTGGAGCTGCAGTGGTCTTGGGCCCTCTCACACTCTCCTTTAGAGACCCAAGATCCCAAATGAAACTCAAACCCACCTGAGAGCAGACCATGGCTGGTGTGTGCAGAGCACCCACGGAGTGCTGGGCCAGCCCCGTGCCCGTCACCTTCCCTGTGTGCTCCTGTCTGTGCATCCATCTGTTCCCATCTCCCGAATGGTGAGGTCATGGCTGGCACTGTCCTGGTTCAGCACCTACCAAAAGGGGTTCTAACCTGTCCCTGGAGATCCAAGGAACGTTGCCAATTCAAGAGTGATGGTGGCACCCAAACTCAAGAGGCCTGAAAGGTGTGAGGGCCACAGGAAGGCTGTTGAGTGGCCGTGAGCCCCTGTCACAGTGGAGCTCAGTAATTCCTGGGGTGACCAAACTCGTGTTTGGTGTAAGGCAGCAAAGCCACAGCAGGGATGAACACAGAGCCCAGAGCAGCCAGCCCTGCCCTGTGCCTCCACCACCAGGCCACGCTTTTTCCTCCATGAGTCTCCTTCCACAGCTCTGGGCCCTGTGTGCCAGAGGCAAATATTAACACAGAGAAACTCTTCTCCACCTAACTTGCATAGCTGGGAACGTATTGCCCAATCCGGCAGCCGAAAGGACAGCAACATGATTAATGGAAATGTGCCTTGCTTACTTGTAAGCTCTCTACTCCCCCACCCACACACAGACATAAACTTTTACAGCTTTGGCTACTTAAGATCTTAACCAGACAATCTGCACAGGGTTATAAACCATGGTAGGAACCCTCAGGCAACGGGGGCCCTACATTAGCAACCACTCGGTATTGAACAATTAGATTGATACTCATCAATCATTTACTTGAAAAGAAGAAGAAAATATATTAAAAGGGACTGCAGGGGATTTATCTTCCCATACTGATAAATTGTTAAAAATTAATGAACTAGAGCAACTCTGAAGGAAAAGTAAAGCAAACCCCCCAAAAACCTCAACCACCACAAAATCCCCACAGGCCCTCAGAAAGCTCTTCAAGGGGCCCCTGTGTTAAGATACTTTGTCCTCTCTGGCCTGATGGGCTTTGTGCTCTTGTTTTCCTGTGTGTCTGGTAGCGTCGATGATATTCTCCATCCACTGGTCTTTCCCTGGCACTTTGCATCCCAGGCACGGGACCACTTTTTCCTTTGTTCCTGGAGGAAGGGAACAAAGCCACCACAGTCTGCAATCCTCGTTCACCAACCAGTTCTGACCTGCATATGGGCACTCTTCTTAATTTGGCAGAAGGCTATTTAAGAAACTTCCCACCCCTTTCTATCCTTTCAACTGTCAAACCCTGCAGCACAGCTAGAGCCATGAAATTCAGCAAGGTGCCCAAACTTTGTGCAACACAAAGCTCCCTGGCAGCTTACAAATAGCCCGAGGGCTGTGCTGAGCTCACATTAAACAGAACAGATTGCAGCTGCCTCCCCATCACACAGAGTTGTGGGCACGGAGATCAGAGGTCCCGTCAGTCACCGCTCCGCACAGGCCCTGCCACTCTGTTCGCTGTATCTTTGCCTGTGTCATTGCTGATCATCAAAAACATGTTCATTTTATTTCCCTTTCATCTGACTCAGGCATCCTCGGATGCAATAATAAGGAAGAACTGATGGGGAATGCTGTCCCTTCTCGGGTGCAAAAGGAGATCATTTGCAGCTGCTTTATTTCCTTGTCTCTGCTGTTACACACAGGAATTGTGGTGTTTCGAAGGCTCCCGAATATGTTTTGTTTTGGGAACTCTGTGAGAACTCTGTCCATGTGCCCCTGTTGATCCCAGCACAAAGCAGAGCAGATCCCGGTGCTGTGGCTGCTGACTCCTCAGGGCAGAGGGACTGCTAGTGGGGATATGGATGTGTGTGTTCTGGGCAAACTGGTGACAGCATTTACATGCTGAAAGCGCCAGCCCATGTTGACAAAGCAGAAACTCGTGTTTCTACTGTTTATCCCTTTCATGACGAAAGGAAAAGGGGAAAAAAAAACCTAAAGGAAAACTAAACCAACTGACCAACAAACAAAAAAACTCAAGGGAGATTTTTTTATATTTATCAAACCCAAAGATTCGGTTCTGAATATGCTTATGAAAATAAGTGGGTTTTTGGATTGAAAAACAGATACTTGTAGTCACTCCTGTTGGTTTTTTTCCCACCAAAAAGACACCACCACACCAAAAAAATACCCATAAGCAATTCCTTTTTCATGATAGAATTTAAAACATTGAAATTCTGCATTTTTACTAGATAACAGTGTTGCATTTCCAAAGGAAAAGAAGAAATGAAGTTGTGTCCAAAATGAAATTAATCCAAATAGAGTGAAACCTATTTACAATTAAAGAATGTTTTTCTCAGTGCCCCTTGGATTACAATATAGGCAAATACAATTTGTCCTTCCTGCTCCCTTGAATGGAGTTTTTTTACAAACATTCTCTTGAGAAATACCTACTCCCACCTTCCCTGTGTCCATGGCAAAAACAGGCATGACCGCCAAAGACTAAACATAAAAGATCACGAGAAGGATTCAGACAGAAAAGGGAATGAAACCCCTGTGTTTGCTTGTACATGTGTGTGTCTGTACATACCAGCCCATGTGCACTGAAGGACACAAAGATTGATTTAATTTTCAGCTGCTCACAGATGGCAACTTCCCATCCTGGCTCCCATGAATCATTCAAACCTTCCTCTGCAGCCTCCCAGATAAGACTGAAGCAATGCAAGAGGCCTTGAGCCAGCCCCTTTGCACACAGGTGAAATCCACCTAAATTCTTCATTATGTAGGGGAAAAAATGAAGCCTATCTAATAAAATTAATAGCAATAATAATATTTTGCATTTCTAAAATGCCTTCCAGCTCAGGAACTCAAGGCTTGATAATTAATGTCTCTTTAATTTTATTTCTATTGATTAAAGATCCAGTGGAACAAAAAAAAGAGTCTATTAACAAAAGCTAATGTGATTTTCAGTGGGAGCTGGTTACAGGGAGGAGCAGTGATCCTGCCATTCAGGCTGCACAGACAGACATCTAGACAGTACATATGTCCATACATTCCCTAAATTAGCACACCCTCCACTCGGCGGTTGTTCGGGGAAATTAGGCGGTTGTGTATAACTGTAATGAGGTCATACAGGGTCTGATCTCCACTGGGATTTAATTAACTCTGAATCTTATAAATATTGTGCTGAATTATCGTTAAATTTGCATAAAGGTTAGAATCAAGCTGGACCAGCCCCATTTACCAGAGAGAGCTGAAAATAAAACCTCGGAGTAAAGACCCTTTAAACAATGTTTTTGTATTGCAGTACAGCCTTGTTTTGATCTGGGACTGAAAATATATTTAAGGGGAAGGAAGGCTGAGAGGGAGGGGAAGAAGGAGGCTATATTTCAAACAGACTTTCTAGATAACTTCAAACAGACTAATAGAATGGTGGTTTGCAGCCTGGAGATAACCCGTTCCTCCAATGGCCTTACACTCAGTAAAAGGAGATGGTATCAAATATATACACAGTTATCAAGAAATCTTTTCCTCTTTTTTATTTTTATTATTGAAGTAATGCCAGACATAAAATACCATTCTGCCAGGCAGACCAGAATGACAAAAACTGTAAAGGTGGAGGCTCAAGCACTAACTCTGTTCCGGGGGAAAGCAGGGCTGTGGCCTCCTTCCAGAAATTCCTGCTCAGATTTTACCCAAGCACAAGCCCCGCCGTTTCTGAGAACCAAACGAAGATGACACAAGGACTGCAAGATTTGGTGCCACTCACAACCTCATGTACACCAAGGCCAGGTTGGAGCAGCCTGGTCTGGTGGAAAGTGTCCCTGCCCATGGCAGGGGGTAGAATGGGATGGACTTTAAGGGTCCCTTCCAACCCACACCAGTCTGGGATTCACAATTAATTTTAAACTACTGTAGTCCTAACCAAAGCACTTTGGAATGATGCAGAGGCAGCAGAGCCATCCCTAAGTTGTTGCTTGGCTACTGAGGCAACAGCTGGGAAAGAAGGCAAGGCACAGCTGTCCTGGGCTGCAGGCTCCGGGCTGCAGGGGCAGCCAAAGGGCAGCTGGAAGGGCCACAGATCCTTCCCACCCCTCCACCTCCTGTGCCAGCATGCTGTGGCTGGTGCTTTGTTTGCTTTGAGCACGTAGAAACAGCAGCAGCTCCTCTCAGGGCTGCACAGCACCACTGAACATCCACTCCAGAGCCATGGAATTCCTGGGCAATATTCCTGCTCACTGAGGCTCACCCAGCAGCCCCTCGCCAGCCCGGCCAGACTAATCCTCTGTCAGCAGGACCCTGCTGGGCTGTGTCTCCATCCTCCCCTGCAGCAGTGCCACAGATGTGAGCCAGCCCGTGAGTCCTGGCTGGACAGCCAGGGGCTGGAGAGCTGCAGTGCTCCTGCCAGTGCTCCATAAGCTCCAGGGGAGGTTTCCCTCTCTGCCAGTGTGTACAGTGCTGTTCAGGAACAGCTCTCTGTGCTGACCACAGCCCCTCCGGTCGGCTCAATGATTGTCCCCCAAACCCATCTGGCACCGGTGTCAGCCAAGGCATGTCACAAACAGCAAAGCAGAGCTGGCATCCCAGATGTCCCCTTCCCATCCTCTGTCCCAGGGCATGAGCTGGCATGGGCACATGGACAGAGGAGGAAGGGACAACTGTAGAAATCACTGGATGGATGAGGCCATCTGGAGATGTTACAGTACCTGGAGCAACCCTGCTGAGTGAGGTGATAAGAATAGAGCTCCCTGTGGCCAAACCTGCACTGGAGGTTTCAGACAGGTTTACCTGGGCTGCATCACATTCCTTTAGGTTTCACTTTAGCTGGCACTGCACTCAGAGGACATGCTGGAGCACTGGCTCTTTCATCCCTTGCCCTGCTACATCTCTGGGTGGGGAATGCTTTAGAAATGACTGGAGGTAACCTGCTAAGGAACGTGTTCTACAAAGCAGCTGAAAAATGTAATTTGATCAAAACATGAATAAGAATCAAATTTTGTTAACTAGACTCATCAGTGAGGGTGCCTTACATCCTATGGCAATTCCATGGGAAACAGCCTTCAGCAGGGCCCAACCAGAGTGGGTCACAGAGGTCACCATGAGAGGACAAGCACACCAAGGCCCACCCTGGGAGCACAATTCACACAGGAGGGGATGACTGGAATGAGCCGGAGGCAAAGACCTGCTCTGAACATCAAAATGTCTTGCTTGACTCCTCTCACAATGTAATTCTCTTCGTGAAGGAGCACAAGACAGAAAACCTCAAGGAAAATGAGTGTATAACACTTGTTCTAGGAACTGTCTGTGTGACAGCTGCAGCCTCACCATGTCCTTCTATTTCCTTCCCTATGAGAGTATCAAATTCTTATAAAAAATTAGGAAATGGGAAACATAACAGTTTCTGAATTATTCTGCACATCCAGAGTCACGTGTAAAGTGCAGCATTAAGAGACACCCATAAATACTCACCTGAAGCAGAGCTTTATTTCCAAAACCCCATGGTTTGTCAATATGCCTCTTTGCCAGCTACAATCCCACACAAATCAGTGAAGTCACAGACCAAAGGAAACTCTTTTGAGCTTCAAAGAACCCTACAACACTTTTCACTCCTTGCATATGTTATTATCACTATTACAAAGCAAAAGTGTCCTGCTTATGGCACACTGTGGCCAGAGACCATTTGCTGCTTTGTTCTGGGAAGTGGCATTTAAAACTGGTACTTTCCTCTTCAAACTTGTTCTTCCCTTGGGAAAGTCCTCTAAATGCATGGTGGGTGTGGTGATATCAGGTCAAAGGTTGGACTTGAAGATCTTGCAAGCCTTTTTCAACCTTAATGATTCTATGGTTCTGTGATTCTAAGATCACAGAAGCTCCAGCTTCAACCTGTCCTGTGCTCTTCCCCTGGACTTCTGTGAGGGAGCACTTCTCACCTCCTGGACTTCTCCACAACTGAAACCTGCCCACTGTTAGAAGGAAAATCACTTTGTCCTTGCCCAGCTCTGCTCTCCTGCACACCCACCCCTCCCCACACCCCTCATGAATAGCCACCATTGTAGGGAGGCTGGAGCCCTCTGCCAACACGGGGCTAAGCTGAGCAAAACCCATCAGCCTCACACAATCCATGGCCAGAGTGGGAAAGGATTTTCAGGGGACTGTGAATTAAGCAAGGAAAACTAAAAGGCGGAAGAAAATAGGCTTAGGAAGTCTTTTCAAATATAGGACCCAAAACCAATATTTAGAAATTTCCAAGGTCTAAGGAAAAACAGCAAGAGCCGTTCAGCTACATTTGCTCTGGCTTCAGCCAGCTCCCTTTGCTGAGCTCTGTTGTCATCACATTTCACATTATGATGGTGTTGTGAACTACAAAGAAAACAAGAGAACTGGCAAGTCAAGTACTTTGCCAGCTTTTCAGAAAGAAAATGCATCCAACTGAGAGGTGCTGATTCTACCTTCCTCACACAGCACAGGCTGCTGCACCGACCA